>JAOXYM010000024.1:17297566-17310691 GCA_028567055.1 Leptatherina wallacei
GGGTGCCAAGATTTAAATGATATATCAGAGAATTGTTTAAGATTGGGAATAAAGTGCATAATATGTCTCCTTTAATGGTTGTCCTGGATATGAGCACAACACATAACAAGTGTCCTGCTGCTGTCTTGTTGAAGGGTATTTGGTAGAGAGCAAGACACCTCTTCATCAATCACGAGTTTGGACTCTGCATTAAAGATTTCACAAGGTTGAGGATGAATCTGTGTCTGAATACTTATAGAGGTAATACATTGCTATACTACTCTAACTCTCATCCAACATATTAATTCAGTGCAATTGTAGATGGAAGTCTGTTCGCCATAAACTACACAGAGAAAAAAGGGTCAACCAGTGGTTATGTGAACAAATAGACCAGACAACAGTCCTCTCCTCAATGTAGCATCATTACTTGTAAACAAAATACAAGTGGAGAGACAGGATGCTCTCATAGAACTTCACTATAATACATGACAACCTCTAGAGATCTGTAAATGGCGAATCTCTCACTTACTTACCTGAATTATTTACTAAAATATAGCATCAGTGGGAGGCTTGTCTAGTCTTCTAAGTAAATGTAATCATCAAACAATGGAATTAATCTAAGCTAAGGTTTTTAAAACAACATTGTGTTGCAAGTGCCACAAATTAAATTAAAGGAGGAAGTAGGCTACGGTTAGGAATCGGCTTGGGCATCAACAGCAATGAGTACATTTTTACTTTATGACAGAAGCATTATGTATTTTGCCTTATGGCTCATTGTGTGAATAGCAAAGGATGTTGCCAGTAAATATTGACTTTGACTTCATAAGTGGAAGTCTGATGAAGTGTGTAAAGATCAACATTGAATATCTGTCTAGGGTCAGTGTGTTGAGCTTGTTGGGTGGTTGCAAACAACTTATTGTGGTGTATTACCACCACCATCGATGTCTGAAACTGACATCAGAACCAAGCGGTAACCTGTGGCGGAGAAATGTGAAGCCTATGCGGAAGTGCCAGAAATTGCAGTTCCCTCTACATCCGCGGAGTTTAATCTTGAAATTCTTCATGATCTTCATGTCCTTTTGATCGACAGGTGCCAGATATCCGGCAGCAAGGAGGCAGAAGGTAGCATAAACGCCGTTTTCAGCCAGCTAACAGCATGCCTTAGCTTTAGCCCGCCTACCTCCGTTAGCTGGTTAGCTCCCATTAGCTCTTAGCTACAGGCAGCTCAGAGTTTGGGTGTCAATCATCCGTCCCCACACTCACAGGCCCCCTCTCACCACCCCTTCATCGCCCATTTTTATATTTTCCGGGAGTGGCACTGCCAAGATGGCGACAGTAGGAACCGCCCAACGAGCCTCACTTCAGCTCTTCAGAAATCTATGGGTCACGTGATGGAGGCTCTGTCCATATAGTTTACAGTCAATGGTCAGAATGCGGAAGCGAACATTGAACTCAACACTACCCACTAGTGGGTAAATTGACTTCATAACCATGGCAACGGAAAAGACACATGGGCTGTGTCTCAATACGTAAGTGCACTGATACGTAGTGTGCACTGGAATGCAGTGCGCATTTGCTTCTGTTGTGCACACTGTGTTGGCCCAAATGGAACACTGACGTTTTGCACTTACTGGTAGCGACGAACCGGCCTTTGACCTCGACTCTCCAGCTCGTCAAAAATATCCGCCAAATAAACGTCCGCCAACTATAACATTAATCATCTGTAACACGTATAACCTGTTTACGTCTTCTAAACGGGCTAAAAACTGCTAACATTTACTGTTCTAACTGTACTACGTCGGTATAAGTCCCGCCCCTTCCTCTACGTCGCCAATATGGCGTATGTTTAGTGCGAGTAGTGTGCATTGTTCTACACTAGATTTCCGGCCGCTGATTGAGACACACCCATGGAAGTATGATGGGAGCCGACATATTCAATTCAATTCAGCTTTATTTGTATAGTACCAATTCACGACAATGTTATCTCAGGGCACTTCAGAGACAATCAGTTTAAGCCAATCTGATTGTATGACAACGTTTAAAACAGACATACCTATTACATACGTAAGGGAGCATAAATGGGCCTTTAGCGTAATAAGAAACGCCTTAAAAGGCACATAGAAGAAAAAAGTACCTGCAGTGTAGTCATTGCTGCACCTGTCATCATTGGATCCACTCCCAGATGAAAAGATGGCATCAGTGTGCATGGAATCGGTGTTACCATGGTGTTATCTTCTGCCAAATAGGGAAGGTTCTATATTTGACATGTCTCCTCTGTTTTATTGCAAATTACTTGGTTGTAGTAACAGACACAAACTTATCAACATTTGGAATATCTTCTACAAGGTTCCAGATGTCCCTTAACACCAAGAACATGCATCTGAACCCTATTTTTGTGGACCAATTCTTCATTTACTTTGTGTATATGTTTGTAGGTGTTCTTCCTGAAAACAGGGCTTTTGTTGCAAAAAGTGTCACCACTAGGGAGCAGTGTTTTACTTAAAGAAGGCAATGTTTTCAGTAGGTACGAGAATCTAGTCCCTCCAAAGAAAAGCTACAAGCATCAAAGTGATCTGGATAATACAGATACATAAAGATATATCATTTTCTCACAGTAGAAAATATCTATTTTTAGCAGACTATTAACATTTAAAAGTGAATTTTCTACTTTGAAAACATGACTTAAAGAGACTTAAATATAGAAAGTTCAGAAACAAAAATCTAAATGCTATATCTTAGATCATTTAAATAGTAGAATAAAAAACCCCATCTAAATACAAATTCTTTCAATATGATGAGCTATTACAATCCATCCATCTATTTTCTGTACTGCTTAATCCAATTCAGAGTTGTGCGGAAGCTAGAGCCTATCTAAGCAATTATCAGGCAAGTGGCAGGGTACACCCTGGACGGGTTGCCAGTCCATTGCAGGGCCAACACAGAGAGACAGACAACCATTCATGCACACACTCACTCCTAGGTGTGATCAATTAAGCTATCAAGCATGTTTTTAGTCTGTGGGAGGACGCTGGAATACATGGGGAGAACATGCGAACCCCTCTGCAGGTGAGGCTGGAACCAGTGACTTTCGAGCTGTGGCGTTAACCACTACACCACCGTGCAGCCCAGCGGTTACATTAGCAGGTCTACCTGAATAAACAAAAATTGTACTTGGAGGAATGTAACTATGTGTAACAAGTAGACATATCTAGTATCAGAAAGTACTAAAACAGTACTTGTACAAGCATACTACTCTCACATTGTTGGAGTCCAGTAATAAGCATATTTGTGAAATATTATTGAGCCTCTTTACAGTGTGTTTTCTTAAATTCATTTGAATTTTTTTGGGCTGTTTTTCTTTTCTGTAAGGGTCACTGTTTCCCAAAAACTGGAAATAGAATTGCCAAGTGATACAAACTAAGTTGAAGCTGGTAAGAAACTAAAATAGCCCAATTAAAATCCAGAATAAAGAAAAGAAACAAAACCACAGAACAGAGGGAGCTCCTGAACATTCAGCTTTTGGCCACATGAAAAGGGTGAAAACATGGAAAAGTGACTGGAGGCCGTTTTTAAAAGCAAACCCTAAAAATGAAACCAAATCAATAAACTAAGATACTTAAACACAAAGATCAAACATCTGCTTTATGCTGCGGTCTTTTTTAATCACAACTTCAACTATCACATACAGTCAATGTTAAATGGAGGTGTACCAATTCATTTGGTGGAAAATACAGCATTCATCTTGTTTGATATGAATAACCAGAGACAAATGCATGCTGATTGATTTGCTGGTATGCTGTGGAAATACCCCCCCCCCCGTGAAGCTCATTAAATCTGTATTGACATTCAGGAATGTGCCAAAGGAAAACTGACTCTGTGTAACAAAGTGTTGTATTAAGCTTTGATGGAATTACTGTATTTATATTATACTCTAAAGGCTTCTCTCAATTTAATAATTTCAGGTGAACTTTATAAAAACATCTCTATATTTTTGTTAAGTATCAGAAATTGGCCAGATATATTCACTAATACGTTTAGGCTATGGTGATGAACTGTGTTCAGGAGATGGATTCTTGATCTATGTAATGGATTCTGTGAAGGAGTATGCCTTGTTTTTCGTTTTGATGTTAATATTCCAGAGCGGGACACTGATTTTGTGCTGCCTCCTACTGCCAAATTAATGTCAGTGCTGCTCTAATCTTTTCTAATTTATATCTTTCTGATTTTGACCTGAGATTTTTTTAGCCGCCTCACTGCCTCTTTTTGCAGCATCTCATCACTCAGACACCAGACAATAACCTGTCCACAATATCTCTGCTAAGTCTGGTGCATATGATCACATTTCACACTAGAGACACATTTAACTGATGATTGGATGTTATTTAGCTTTCTTCCACTGCGGTATGTATGCTACTCTTGCTGCCACTCATATTTCAACCTCCCACTAACAGCAGCACTCCATCTTGCCAAGTGACACCTGCATATTTACAACATCCCTGCTTAACAGACCTCAGTCATATCATCTTCCAATTTCTACCCATCAATCTCAACATATCCTGGCACTAATAAAACCCCAAAATAGATACTTGCTCCTCCAATTAAATAAATAAAAAATAAAATCATTAAAATCTTCCCAACTATACCTGGTGTAGCTTTGGGTCATTCTCCTCCAACCAGTGTCAATAAAACTTTGCATGAGGCTTACTCTTTACTTCAAACCACTTACTGAATGGGCATAGTATATTACTCTGGTTATGTTGTCCACTTTATTTAAAGTAGCCTATAATATATGCCTGTTCAAATGTCACATTGGGACACATTCAAATGTGTTCTATGATCTTTGGAAGCTTAAAGGAAAGGTAAGTGCTGCATTGAAGTTTTCAACATTTAAAACACATTTAACTCATATTTCTAAAAATATGCAAAAGATTTACACAGCGTCTCAACAGTTTTAATTAACTCATTATTTACTGATGCCCTATATTCACTTTTTAAATAAGGACATGTCAATATGAGCTGCTGCAATGAGATACATTTTCAGTTTTCAGTGTTTAATCAAAAAAGAAAGACCAGCTGTGAATGTCTCAGTGTTTGTAATAGAATTTAAAGTAGCAAACTAAAGATAAATGCAGAAAAATGGTGCTTTCTTCCCTCTGTGTTGTTACTGCTGCTTTTGTTGACATCTTTTATTATTTTTGGGCTGTTAAATGTTCTCATAAGGACAAAGCCCTGAGGGTGTACTGAGTTTATTTAACAATGTCTTTAAGAAGTAAAAAAATAAATAAATAAAAAAAATGAAAGAAATTCTTTCAAATTTCTATTGAAGTCATTAGGATTTGTAAACACCAGATGGCGACGTTGGATAACTTCTCAGCATACGTCAACTCATCTTTTTCTGCATTTTCAGAAATCCAACAGTTCACAGCAGCAATCAAGCATGTGGATGATTTTCATTTGAAGAATGTTTTATACTCTGTCCGTGGGATATACAGTAGGGAAATCTTTATTATGTGCACTCTGCAGTGCCTGTTTATTTTTTTGTTGCACACAAAGCACCTCACCAAAAGGCCGACCCTCGGGATATGTTAATATGTCGAGTGATTGAACTCACCGTAAGGAACATGACACCTTCCTGCTGGTCAAATTTAAATAAATATGGTGATTAAAGACCACTCATGCTTATCAACACACCAGCAGGTGTCACTGAAGCCTCCTTGCAGCAGAGGAAGCTGAGTCTCAACAAAGCAGCTCTCCACCTTGCTGTTCTGTGCATTCTCTTATCTCTATCCAATTTCCCTGCTCTCTATCACCACTATAACTCTCATCATCATCATCATCTTCATCATCTTCATCCATTCCCAAATCATGCAGTAGAGTCAGGATGGCATATCGACGGCAGCATCTCCATCTGGTGTGAAGATGGGTCCATTTTTGAGGAGCACGGACGAAACAAGTGAACTTGATATTAAAAATATTAATACAAATCCATATAAAATATAGGCAAACAGTTACATTTGCATTAATAGCGGAACAAATGGTATGTAAATGAGTACAGATGACACTGTCACACACTGCTTCAACACTGGAAACATTCAGCAACCAACCTGCTTGATGACAGGATTCATGCTTGCTCTGAGGTTCTAGCACCCACTAAAATAGTCATTCTAATCGCTCTGTTAATAATAAGAACTGGTTGAATTCTTCAGTGCTTTCTTTGTCATCTCCTTTTGCAAAGGAAACACTGGTACATCATTTATGAAAGGAGAGGAGATAACTCTGTTGCACAATTCCTTGTGGTTCTGTGAGTCATGTAGGTAAATATAATGATAGGAGGGTGAGTGTAAGCGCCCTATGACTGCAGTATCTTTCACATTTTTGGCTTTTAATGTCCATTGTTGAATTACCAACTTATTTAATGACGTGATACTTTATGTTATATGTTATTATGCTTATGTGATAAATAAAACTGAGCCTCAGTGAAACAGTGCGCTAACAAAGTTCCTTATGCATAATTTGTAAAAAAAATTCTTCTTGCTCAGTAATTATACATTTCTCCCATCTATTCTTAAACTTGTGACATTTTCCAACGCCGTCAAAGAAAAGAGCTAAGGAAAAGACTGTAGGAGGTAATTTATTTGACTGTTCAACCAAACCGAGTCTCCGGTCCTCAGTGTCGCTTGATGCCAGTGACTGTGGAGGAGTGGTTATGAGGAGCAGAGGAAGAGAGCAGGAGTCTGTGCTGAGTCTATAAACAAACCCCAGTTGATGGGCTCATATCTGAGGCACCCTGCTCTCCAGTGGTTGCTAGGAGCTTCTGCCATCGTTGTGTTTGCTGTTTTCTTCCTTTACTACCTGTCCTTCAACATGACTGACGGGAAAATGAATCGTAGGCATATAAGAGAGAACAGCACTGCTCCTGATTGAGGAGCAGAGTACAGGGCAAGACTGGTTGGTTAGCACTTGCTTTACATTTTGTTTAGTTGAATTAATGCATTGGTAGTGACTAAAAAAAATATTTTTTAAATTAAAAAATGTATGTATAACTAGTGCTTTTACAGGTTAAATATTCAATCATTTCATCATGAGAATAGCAGCAAACATGACATTGATTTCCGTTCTCTTAGTTGCGACTGGTCACTTTATTAGGTCCACTTGTTCAATTGCATGTTAACACAACTAGTTAATCAGCCAATCACATGGCAGCAACTCAGTGTATGTGGTCATGCAGAATGGGGAAGAAAGGGGATTTAAGTGAGTTTGGACGTAGCATGGTTGTTGGTGCCAGACAGGCTGGTGTGAGTATTTAAGAAATTGCAGATCTACTAGGATTTAAATACACAACCATGTCTAGGGTTTTACAGAGAATGGTCCGATGAAGAGAAAATATCCAGTGAGTTGCAGTTCAACACTGACATTAATGATGCCTTGTTGATGTCAGAGGAGAATGGGTAGACTGGCTCGAGATGATAGAGAGGCAACCACAACCAAAATAACCTCTCATTACAATGATGTAGTATGCAGAATAGCATCTCTGAACACACAATAGTCCAGCTTTGAAGCAAGTGGGTTAGAGCGACAGAAGACCACTCCAGGAGACACTTCTGTCAGCTGAGATTAGGAAACTGGGGCTACAATTCACACAAACTCACCAAAAAAGGAAGATTAGAAAAATATTGCCTGGTCTGATGAGTTTCCACATTCAGATGGTAGGGTCACAGTTTGGTGTAAACAGGAGGAATAGAAATCTTTCTCCACCCCATATTAATTTATCTATTTGCTTTGTAGGGTGTCAGACATTTCACTAATCTGTCCTGAGGGAAAATGATTTTACTGGCTAGTGGCAAAATCCCAGCATTTCTTTATTCTAAATGCATTCCCCTCAGCTTTTCCATTACTTTTGAGTGATTAATACCTTTATTTCTTAGCAGCTGAGTCACATAGAAGTTTTTCCACTGCAGAACTCTCAGCATCATCAACTATATTGAGAGATTTCAAAGTTTTTGTATTTTGGGATTTTATGCTCTCTGCATTGCGAAGCTGACGTCTGCTCCCAGATAGTTGTACCTTTGTCACCTGCATGGCTGATGGCACTACCTGTGTTTAATGTCACAAGGACATTGAAATGACTTCTGCTCCTCCATCTGTAGCAGAGCCTGGCATTTAGACTTAATGAGGGCCTAAATCTGGGCAATATTGAAACTCATCAGTAGCTAAATTCACTTTGGAAATACCATCCATCTGACTACATTGTAAAACAAGCACGCAGGGGTCAAGCTCTGAACATAAGGGCCTTTTTCAAACCAGGAGCTCTACTGAGCAGCCAAGCTTTCCTCTGTGGAAAATCCTTGTCAACTCCACCAGAAGATTGCTCTAAAGCACCATCTCCTACTCAGCATGTCAAGTGGAGATTTAAATTGAATCCTGGTGGTTGAGAATGTCACAAATCTGCAGCTGTGAAAGAAGGCTGCTGAGTGACTATTCTAATTTGGGAGATAGTGGGTTATCTGGGAGATCTCATGCTGTAAATGGGAGATGCAGTGGCAGTAAATGCTTGGAGAGATATTGTTTATATTGTGTGCACCAAGAGTGCGACTGTGTGTGTGTATGTGCGTGAGGTGCCTGTTAGTATTCACTAGAACAGGCTGAACAAATTCCAATGCACACAGAGTAGTGAGCACATATTTATTTAGATTTTTCATGTGCTTTTTAAAAAGTTGATTTTTGATACACAAAGCGGGAAAAAAAATAAGAAATGTGAGAGATAGAGTTTTTGATTTCTAACTTTCTAAACAGCATCTGATCAACCTTGATGGAACTGAATAATCCACAAACACAAGGAGCTAAATATAAAAAATTAATCTCCCTCCCACTCCAGGTAGCAGGTATGGATGCGTAGTGTCCAGGCCTGCTGTGCTTTGGGTCCCTGTACCCCCCCCCCTCCCCACAATGTGTTTCTTATGTTGTGCTCGTCTGAATACGTGCTTCTATGTACTGAGGTTTTTGTTGTACCTCTACAGTGTGCCATACGTAGGCGCAGTGCAGAGATGCCTCTTTTTTTCCTCAACCTCCCTTTCCTCATGTCATCTTTTCTCACCTGCAACAGGCAGCGCTGCTCTTGGCTGCAGCCTCAGTCTACCTGCTAATGTCTGTTTATCTATTCTTGGACGGGTTGTACCGGAAATAAATTTCGTTGTACTGAGACGCTGGTTCAATGACAATAAATCTGATTCTGATTGAAATGCTCTACTCTGTTTAGCTTTTGTAAATTTTGAAAATGAATTTCACTCACTGGTCATTGTTGTTACCTGGTTGCTACAGGTTACCTACCCATCCAGCAGGACACTGGCTAAATGTCTTCCATTCTGCCTTTTCAATTCGAACTAGAGCGCATTGACAGAACGATGATGAAGAAATCACTCAAAATACACTTGAAGGTGAGGATGATCAGATGGATGAAGGGACAGAGCGGACCGAAAAGTCTGCTGTTTGTGCAGAAGTTGCTCATCAAAGCAAACTCACACAGAGAGCATTTGCTGCAAAAAGCTCCATTTTCTATCAGCAGCCGTTCAGGTACGCGTTGGAATCAAATGTTTTCTATAGATTAGAGTTTTACACATTATATAATAACTGATCCTAAACATGGTACAATGCACACAAACAAGTTGATTGTGTCAACACATCTCCCGTGCTTAATGGCACATGAAAACCCGGAAGTAGTTTACCTGCATAAATATGATCCAGAATTATTAGGCACCGCTGCCTCCAATACCCTGTCATCTGTGTGAGTTACGGCATCGGTCATAGTTAAGGAAAAGTGGACACTTACAGATGGCAGAACTAAATAAAGCAGCGGGTTGTCGGGTTTTTCCCTGTCCAGGATTGTGTCCGATGGTTCACACTCAGATGCTGTGATAAGGGAGCGGGTTGTTAACATCCCAGCAGAACGACATCCAGTGTCTATCCCACTGATAGCTTGCCAGCCTGAGCCATTTAGGCGCCTTGTGTAAGAAAATTGTTGACACTGCATTTGGTTTCAGTATTCATTTATCACCACCAACCCCAGTTAGCTCCTTTAACAGCTGGGCTGGACAAAATAAATCAAAGGCATCAGGAGAGAAGTGCAGAGAACAGAAATATAGATCCTTCCACAGGTGTGGTTTTACTCCACAGGCTTCTTTGTGTCACTTGGAAAGCATGTGACTTACGTCGCTGGTCTTGTCGTGTTTTGGCTTGAGACTGCAACCAAAAGCAGAGCGGTGTGGCACATTGTGTCTGGATACAAACTGTTCAAGAGTAAAAGTAAAATCTTGCCACAAAGTAAGTCACATTTTCCTTCTCCTCCTTTCCCCCATCTCTCATCCCAGAATACATTGCACAGGCAAAATACCGGTGACCTCCATATGTCAAAAATGTAGTAGATATAAGACTTTTACTACAACTTTAGTAGCACTGTGTAATTTTATTATTTAAAAGATATGTATTTCTGGCTCATTGTGATGGCACAGTGACATTTATTATGTTCTAAATGTAAAAACAGCCACAACCCTGCAGAAATATGTTACTTTTAACTGTTTTTAAATGACTGCAGCAGAAGCGCACCTTCCGATTTCAGCCTGTCTGTACATTAACTGTAGCCGTCTTGTGTTAACCAAATCATGACCTACATAAGGAACTATTCCTGGAAGATGCCTTTAAGGAGAGCGAGACCTTTTGGCACACAGTTGAGAAACTACATAGCTTTCACTTTTAGAATTGCATCCAAACTCTGGGGAACACAACATAAACACACATTTCAACCAAAAAAATGCAGGAAACAGATTGTTTGCCACTCTCTCCAACTGTATGACAATGCTGCTGTTGGAATTTTGATTAAAAAGCAAACATAGGCGTGCTATGATCACCTTTGTTTTCACTCAACCGCTGGTCAATAGCTGCTGTTGGTAATGTGCCAGGAAACACAGCAATCAGCTACCAGCATAAAAGAAACACTGACTGCACAATGCACTTTGATGAGACACAGTGAATACATTTAACAGTGTTTGTTTACATAAAAACCCTCCAAGGGGTACATTTAAAGTAACCATCTGCTCCCACAGTATGAAAAACCTAATTAAAACCCCATGCTTTCACATTATACTGTGTTCTAGACTAGAAAGGCAAAAAGTATTCCTTTAAATCTGTGGCCACAACATTCCAAGTGACAAAACCCCTTCGCTTTATTTCCAAACAAATAGCCAGCTGAGCCTGAGCAAACAGAATATTAAGTAAAACAGCAATTGATTTTCCTCCTGTGGAGTACACAGAACAAAGATTAACCCACTTACCAAGAAATCCGGCCCACAGCTTATCACACAGCCCATTCAGCCATCTCAAACACACCTAACTCTGCAACACTGAAGACAAACAAACCTATCAGTTTCAGTGAGGGGGAAGGAGTGGCCACGTTTTTCATTTCTCTCTGCTATCTGCCTCCCTTTAATGATAATATACCAAGGAGTGACAAGCATGGCTGCAAGGGTGGCCATACTGGCTGCAGTCTGCAGGCCATAGGAAGAGAAACTACATTTGACTTTGGGTCGTTGAAAAAAAGTTCTCTAATATTTAAAATTTTAAAGTAATCTGGCCAGCTGTCATTTTATAAGGGTTTTAGGACTGAAAACAAATTAACCGAGGCATAACCTCACACACTTACTTTAACTCACATCCTTCCAACCACATATCGAAACAAAATCCCTGCTCACAAATGGCTGTGACTCAGCACAGTGTCAGAAGATGTGGTGTAAGCATACGCAATGTCAGTGGGGGATGAAGTTGTAAATATGTCGATGGAGGACGTCACTGCATCTGCCTTGTTTGGCAAGGGCATCTCCTTCATCCGCCCGAGGACAGAGGCCACTCGATAAAGCCAGACAGCAATCATGAGCCTAAATTCAGCCACGCCCTGGCACCCGACACGATGAATTTACTCAATAATGACAGCGGTTGAGATTTATGGGCAACGGTGAGGTGAGCCCCATCTGTTAGTCCACTCACTCACAACACCCTCCCTGTGCGTGGATGTTGCACCTTTTCACTCTTGTCTGGACTACAGGGTCAGCAGTGGCAGTTTCTCCTTCGAGCTTTGTTCAGAGCAGACTGATTTGGCCCCTTTTGCCAAAAAAGACAAGGCCATGGAAGAAATATTTGGACAGCTATGGCAGAATAAAGTACTCCCTCTGTGTTCACTTTCAAACTTTTTTTTTGCACAACAGCAGAATTCACCTTTGCCAGGTAGCTAAATACAGTATATTCAAACATTGATCATCCCCTCAGGACACAGCTTTTACCTGGATTATATTGTTTTCATACCCTTAATGTAAACAGTTTTGGCTCCTAAGGGAGTGATTTCTCATCTTAGAAAAACAGTTTTGGAGCAGAAACTTGACACATTTGTGACATAAAGTGCTGCTATCAAAATCCCAAAAGCCGACTGTGGGCCTCCAAGGAGTTGCACAGTAGATGTGTAGATGGTGATTAACAGGAGAACAACAGCATAAAAAAATCCTTTGAAATGTATCCTTCCCTATTTATCTTTCTTTTTTCAAAAAACACTGTTTTTTTACTCCTTTTCAAGCAAAACAAAACAACATTGCTTGAAGGTACTTTTCTGCTGACCAGAAATCCAATTAATTCCTGATTAACAAGACTTTGTCAGTCTACACTGCCTCTGGGCAAAACCATTGATTACGCTTGTAGTTGCCCCATGTTGTCAATGAACTCAGGTTTTGATTTTGATCACAGTGATTCAAATACTAGAAATGCCAAGCGACCACACAGAGCTGTCTCGTGGCACATAATTAAAATGACCTTATTTATATACTGTAAGTAGATCATTCCCCCCCCCCCCCCATTTCACTTAACACAACTTTTAGATGAATGGGTTTTATTTGCTTGAATCTTTTACAGGACTCACCTGAAAGAAACAGAAGATTTCTGATATGTGGGGTCGAATTTAAGATGACGTCAGCACATAAAACTGTGTGATAATCCGCTGCCTCATTATACAATCTCAAAATGTGGACTTTTTACAGCCATTAAAACATTGCTGAGTGTGTATTCCTATATGTGGGTGTTATATGCATCAATTACCTGCACTTACAAACCATT
>JAOXYM010000024.1:17310946-17324537 GCA_028567055.1 Leptatherina wallacei
GATAATTTGCCCTGCTTTGAAGCATTTTATTTGCACTTATATGTAGCTATTTTGTTTTTATTTCTCTGCTGCTTTGTGCTGGGATGTGTTGTGGCTGACTGCGCACAAAGGGATTAGGGATGAAAAGGAGCTCTGGCTAAATCTTGCACATGTTACATGAATAATGTATAATAATGTGCAGTCTCTTCCTTTTTTGCCCTCTTTTTTAAAAACCCTCAAATATTAACTTTCTAAGTAGGCTAATGTCATTGGGAACAGTTAGATTGTAATTTTGTTTTATATTTCAATGTCTTACAGTTTTAGGCTGTATTATAGAAACTGTTTTCTCCTAAAACAACCTCATTAGTCACATGTTAGCTCAGGCTAAAAGATGACCTGCAGCATTCTAGCGGTCATCAGAGCAACTGCACATGAAGGGAAAAAAATGGAGTTCATTAAGGAGACAGTGGAACAACAGAAAGGATGTATTTAAATCCGAACTGTGTTTTTTTTTAAATCCCTTACAATGACTTTTTGAACCCAAACGGGGTTAAGTTACTAACTAAACAGTCAGGAAGCAACAACAGCCTTTCAGCAAACTGTAACAGAGAAGAAGAAGAAAAAAAAGCTGTCATTTGTTGGCCCCAAAGTTGATGGCACATGAGTACACATAACCACACCATTTGTGTCCACCTCCTTCCTCCTAATCAAAACTCTTTAAAGGAAACACTCGAGAACATACTCACATGTTGTTTATTTCCTGTAAAAGAAAAAAAAACCTTATGTGAATTTCAAGTTGAGTTTTGAATCTTTAGACCAAACTGTCAAATTTGTATTTGTTTAAATATCATTAGTCAATTTGCATGTAGAGAGGCCGATCACTATGACAGCAGCAGAGCAGCTTGAGCTGCTTTTCTATTATAGTTTTACATAAAATGAATAAAAGCAGAATAATATCACATGCCATGACTTGGTGAGTTATGTACTTATGGAACAAGCTGAACAAACCCAACACACTTGAGCTAAATGAATGAGATTTTAAATATTCTTATTAATGTGACTTTTTATTTGATATGAACTTAAGCCAATCCCTTAGTCAAAGGCTGTAGAGGCTGAATCTTTACTCTAAAACAAAAAGCCAAAATCAGATATCATTCCTGTCTCTATGATTTAGCCGAGAGAGATTTTCACTGAAGGTGGAAAAGAACACCAAAGGAGGACACAGCAGGATTCTTCAGTCATTACTGCAGCCTGGCCAGATAGGATAAGTGTTTACTGTGAGCAGAGCAGCATCTTAGTCATATCATCGTCCAGCAGGCTCATTTCCTGTACAATTTCCTCTCATGCTGTTTTAAGGCAAACCTTTGTGCCGTATATGTATATATTAGTCATGAAACAACTAAAGAAGAGTAACACATAGTCCCACATATACAGTATACTCATGTCTCAGGAACGCGATGAATAATGTTGTACTGTAGTGTGTCGTTACAAGTACATGATGGATTGGAGTGTTGCTGAAGACTGTAGTTGAGAGCTAAGTTCTATGTTTCTTTTTTTTTGGGGTGGGGGTGGGCGAGGACTCAGCTAAGTGCAGCTCCCGCAGCCCTAACCACAGTAAATGAGGTCTCGCTCACAAAGAAAGGCTGGAGGACTGATCGGCCTCAGCGGACCCCGCCTTGCTCCACTAGCCCTTGGACTCGCCAACCAAGGCCTCCCTTTTCCATTTACCAATGTGGCCAGAAGCCAGCTGGGTTTTTTGTAGTTTTTTTTTTAGCTTTAACCTCAAACACTCATTTTCTGTCTCAACCCATTCTAGACAGCTTTCCCTTTTCTCTCTGCCTCAGTTGATCTTCATTTCTCACTCATCTCCATCTCTGTGCTGTGGACACTGTCTCTCCTTCCCCTCTATTTTTCCTTCAACTTATCCCCCAGAGCTCATACCAGTGGGGGGGGGGGGGGATGGGGGGCTGCTCTCATCTACTTAGATCTAATTTAGTTTTCACAAACTGATACAAACACATTTTGCTGTCTGACTCATGTTGAATAAGAGACCTGATACTGAGGAGACTGGCCTCAATTTTTTTATGGGCTTTATTATTATTCTGCTGGCAGCATTTCCCAGGGCAAAGTTGTGGTCAGCAGCTCTCTGTGCGGCCTCATCAAAATAATTACCATTAACAATTGAAAAACCGCAATCAGTGCCGTGAGGTGTATTAGACACAGTAATTCTCTCAATCTGACTCAGTTTTAGTGCTCTCCTGAGCTCACATTTTGGACATTTATTACATTCATTCAGGCTTTATTCTATGGACCACATAACAGGAGTTGTTTTACTCTGATAGCAGCCTAATTACCACTGGTGCTTGAAAGTGTCATGAGGCCACCATTTGACTTGTAGAGCTGTATACATATAAACAAATTCTTGCCAAATGAGACAGAATATGTCCCCAGCAGAATTGCCTGGGCATAAATTTCTATATCATTAGTGGGTAATGTGTCCAAATTCTGCACATGGGCATGTCATTTCCTCCTTGCTTTGGGAAATGAGCTCATCTGTAGGGAATTTTCAGGCTTTCTGTGAGGCAAAAAAAAATGCAGCATCTGTGTTCTTAGAGATACATATCCAAAAGGAATAGGCCCTGTTTCAAAACCCCAAATGAACCCCTTAAAAAGAGAGACAAATTTGGATGTCATTTGAAAGATAAATTGGCATGATAATTCAGTGAGAAATTAGCTTAATGCATATACAAACTGAAGCTCTGTAACTAACTTGGACCCTTATGCCATGAGTGATATTACACTGAGATGAATGGCTGCTATTTGCTTTTTTCACACCATAACATTTGTCTCATGATGGGTTCAGAGTATTTTAGGGCTGTTGCCCTGACAGTGGGAAGAGCTACAGCTCAACTGTAGTATTATTTGTCTCCATTAGTGTTAAACTGCTACCAGTTTCTTTTCCCCATGATTTTGGCTTCATTTGTGCTGTAGTCTATTTGCTTTTCCGCATTTCATTTTCATGTCATTGTCATCTTTAGCAAATGCATTATTATATTCCCTTTGTATAATTTACAAGCACTCATAGATAAACTCCTCTTTATCAGCGACGGCCAATTTGTTGCCATTATCATGCAGAAATAAATGCGGATGGATAATAAAAACAGTGTCACAATACTTTGGACCAAATACCTCAATTAAAATATGTACAGTACTGTTGTTTTCAGTAATGTTTTCAGACGACAATGCAAGAAAATGTTTCAAGTAATTATGTGCAGGTCCTGGTAAAAAGAAAAGCTGTGTAAATGATAAACATAAACAGAATGCAATGACTTGCTAATATTATAAACCAGTATGTTAATAATAATAGAATACAAAAGATGTTAAATGCTGAAAGTGAGCCGTTTCATTAAAAAATATGAGCTTGCCTTGAATTTGATGGTATCAACAAGCCTCAAAAAAGATACAGGGGTGACAAAGAAAGAGGTGCACGAATATATATGGCAAACAATTAAGATGATTACATAGAAAAAGAGCACCTTAAAGAGGGAGAGTATCTTAGAAGGGACAGCGGTTAAACAATCAACAGAAATTTCAAGAAATTAAGCTCTTCAAATTTAAATGATTTGAAAAAACTTTGAATGCTACTGTTATCATTTGAAGATGTTAAAGAATTATAGCAATTTATCTACAAGGGACAGAAAATCAACAATGGATTGTATTGAGCATCAAACCCTCAGGGGGCACTGATTAAAATTATTTTATGGAAATTACTGCATGGACTCAGGAACAGTGGATGCAGTCATTGTCTAGTTACACAGTTCACAGTGCTATCCCAAAATGCAAATTAAAGCTAAAAGTGATTATGATCTGAAAACATTTCCAATTTCTTGTAGCCAAAGGTAATTTGAAATGGATATTGAGGCAAAGTATAAAAACTTTCTGACAGAAAAATTTAATTCTTAAATTTGTCTTGGAAATCATGGATGTTATATCCCATGGACCATCCATCTTTTTCTCACCATTCAGTTCAAAAGCTTGCATTATTGATGGTAGGGTGCATTAGTGCCTATGGAACTGAAAACTTGCACAGAAAGTTAAAGTGGCGCCATCAATAGTAAAAGGTATAAACAGGTTTCAGAGAAACCTATGCTCCCATATAGACAACACCTTTTTCAGGGAAGGTCTTGCATATTTCAGCAAGACAATGCAAAACTGCCAACTGCTTTTACTGAAAAAAATGGCTCCACAGGTCCAGTAACTGTTCTCCTCAGCTCCCTGTTTATATATGCACTCTTGTTAAAAGAAGAAGAGATACTGCACAGTGCTAAACATGGCCCGTTCCAACGTTTTTGAGTAAAGTTGCTGTAATAAAATTCAAGTCTCACATTAACATAAGAAAGTTTTTTTTATGATGTAGTGTGGATAAAATATTGGTTTATGAGATTTGCAAGGCATTACATTCTACTGTAATTTCATTAACATGCTATAGTTTCCCCAACTCTTGGAGTTAATGTTTCATGGCTACGACGCAGCATAGTGCATGTGTAACTCCAATAGCCTGTAAAGCAAGTCTAAATACATTTTCTGCAAGAAATCACCAAAACTAAGCTGTGCTTTACTATTACCCACAGCTCAGCAATGCAATTCAACTCCAGTTTTGCTTCGCTCCTGGCATGAGCAACAGAATTACACAACATTTTGTCTTGTTTTATCTATTTTTATTTATGAATGAATTTGTTTCACTGAATTGCATTGTAATAAATATGTGATTCCAAGTTCAGTTCAGTTCTGATGCTGTAATGTTAGTTTTTGCAGGAAGGACTATTGCATGACAACTAGACATGACCATCTAAACAGGTACAACCATTCAGTGTTTCCTTTACTCAGAACACTCTAAGTCTAACAGTCTGTCAAGTATCTAAAAAGAATTCCTACATTTAAACAAGTCTTGCATCATCCTGGACATTAACAAGTTTTATATGGAAATCAGATAATACATTAACTTTAAAATATCCCAGGGTAACACACCCTGTCTCTTCTCCCTTCACTGAAGCCATGCGAGAGTCAACTTCCCAAAATACCAGCATGAGAAATAAACCTGGACGTGCCAGACAAATATCCAACAGCTCAAAATAACTCTGATCTGGTTATATTATCATGAAAAACCTTATTATCTTCTTCATCTCCAACTCCTTTGTCATCATTATAACAGCCAGACAGCATATCATTGTCTTCATCAGGCTCATAACCACCATCTTCATTCTCATTACCATTTTAGTAATGCCATTACTCCTGCTATAAAACCAGTATTATTACTTTGTCATCATAATCTTACAGATTCTCATCAAGCTATTTGTAATGAATTTTATTTCTGGCTTCGTCATAAACATTGTTGAGCAAAGTAAATGGCTGTACAGCGGCTGACCCTTTGCAAAGGGAGCTCTGAACGAGCACCAAGGATGTGCAAAATTCAATAATAAAATCTAAAGGAGTGTATTGTACAATTTTATTTTAAAAGTACTATCTGAAGAAAAGTAAAGTAATTTTTGGTTTGCAAACACTTAAACTAATAAACTAAACAATATCTGATGGTGAATTTGTAACAGACAAAAAGCAGGATTAGAATCTCAGCTCTTCTAGATTGCAAGGGGAAGTCCATTTTTTTTAAAATTATTTTTTAAAACTTAAAAAGAAACACTGCAAAATGTTTAAGGTTCACACTTAGACCAGGGGAAGGCAAGTTCAGTCCTAGAGAGCCGTAGTCCTGCAGGTTTTAGATGTTCCCCTGCCCTAACACACCTGATACATGTTAAATAGATCAGGTCTGTTGAAACAGGGAAACATCTAAAACTAGCAGGATTGCAGCTCTCTGGGACTAAACTTGTCTACCCCTGATGTATACACTCCATGAAACGACCGTAGTACATCGGGAATGAGTTTTTAGAGCACACGCTTCCGTTCCCCCTCCAGGTCCGCTCCGTGTTTCGGGATATGTTTCCCCTGCTATAACCAACCAATTAGGACTCAGAAACTTGAATATTTCAGAATTATTCATTTAGAGGTAACAATTGAGCAAATTATTAGTAAAATAAGTAAAATGGCTATGTGCTATTATCATATTTTATTTTGAATCATACTATTTATTGAGCAATAATTTTCACATAAAACTTGCATTCAAACTGAAAACTCTAAAACCATTCAAGGTTTTTTTGTACATGACAAGTTTTTAGAAAGTCCTGTTTTTGAAAATGCAGTTCTTTTGCTGTGTGGATGGGTTGGGGCTTCCGTGGAGATAGAAGAGGGACAGATCTCAACAGGGAACTGGTCTTGATACAGCACCGGCCATCCCAAGCCAGTTACACCCCTGCCCCTGCATTAATGTGGCAAGCTCTGATATAAATATTAGACAGAAAAACAAAAGGCATCTATAAGGGAAGGTTGGACAGATCTGCGACGGCAAACTTAAAAATTTGCACTCAGTGCATCTGCATTTAAGGTAATAAGTCAGCGGACTTATTACCTTGGTGCTCGCGAAGTAGCCTGAATGAAACAATCAGCTAAAGCAAGCTCAATCTAAGGGCTCTGCTTAGACTCTACGCTCCATTTATTCACAACAATTCACATTTTCTCTATTAATCTATTCATCATCCTCTTCACTGCCTCATCATCATCACTGGTTGTAGAATCTGGATGCTAGATGGGAAGGAATGGCTGATCCATATGATTCAATCCCACTGAATAAATATTACAACGAAAACATCTGGCCTCATCTGATGAATTGAATCTTGTGGGCTGCTGGATGCATATGCATGGTTTACCAAGGGAACAGGTGCCAGCAATATACACTTTCAGAAGAGGCTGTGGGATTCTCAGGGCAAAGATCTGCATAGAATTATCTGATTCTGGCATTCATGTGGCTGCCGACACTTACAGCCTTTTAAAATATTGTTGCAGATCAGTTTAATCTTTACTGTAATAGCATTCTGTACTGGCAGTGGCCTCTTTCAGCAGGATAATAATGCACCAGGAATTGTTTGAAGAACTTGTACAACCTCATCATGTCTTATCTCAAAATCTGTAGAGTGCACTGGTAAGACAGGTGGGGTATGTTTAATTTGATTTGACTTAATATAACTAATTCTTCTGCATACTGTACATTGGACAGTTTTTTCGGGCTGCACAAGGGAGTGGCAACTTTAAGTCTTTTTATAAAGTCAGTGCTTATAATAAGTCTTGTAGCTTATAAAGTGATGTTTTTAAAGGTTTTAAGATGCTTGTCAAAGAGATTTATGGTGAGTGACACAGTCATTCTGTTTCTTGAAAGAGACATGGATGGTATATATTTCAAACATAATTTTTCAATTCTGTGCATATGACAAAAAAGGCATCCAACTCCATGGAATTGAAGGCAGAAACCTCTCAGACAGGCATGTCAAAATCTGGGAAAAGAAAACAAGGCTATAAATCTTCAGGACTCAAAGATGTTACCAAAACAATTTATTTCCTCCTCTTTTGGCTGAACTAGGTCTTTAACATTTCAAAAGCAAAGATATAAAATTCTCCCATTCTAACACTGTCCTTATTGTTTTGACTGTTTCCATTATCTTCACAATGACAGCCATAATGAGATCATCAAAAGCTTTTCAACGACGTTATTTCATTTGCATCATGCTCTTCCTGCCCATCATCATCGACTCTCTCCGTAACAGTCTGCAGAGATGCAGAAAAATGAAATGATTTTCCTGTGCCACGTAACAAGGGTGGTGGTGGAAATGTCAGAGTAAATAGCCTGCAGGAGAAAGAGAACAAAACAAACAGGGGCGAAAGCGAGTTTGATCTGCTATGTATGAGAAAGCGGAAAAACAAAGAAAGACTATGAAATCAATAGCTTCCTAAATCACCTAAGAGAGGGTTAGAAGAGGCACCCGGGCAGGCCTCCAGCTCAGGGACAGGCAGTTTATGGATCTTCCATCGCATGCACCCACACATACAGTGTATGCATGCATTCAGTCAACCTTCAAATTCTGAAAATATCTTCATGTATATCCAAAGACATGGTCATGTGACAAACATAAATACATTTTTCCCCCCTCCTTACAGTCACGTAGTCTCTCACCTACTCTTGCACACACACACTCACATATGCAGTAATCCCTATTTCTGTCACATATACACACACACACTCTGACATCCACAGTGACATTTCCTAAACAAAATCCCGAAAGCACGTCTCGCTATCAGTGATGCGCACACACCTGCGGGAGCTTCCTCACATACACACACAAACACACATACATACTCTCAACTCTGTATTCAAACAGAAAATCATAAATAAACAACCCCCCCCCTAAATCTATCTTTGCCCTCTGTCACGCACAGACACGCATACGTACACGCCTGCACACGACATGCATTCAAGCTTTCAAGGAACCTGGTTCGACACTCGTGAAATGCACTCCAACTCATGCACAAAACATGAAACCCTACTGAGATGCTGTAAAAGAAAAAAAAAATTAGATTACACCCATATTTTTAGCTAAAAGCTGCTGGTTGAAATATGACATGGGTGGGGGAGGTGTTAATATACACAGCAAACTGTAGCATGGAGATATACTGAGCAAATAAAAATGATGTATTCCACTTTTGATTCTAACTTGCAGTTGTGTACTGTTTACTCACATTTCTGCTATAAATAGTTTAGTTGCATTTTTCTTTTTTGCCTCTTAAATTACATTTACAGCATTATTGTTTGAGGAAGTGAGTTTCCAGGCAGAATAAACTCAGCCTTGATGTGTTATTTAAGAGAGGAATGTGCAAATCAACTTTATCTGTTTTTTCTGTTGTGTTTGTTTGAAGTCTGTTCCTTTTCATGTGCTTTTACATCTGCTGTGGAACTCCAATGTTTACCGTTTACTTTAAATCATTAAGTCCAACGGTGCTACTTTTTCAGCGTTTTGCAAGCAGCATCAAAAAGGAATTCAGTTGAGCGCATGGTCAGCTAAGTTTAGACTTTCCACCAAGGGGGAACGCTTAATTCATATGCAAAGACTCATCTGCATGTATTAGCAAGATCAGGAGTGACACAGAGCATGCTTCCACGCCTTCCTAGTGGGTGGTAATTACATCCACAGTGCTCTCTGTGTCCCAAACAGAAGGTATGAGTGTGACAGGTTAGAGTAGAAGAGAGGGATTAAATGAAGCATTGACAAAGCGAAAATGACAAGATGCATGGAAGTAAAAGAAACAGTCAGAGAGAGACACAAAGAAGGGAGGACAGTCATGCTGCTAGGTAAACAAGGCGGGGGCAAGATGTTTGTTTAGCTTAGAAGATGCTGAGAATAAAGTGAGAAGCTGTGACTGTATTCTGCATAATCTACCGGACGTGCCATATTTGTTTCATGGCCCTCTAGTTGAAGAGCAATTGTGAATAGGGATAAGGGGATGATGAGTGTGAGAGAGTGGAGGCCAGAGCTGTTTTCTCCTGGGCAGGAGGCAGGATGTGAATATCTAATCAATACCCGTCAGACACGGGAAGATTTACTGTCTTGTGCTGCAAGACCCAAACATCCCAAGGCAAGCCACGCACTCAGACCAGAGCAATGGAGCATGAACGGCCCAGCGTAGAAAGCCGCTGCGAGACAAATGGGGGAGAGGGTGTGCAGAGGACAACCGACTGTCTTTTTAAATCCAGACCCCTGCACACTGTAAGTTTTGACATGATGCATACAGCTGTGCATCTTTTGGCAGCCATGAGGAGAAACAATCTGTGACACAGCTAGCCAAACCACCAACCTCAGTCCTCCCCCTTAGAAAAATGTTATTTTGAAAACCAAAAATCACAAGTCTTCTTAGACTTATTGTATCCAAGACAACCTTGGAACTTCAGTAACTGATTATATTACACAAATATCTTAGACAAATAGAGCTAAGTGTCATCAGCAGAAATGGGTATCACAGCATAAAAGATCGTAGATTTGTTTTGTTAATGTCTATCATGTTTCATTTGTGGAATGTTTTGCCCAATGCAATCATTACACCTTTGCCTCTCCATTTCAACATTATCGTGTTATGTATGTTATTATCAATTCCAGAAATTAAGTTCGGGTCAGGTTTTGGTCTAAAATGATTTATCAGATTCAACAACTTTTCCCTCCTATAATAGGAACTTGAGGTAAAGACAAATTGTGTCAAAATTGCTGTGATATATCCCCCAAACTAGCAGGGCGTGCTTTTTATTTTCAGGGACATGTAAAAGCCTAATAAGAATTTGTAATGCAGCAGCAGGGTGCTGGGGTATGGATATGTGTGATCAGATAATCTGATAGGCTAATGCTGGTGGCATTAATAAGCTGTAAGGTGGATTGTGAACTCTTTTTTTTACTTGGTAAGTCAAGGCCAATCAAGTCAAAAAAGAAGATAAGAGTAATTTGCATTAATGCCTGTTTGACAGCATGGCTCTGTTCTGGAACCTCTGGGGCCTCCCAGGAGCTTACATGCAATACCTGAGGCAGGGAGAGCAGCATCAAAGACTCCACAGAGTACAAAACACAGTAGGCATCAGTGACATCAGACATGACATTGATTAAGTCATACACGTGTATGAAAAACAGGAGCAGAAGCAGAGGTGGGTTGCAAAGCGGTTTGCAGAGGTGGTAGCAAAGGAAGGCGGGCTAAAGCGTCTTAAGTATTGTGCAATATAAGATATGCGCCTTTCGAATGTGTGCAAAGGAATCAGTTGAAAGATCAGCTGCTGTGGGTTGGCATTGAGATCAAATTAAATGTGGGCTAGATTTGGCTTAACTAAATCCATCTTTAAACTTTCCATTTATTCATTTGTGAGTGATATTTCTTTACTATTACACTGGTAACTTATGAAGATACATGTTTTTGACTTCCTCCACCATTCATCATATCGTACCTGAGAAATTTATGAGGTTGTGGTGTCGTGAACAGCAATACATTGAAAAAAATCTTCTTGTTTTGCTATCCTCTTGCTTGTTAAAAGGGAACAAACAATTGGAATACAGATCAATATTTTTGTTGAACTTTTCACTGCACCACAACATGCCAGTCTGACTTCAATAAGAAACCAGAATGCAATTATAAACTTTCCATCTAAAACTGAAATGCATAAGGTTAAAAAAAAGGCATGACAGCACTGTTGTATTGTATTGCACTGGAATGCACAGGTGTTTTAAATATTCCATAACATATGAATAATCCATGCTATCCTTGACCATATAAAAACAACCTTCATGAGTTCCTGTCTGAAAAGAGTAAATAAATTACTGTGGATTCCACAAGCATTCACCCAAGTACTAAAATTGTGTTGAAAAAATGTTCTTGTTAGAAATTGCAAACAGTTATTGACAATACATTCAGTTATTTTAGTTATAACAGAATCAGTCATTTCAATATTTATTGAGTCTGTATAATTAAAG
This sequence comes from Leptatherina wallacei, assembly GCA_028567055.1. Classification (NCBI taxonomy): domain Eukaryota; kingdom Metazoa; phylum Chordata; class Actinopteri; order Atheriniformes; family Atherinidae; genus Leptatherina; species Leptatherina wallacei. The sequence continues at coordinate 17,322,367 of JAOXYM010000024.1, forward strand.
TAACAAACAATTTTAAAAAATATCGCAATGAAACCTGAATTCTTAGCAGTAATGAGTTTAGAGTCAAGCCAAGACGAAGCAAAGCAACAATATTCTCAACTTCAGGAGAAATTCAATGTTTGGGGTTTCATCTTTAAACCAGAAAACATGAAATCTATTGTAAATCTAACTTTATTCACCACAGATTTTATGAGGAGTAACCAAACTTAAAGCACAACTGAACTTTGGCAGATTTATACCCTTTTCCGCCCCCTAACGAAGGCTAATTCTGCATCTGTTTTGCATCCTGCCTCTTCTCTCAGCTCTCTCCATCCAGTAAAAGTCAGTCTGATGTCGACTCTTGCCTTATTTCTTGCTGTTACTTCCTTTCTTTCTTTTCCTCGCTTCCTCCAATAACGGCCAGTGTGTTGATATATCTAGTTACAGGCATGTGTCACAATGCCATAAGGCAAATCACTGCTGTTATGCAATGCTTCGGCGAGAAGTGTAGTTCTTCAGTCCTGGGATGCTGCAGGGCTCCAGGAATATGCATGAAGAATTACCGCGTGTCATCAAAATGAGTCAGAAGCAAACAGTTTTAAGGTTGAAAACTTACATTAAGGCAAAAAAAAAAGATTGAAACACAGGTTGGGTCAATCTGGAAACATACAGTTTAGAAATAAACATTTTCACTGGGTTGTTCAGAGTGACTAACACACAACTGATCATCATTCAGAGTTATTAACATCCAGTTTGGTTCTGTGAGTTTTCTGCATAATGTTTTAGTGCAAAACCAGCTGTTATTTACACATAACAGCATCATTATCTTTGGGTTTTCAGTGAATTCATCCAAGCTGCTCATGTTGGTTTAAACACATGCACCATGAAAAACAAATCAATCCACAAGTAAATGGATTGGGTTCATTCAAATTTCATGCTTGATTTATTTAAACCGTTGACACTACACAACCAAACATGCATCACCCTCCAATAACATGCATGTATTGACACCCCTCACACACAAATACACCCACCTTCAGGCCTGGAGCACCTCCAGGAGACTCCTCAGGCCACAGCAGAGTGGCCCTGACATTTATGCTGATCTAGCATGGCAACAGCAAATATTGCTCTGCACTCCCTCTTCATATTGTCTGTGCTTGGCCCGGCATGGTTCACTTACTCACCATTTCACAGCCTGGCGGCAAATAGACTGTGAACATCCAGACTGTCCATCATGAAGGGGAGTTTGACAGTCCTCTGACAGCCCCACTGAATTGATTCTTCAGGCCCGCTGTTTATTTTCCACAGCTGGCCAGCCTGATGCTCGGCTGACTCGGGACTATTGCTTGGTTGAATTCAAGGACCAACCGCTCAACCCCTCCTCCTCAAGCCTCGCAACTTATCCCTGTCATTGCACTGCAAACTGACACTGACAAAATAACAGGGGTGCATGTTTCCCCCACGTTTCTAGAGCAATTTTCAATGTGACAATGAGTTAGCAGTTAGTAAAAGGGAGCGTAGCACAAACTTGGAAATGTTCAGTTCAGACACACACTCTTCAGTCTGAACGCACATTCATTCACACAAAATCTCTTTTTCTTGGCTTCTACCACCCCCCCCACCCCCCAAGCCTAGTGGTTACAGTGGTGGGTAGAGGACCCAGGTTAAAGTCCCTTAAACCCCCAACTACTCCTCGGACACTGAAATATGGCAGCTCACTGTTCTCTAGTAAATCTACAATCAAGATTAAAAATTATTCTTCCTCTCAGAACTAGTTATGTCTCCTGAAATAATATTAGCTCATAAATTATTTGAACTGGCAAAAGCATTTTGAAAGAATCACATTTCTCCTTATTACTTTTTTATGCAGCCTATATGCAGTTAGAACATGTTTGTAGTAAATGGGTGTGAAAACTGTACATGTAGCCATTTGTTGTGCAAACACCAACCACTTCGGCGTGTCCTGCAGCACCTGCTGCTTGCAATCTAACTTCGTCAGCGTCCTCCAGAACTCTCAGTATTAAGTGTTACCTTGTGATATTTTTCTTTGTGCGTTCATGTTCTTGAGCATTGAGGTTTTGTAGGCTTGGGGACAGAGTATGTCACGCTTGTTTGTGTTTCAATTCAATTCAATTCATCTTTATTTGTATAGCGCCAATTCACGACAATGTCATCTCATGGCGCTTCACAGA
>JAOXYM010000024.1:17324637-17340216 GCA_028567055.1 Leptatherina wallacei
TAGTTTTTCTGCATCACTCTGAGACAGGATGTCCCTAATTTTGGCAATATTACGTAGGTGGAAGAAGGCGGTTCTAGGAACCTGTTTTATATGCGAGTTAAAGGACAAATTTGTTTTGTTTGTTTGTTTCTCTTGTTTGCATTGCATCAGCTAAACTAAAGCGCAGATGCTTCTAAAACCTAATGAGAGCTCTGACTGAAGGATGAACAGTTTACATACACTCATTGAAATCTAGACGAGCCTAGGCTCGATTTTTCAGTTATTTATTCAAACTGCTTTATACCGGTCATACTGTTTGCAAATCATACCTTGCACAGACACTTTAGTAGCCATGAGCTTCTGGCAGAATCCAGGCTGGATACAACCCAAGCTCAGTTGAAATTGTGCAACTATATGCAAATAAGCAATACAACTTTGAGCCTCTATTGTGAAACTGCAACCATGGTAAGTAAACTACTTTGTCATGAGATCTTAACTATTTGACCACTCTGGCAGAATTGGTACTGCAGAATTAAAGTTGTTGGTTTTTCTGGCACAAAACCAACTATAGCATAAGGCATGCTTTTTATATGCATGCTTTGAAATCCACCCATCCATCCATAGTCTGTACGCACTTATTCCAATGAAGAATTGCGAATCAGCTGAAGGCTATCCCTGCTGTGACAGGTTGAGATGCAGGGCACACCCTTTACAGTTCGCCTGAAGGTTGAGATCCATTGTTTGTTAAATCCAGTCAAAGAAGTTGATTTCAGTTTTCTGTATTCATTCCAAAGCCAACTTTAATTTATATTTCAGCAGATTTTTCTGTTAGAAAAATCCATTTATGCTCAAGTTTGAAGTTTTTTCTAAGAACTTTGAGGTTTAGAGGTCTTCTTTTTTTCTTACATTGTATGATCTAGTTAATATATCAAAACTTTGATCAAATTTTAAAAAGTCTCTTATAACAGGATCAAAATATGCATGTATCTCTTGTGACTTTGTGTTATTTCATTAACATTTTCTTCTATTATTATGGGTGTAAAGGTAATACATTCTCCTGTCTGGTTTAGCAGGGCACACTTCTGATTACAGGAGGATTTTCAGACTGTTTTTTATCATCCTTCTATTGTTTTTAATGTCTATTTTTTGGGGTTTTGTCTTTACAGTCTAATTGTTGATCTTGACGATGTCAGTCTATTGATAAATCTTTACTCAAACAAACCAAACAAACTTTTAGAAATTCTTGACAAACAACTCAGTCGCGGGTCAAAGGCTTCTCTGTAAAGACAATGTAAAAATCTCATGATTCAGCAGCTTCCTATTGACAGCAGACCTGTACCTTGGTGGTGTTTTGGATTATTCCTATCAATCAACCAATTCCCCTTTAGCTGTAGATAACAGTTTGGGTCTTCACTCATATTTTGTGAAATGCTACAACAACCAGTTTCTCATGCTTATGTTTGAATTTACATGCAAATGTTTGAACGGATCCTGGAGTAGATCCATTCGACAAGAAGGACTTGTGTCTCGGATTCTCTTCCGCAGATCTTTACTGAATTCCCTGCAACTGGATTCCTTAATCATGCTGGGCCACAGCTTTTTGTTATTTTATGGATAAATGCTTTCGTTCATAAATTGTAAATTCTCAGAGGGATCAAATTTTTCGTCCTTTAGTTTGGATTCTCTGTCTGCCCAGTACTCTTAAATATAAATGTATCAACATTGTAATTGTAAAAAAAAGAAAAGGGCAGGGGGATGCTCACATTTGTGTATTTAAGATGTTGCTTATCACTATCATTTATTCAGATAATTATATGATTATGTATCAGAATGATTATTAGACACATTTTCATTTTCTGCTGATGGACTAAATGATTTTTCAGCTTCATTTCACTGCCATCTCTGCTTCTGGAAAAAGAGCTTGAAGAATGATTGTAACTCAAACCCTATGGTTAAAGCCTGGTAAAGATTGTAGCCTTGGATAAATGCAGGCAAAGTCATCAAAATCCATCGGGTGCAGGATGTCAGCAATTTAAAAATATCACTCTTTCCGGAGAGTAATAGACAAAACAATCTAAGCAGAAGTTACTACTTTTCCCTCCGAAATTACCCTGGAAGGCAGACTGGGCATATATAAATACTTTTGTGGGAGATAGGGGGGGGGAGAGCATGCATACACACGAAAGATGAACTACACATATTTCTTCTCAAAAAAAAAAAATTCATATTAAGTCTAGACAATTTATTGAAAAATATCAGTTAGTCCCTGTCCTTCCCCACCGCATCAGGTATGCATGAGCAAGGAGAAGTCTTGATATATCAAATGGCTTAATGACATACTCTGCCAATACACTCTCCAGTCAGTCAGACCCACAATGATCAAACTAATAAGTCAGTGTTATGACAAAGTTGCCCTGACCTCAGGCCCATGTCAGGTCAAAAATCACATTGTTGGCTACACTTCTGTGTTGAGCCTTGACATCTTGACCGCCTTTCAACAAAAGAAAAGAATTGACAGGAACAAAGTATGTCTTGTGTAGTGTATAAATAAACTTAGAAAAAAAGCAATGAAATTTGTGTTTGACCAAATATTTCTCCCCTTTAATAATATGCATGGGTGACGTGTTATACATTGTCGGAAAGCTTGATTAGTCACCTTTACAACAAGGTATAAATAGTAAGGATCTTGCATTTATAGAATTAGCAACACAGCTAAACATGTGGGTTGTGCCTCGAAAATGTGTCAAAATGCTCTGCAATATTCCCCTGTTGGTGTGTACTTTTGCTTTGAGTTGGTTGGTAGATAAATCATTTCACTCTCTCACAGTCATAAGGACAAAAAAACAACACATATTGGCCATTTTTACACTTTATTCATTTTACACTGTCAGGGTCCTCAGTAGCGTGTGGAAGATCCATACGCAGCCACAACAGCTTGGCGCCTCCTCATCATGCTGGTCACTATCCTAGTAACATTTTGCTGTTGGATGGCTCCCATTCCTCAAACAGAAGGTCAACCAGCGAGGTTGAACAAGAATGAATAAACCACGACAGAAATAAACAAGTCACATGAATATTTGTATTTTTTTTACATAGCAATACATCACATGTGCTTGTAATCATTACTTCTCATTAACATTTCAAAAAAGGATATATCACCACTTATCTTTTTTATTTATTTTAATATCTTATTTCTTATTATAGATATGTACCATGCAAACCATTTAAAAGAATGATTTTTTTCTAAACTTTTTACTTTACTAGTTTTACTGGAACGAGTGATTCATTCACTTCAGATTGATCTAAATGATGAAGTAATGATTAGTTACTGCTTAGTAACGGGTGATTAATAAAATGATTGGTTGATTAGTATTGATGTTTTTTTACTTTACTAAAGAAAGCACACCTCTTAGAATGAGAAAATTGAGATGTGGTAACTAATCTTTGAGTGTTTTACAAGTAACTCATGAACAATACAGCCTTGAATAAGGAATTCTGATAGAAATGTTCATGAAATATTTGTTAATCAAAAACTAACCGTTAGTTAATCATAGCCCCCCTTCATACTTACTTCTCTTAATAAAAAAATTCTCTTTTATTGTGTAATATTACCATCATTTTTGCTGTTGCTAAACATCTTTTATTGTGATTCCTTGTATGACTGTTTGTCAACCAAATTATATATGAATCTTGACAAAAAAACAAAAAAACAATGCAACCATGGTACAATATTTTAAAACTGAAACATGATTGAAAGAGGTTTATTTCCACAAGCTGAGCTTAATACTTTCAGAATGAGGTGGCCCTGTGGGTATTGGTTGTTTCTGTGAGTGAGTAATGGCTGATGCTAAATGCAATCCACCAGAGGGAAGTAGAGCGGAATCTGGCTGCGCTTGAGAAATGCATGCCAATGGAATTGATTAGATTCCTCGTGATCAGCCATCAAGTGTCAAGATACACACAGGCTGAAGGATAACTGATATCTGAAGGCACATTTTGACCAAAAGCACCCAGAATTTAAAAACTTTGAGGAACTAAAAGATTATGCATCAAGACTTGTGCATTTCCACTAACTTCTAAGGTACAGGTTAGATTCGGCAAATTAAGCCTGCTGAAGTGTGAAATGTATGTCTTCACAGCTGTGTCGGGCTGCAGCTATCACGGTACAAAGACACACCGACCAGTGAAATGAGAAAGGGAGCTTCCGCCTCATTCGCTTCAAAATCTGTTGAAGTTACACATTTCTACGAGATGTGGGTGTTTTTATTTGTGTCTTAGAATGTAACTGCTGTGACACCGACAGAGATTGAAGTTTTATTGCTCTGATTCACTACTTTGTTGCCACTCCATTTCCTCATTTATTCTCAGCCTTGCTTCCCTCTCCCAAGCTGACTGAAGCGGGCACGGATGGCTGAGTCTGAACATTATCTTTACAAGCAGCAACAACAACCCATGTGGTATTATTTAAAGAAGACATACACACGCGTTATACGTATACACACACTCCTCCTGACCTTCAGAGCATGTAGTGTCTTTGGCTGAAATTCATGGTGAGTGCCTCAGCATCGGCATTCTGATTCTATGCTGTACTAACCATTATTTCTCTTGTCTTGCAGACTTTATACACACAAGGACTGTAATGATGCAACCTCTAGTGGTTCTGAGAGGGTGGCCAGTGGTGGCCATGATGGTGACTGTCACCTTATAAAACAATGCATTATGGCTCTAACCATGATCAGACTCAAATTCAATTCACAGCCTAAATCCAACCAGGAACTAACCAAGTTTGGACACATGTTGTTTTTTCATGCAACCGGTATCCATGACAGCTACAGTGGTATTGTATTTATAATGCATTTTAGCTCAAGCTGCTTTTTAATTCTATCAAAGCAATGCAAAGCATGCACCACTACTTCCCAAATCACATGCAGGCACATAAATATTAGTGCACAGCAGTCAAAAACAGGGTTACTGCCCAAATCATTCTGCTGCTACTGTACACAGCTGATACAACCAGAAACATCTTAAATAGGGACGTAAAGTTCTTTTAACAGCCACAAAAAGCAGCAAATTAAATGTTGGCCACTCGGGCGGCTCACAAGGAAAAAAACAATGTTGCTCTTCAAGATGCTGAAAGAAGCAGAATGGATCATTTGGAAAACGTAATGTATTACATGAATAAACACACAACGCTGACAAATTAAAGTTATTCCTTTCATTTAGGAAACATCAGGATCTTTATGGAAAATAAAATAAAATATAGCTTATGTATGAGTGGACTGTTATTTTTTAGGAATCCCTGAGGAGGTCACCTGCTTTTCAGGGGAATGCCAGAACTAAACTGCATCTTGAATTGAACTGAAACATTTTTTTCAATTTGAATGTGTATTAAAGAACAAAACAAACAAAAAACAACAAAAGTAAAATATAAAAAAACAGACATAATTGAAAAGGAGTGGGCAGAAGTAAAAAACTTATTAACCCCCACCCCTTTGCCATCAGTTAATAATGGGCTAATAAGCGTCCTATGTACAAATACGATTCAATATTATCATAAAGTAAATATATTATATAATGTGTTGTATATTTAATCCATATTTACAAATGTTATCACAAAAAAAAGAAAAAAACAAACAAAAACAAAGTACACTTCCCTTGATGAACGCTAATTCTCCCCTGCAACCCTGTACCTTGCGAATATCAGGTTTTTGTACAGCTTTTGAAATTGCTTTAAATTTGGACATTGCTTCAACCCCTGTGCTAGCCCATTCCATAATTTTACCCCATATACCGAAACACAAAATCCCCTCAGTGTTGTTCGCACCCTGTGAGTTTTTAAGTTAAATTTTCCCCTGAGATTGTAACCCCCTTTTTTCCCAGACAAGTGTTTGAATATTTAATGGTAGTAAATTATTCTTGCTTTACACGTTGTTTGTGCTATTTGAAACTCTATCCATGATCTTCATCCTAAGTATCTTAATCCTATAGAGTGCATATAAAAGATGGATGTAGCAACAGGGTCTGAAACGTTAAACCAGTGCAGAGGGGCCTTTAAACCTGCACTCTCTCTGAGGAGACCAATGTGCAGCAAGAGCACATTTTCTAGCTTTAGCTTGCCCATCAGGAACGCTTTGATTCCTCAATCCAGGCGCACTCTGATCATTGTGCAGATAAAACACTGAAAACTGATCTATTAGTCCATCACTATTTAATTCTAAAATTCTAAAAAGACATAATTCGATATTTCATACTTTAAGAATACCAAATTTTGTCTTTAATGACTCTCCAATGAAGAATTTTTGAAGATTAGTTTTAGAATCAAATGTTGATGGACCAATAGATCAGTTTTGCTACCTCTAAAATGTCAAAGAAGTTGGTTTCTGTGACTATAAAGACAGTAAAAAAATGTATTAATCTGTTAATAATTTCAGAAACAATAAATTTGATTAAAGGACCGACTAAACTAATTGAAAATCTTCTCAAAGTTGATTTTAAAAGCTTTGGTGATGTAAACTCCTGGGATGTGAGGCAGTGTTGGCAGCTTTGCTAGTTTGGTTTTCAGTCTCCCTCCACAAGACTACATGCTGATATTGGCAGCATGGATCAGTCTCTGTTTCGGTGCCATTGCTATTTTTACCCTCCATCCGTTAAAGCTGCTTCTCTCTCCAGAGGGTTCTGGGGATGAGGGCTTCAATCCCTTTGCTGCAGCTGGTAGCATCTGCATTCAAGCCTCTGTAGCTACATCCCTCCTGTTCCCCCGCCAAAGTACACACACACACACTTTCACTATCAGCAGTAAAGTGTGTTTTTACAAAGCCCCTAACTCTGTTAATACTTGAACAAATGATTTACAGAACAGATCATTGGATCTTGTTTCTCGTGTGTTCCCTGCCTTTGTCTCACTGGTCTGATTCTTTGTCTTGCCAAGAACAATATAGGCTACTTTGATGAAGAATAATAACTACTCTCCTTTACTGTTCATCCTCCACTGATCGCTTTCTCATGCCTTCTCTTCAGTGTCCGTCTTCCATTCTTTCCAGTCCTCCAGCCCTCTCTCTTTATCCCACGCCTCACATATTTTCCAATAAGGTTTAGTGAAGGCTGTTTTAAACTTTAAAGCAAACGCAAAAATATGATCATACAATATGTATCATAAGGCAAGCCTTTTAAACCTTTAAAATACTATCTATTAAAATCTTAGCACACTTCATGTTTTTCTTGCACTTCCTCTTAGAAGGGGGTTAAAACATTAAAACTGTAAGGAGAGTTTAGGTTTTGTCACCCATAGGAATGTCCAAAATGTAGAGATTTTTCATCAGATCGGCCCAGATTCCTCTAGACTCAGCAACAAGTGAAAGGATAATTCTGGTTTAGCAGACTTTCCAGTCCTACAGCTGTTATAGAGGTAACAGCTCTGATGCTATAATAAATTACCTCTTTGCAGATTGCAACACACAGTAAGCATTTGTAAAAATGTTTTTAAGGTGCAAAACACACACATGCACAAATAGTCCAATAAAATATTTTGTAGAAAAAGTTCTATTTTGTTTTCCCCAATTAAACCATTTTTAGGGAAGCCATGTTCCAGTGTTTTAAAGCTACTTAAAAAATGGTAATGTTTTATATTATAGTCCTTCTAATAAGCAATATCATTAAGGCCATTTGTAAGCATAACTGCGTGAGTTAGGAGATCGGAATGTGATATCGGATGATGTGAAAAGCAGCAGGGTTATGTGGGGCTGTATGACACAGAAGTAAAGTATCTGTGGAAGCAGATTTTTTTGTTTGTTTATATCTTAACTGAGTTACTTTAAGGCTTAGAAAAGGATTTTAAGTCGGCATTTACTTGCTGTGTTTTTGACTGCAGTTTTTCTGCTATCTAACTTGAAAGCAAAACAATAGAAGGGAGATTGAGCTGAGTTAAAAAAAGGCCTTGCATGGCATTGATATTAGCTGTAAGATGAGCAGACAGCCCCTGTGGCAACATCCTCCCACGCATGTTTGTATGTTCATTACATTTCCACAAGATTAAGATCATTGTTATGAATTTATACAAACCATAGACAAGGCATTGGCTTGCTGTTACATAAATGTTTGCAGTAACTATGTAACTATTAAAATACATTTTTTTTCTTTTCTTTTATCAGCCAAACCAGCCTAACCTTTTCATCCTGACTGTATACTGCCAGGATGACATTTTGAACAAACAGGAGTCATAGTGACACAAATCAAGCATTTTAGCCAGAGATTTAAGACAAAAAGCTCTGCACTACACAAAAAAGCAAAACTATAGGAATGTAGTTATTACAGTCACTGCTGTGATTAAATCAACTACAACAGAACAGAGGGGGGGAGAATTTCCATAAATGGTACTTGAAATACAATGAGGTTAAAGTCAGGTATTACACTGGGCTTACATCATTTGTTGTTTGATAAGGTAGTAAGCTATACCTGGAGAGAACCCGTATGGGGAAAACATGCATACACCACACAGAAAGGCCCCCAGAATTAATTTGGTAACTGGTAACAGATCAATAACACAAAGAGCACCTTAGAGAAGAAGAATCTCACAGAGGTAAGGACAGGCAGACGTTTAACAATCTGTAAAAGCAAAAAAAATAGTTACAAATTGTAAATTGTGAAGAAATTTCAGAGTAATGTTTCTCAACATAAAAGATTCAGAGAAACTGTAGATACCTCTGTGAACAAGGGACATGGCTGAAAATCAATACTGTGTATGATGCCCCATGATTTCAGGCTTTCAGAGGGCCCTGCATTAAAAACAGCCATGATTCTGTCATGGAAATCCCTGCATGGGCTTAGGAACATTTTCGGAAATGATTGTCAATACAAGTCAAAACTCTATCATGCAAAGAAGAAGCCATATGTTAACATGAAAAAGCTTATCTGAAATTAAATGAAACAAAGTGAAAAACTGTTCTGTGACATTTTAAATTCTTTTTGGAGATCATAGACACCAGTCTTCCAGACTTTCAAAAGAATAGTTCAAAAGCCTACATCTCTAAGGTATGAGTGTGTATTAGTTGGCAACTTGCACATCTGAAAAGGCACCATCAATGCAAAATAGTATATACAGGTGTTGGAACAACCTATGCTTTGCATATTTAAGCAACTAATGCCAATTCATACAGCATCTATTAAAACAGCATGGCTTTGCATTAAAAGAGTTGAAGACTTTCATCATCTGGAAACATGTTTTGCTGCCATCAAATTCAAAATAGGATCATATTTTTCACAAAATAGTAAACTTTCAACATTTGATGTGTCTTACATATTCTATCATTCTATAGATTTGCAATTGATTGAAAGACTCTCCTCCACATACAGATACACCATAAACACAATCCTGACCCGTCTCAGCCTTTCAGTGCACAGGCTAGAGAAACACTAGCAGAAAGAGGTTTATGAAAATGATGTCACAGTTATTATAGACTGGTTTGAAATCTACATTGTGAAAGCATCAACTCTCAAAACCACAAGTTTTTTTCTGCAGCACATTTTAAAGTATTTTTTTGGTATTACACCACAGGGAGCTATTTGTTAGATTTCCAAGATCTGAGAAAATCATGTGAGCGACAAGCATGTAAGTGAGAATGGTGGCCTTCTACATAAACTATTCGCTGATGATTTGTTGGAAGATTGGGGATTTGATTAGGAAATGACCTATCTACATTCCCTAAAGGTCATTGCTCACTGAATGCATGGTTGGGAAGGAGACAGAGGATCATCTCAAGGTCAATGTAGAGAAGATGCTAGGAAGCTCATTTTGGGAATTAAGGGTTTGATATTTTTCTCATTGAGTATTTGACCCAAAAGTAAGATCTTGATCATCTGGTTTTCTAGTAAGGATTTGTATTGCAAGGTGTTGTATTAAATGCAGCAGAAATGTACAGACAAAATGTGACATAAATGTCACTAAATCAATGTACGTGTTAAATAACTGCAGGTCTATTTTTTCTCACTGGTGTTTCATCTTTAATTGGCCATGATGAAAATGAAAAAAAAAAAAAAACATTCTTTGTGGTTACTGTTTATTGCAGAAATCCTGAGTTGATTAGGTGAAGGAATTAGACATCGGTGACTTAATGGGTAGTCCAATCTGAGGAGAATGCAATAAACTATGTCTGTGTTGTAAACAAAGCTGTTATGTTGCCTTTTGTTTAAAGCACAGAGTATGGGGTGCTATGTTGTAAGATTTTGCTAAGATGCAAACAATAAGTTCCACATTCAAACCATTTTTATAGCATTTATTGGAGTCCAACTATGTTTCCTGTTCATAATTTCCAAAAGGAAAAATATCACATCCCCCTTGTGCAACCTTGAAAATGTGTTGCTTCAGTACACATCAGTACATCGGCAGATGACATGAAATTCTGGATATGAAATGATGTAAATCTGAGAAATGTTGCAGGTTACAACATCCAACTTTCCCACTTTTCCAGGACCACACAAACACAAGCTGTATATGTCAAATGTAAGACTGACATCTGGGTTCTAGATATCCAGCTGATTAACTTGTCAGCTGTCCTCACAGCAATGACCCTTTTGTCAGTTTTTGGCCTCTCTGGTCTCGCTCCCTAGAGATAAATTCAAACACACACATACACATTCATATCAATAAACTTCCAACAACTTTACATTCCACCACCTTCTGATACAGCGTCATCCTCCTTCTGACTCCTGCTCAAATAAACATTTCTCCCCCTCCCTCACAACAAAGATGTTCTCATTAATATTCATCAAAGACGAAGCCAGTACCGAGAGGCAAGACTCACTCTGTGGACCACAGGGACCGGCCACTTCATCCTCAGGAACTATATGAAATTCATTCATTTTATGATAGTTTTTTTGTTTCTTTCCTCCTTGTACCCTTTCACAGCCCGAGAAGAAAGCTGCAACATAAACAAAGGTTTCCTGTATTATTTTGAGTGTGGTTATTTGCAGTCCGAGTGTTTGTTTGTATGACTAATATTTGCATATAACTATGTATTTGATGCAATGTGAATCCTTGTATCTGTGCCTCAAGTACAGCATGGTCTCAAAGTCTAAAAATTAACTGAACATTTTTGAAAGTACATCAAAGGATGAAATTACAAATACCATCAGCAAAGGAGTGTAATCTCTCTTGTCATAGTACATGTTAAAGTTGTCTTGTGACTTTTGTGTTAGATAACAGCTATCAGCTGAAGAAGGATGTAACTGCAAGGCATTACAATATGTATACAAATTCAAGAGGTTGCAAAAGAAATAGAAATAGACAACGATGGAGGAAAAAGAAGATAAATCCATCTGGTGGATACTACTCTGATTAGGGAGTAGTATTTCTTTAAAAAAAAAAAAAAAAAAAGGAAATCAACATGATTTCTGATTAAATCAACTGAAACAACAGCTGTGGAACAGTGGACCAGGCCCGTGCAGAGACCTCCCAAGGGGCAGGTGCTCCAGCCCCTTTAGCCCCCCCTGCACGTGCCTGCAGTGGATCAGAGCTGCACCCTCTGCAAGGTCTTGGAGGGATCATGGGAGTTTACGCAACCAGTCTACATGTGGCTTGTGGATTTAGAGAAGGCATTCAACTGTGTCCCTCAGAGAATTCTGTGGGGGTGGTCTGGGAGTATGGAGTACCAGACCCCCTTGTATGACCTGTCTGGTGTCAGAGCTTGGTCCGCATTATCAGCAGTAAATAGGATTAGTTTTCAGTGATTGTTGGACTCTGCCAAGGCTGCCCTTTGTCACCAATTCTGTTCGTAACATTTATGGATAGAATTTCTAGGCACAGCTGAGGTGGTCCGTTTTAGTGGCTTGAGAATTGGGTCTCTGCTTTTTGCAGATGATGTGGTTCTATTGGCTTCATTGTGTCATGACCTCCAACTCTCACCAGAACGTTTCACAGCCGATTGTGAAGCCATTGGGATGAAAATCAGTACTTCCAAATCCACAACCATGGTCCTCAACTGGAAAAAGGGTCCTCTCCGGGTCAGGAATGAGATCCAGCTCCAAGTGGAGGAGTTCAATTATCTCAGGGTATTGTTCATGAGAGAGGGATTAATGGAGTGGGAGATTGGTATGCATATCGATGTGGCGTTGGCTGTGATGTGGACTCTGCATCAGTCTGTTGTGGTGAGGATGGAGCTGAGCCGGATGCCAAATCTCTCAATTTACTGGTCGATACTTTCCTACCTTTCAGTTATGGTCATGAAATAATGAGTTTGTGAAAAGAAGTGGCCGAAATGAGATCCCGCAAGATAAATGGCCTCTCCCTTAGAGAAAAGCTTGGTCATCCAGAAGGAGCTCAGAGTAGAACTGCTGCTCCTCCACATCAACAAGGGCCAGATGAGGTGGCTCAAGATTCTGGCTACGATGCTTCTTAGGCGCCTCCCTTGAGAGAAAACATGCTACAACAGGGGTGTCAAACTCTGTTTCTCAAGGGCCGCTGTCCTGCAGATTTAAATTATTTCCCTGCTTCCGCACACCTGACTGAAATTAATAGGTCATTGCAGAGCTTGACAAGAAGTTATTGGAGCCATTTGATTTGAATCAGGTGTTGGAGCAGGAAAACGCTTAAAACCTGCAGTACAGTGACCCTTAAGGAACAGAGTTCAACATTCTGGAGGTAGAGGGAGTATGTCTCTCAGCTGGCCATGGAAATATCTCGGGATTCCACCGGGGGAGCTTGAAGAAATGGAAAGAGAACGGAAAGCTTGAGCATCTCTGCTTAGGCTTCTGCCACCGTGACACAAACCTGAATGAGCAGTGAAAAATGGATGGATGGATAACACGAGGTACAACCCCATGGTATGAGTTTATGTTTTTTAGAAATGTAATATTTCATTTAGTGATTCTGCACAACAAAAAGCACAAAACTCTAACAGAAGTAAAAAAAACAAACCATTTAAAAGATAACCTGTCAATCTTATTAAAATCGCTTATTAATCTAACAGCACTAAATGCTTTTTTCCCCACTGTCCTGTAGGAGTCAAGCTTCAGTTCTAATGCATTATACACCACTGCTTTAATAGGACAACTTGATGTCAGGCTGCTTTCTACCTCAGGATTTGAC
This sequence comes from Leptatherina wallacei, assembly GCA_028567055.1. Taxonomy (NCBI): domain Eukaryota; kingdom Metazoa; phylum Chordata; class Actinopteri; order Atheriniformes; family Atherinidae; genus Leptatherina; species Leptatherina wallacei. The sequence goes on from JAOXYM010000024.1 coordinate 17,337,695, forward strand.
TGTCATTTTTGAACACTTATGGTACCCCTAAAGTAGTAATTCTGGACAGGCATGGTTTACTTTGACTTGAAAAAAATCTTGCAGGCACATTGAACTTGCATGTTTATTAAAACAAACTTTCTATTGAGATTAAGAAAAGACCTTGCTGTTTTCATTTTTCAGCTTCTGGTTTATTTGGTATGCATGCTCTGGGTAAAACACCTCAGTAATAATTCCATGCATGGAGCTGGATCCCACAGGTTTTTGCAGCTGCTCGTCTCCAGCAGCCAGTCTTTGCACCTGTTAGCAATGCAAGGCAACTGCTTATCAAGACTGTTGACATCAGAGAATCCAAACTCTCTAAAAGTCAGTTTGACTTTGACAAGCAGGAAATAAAAGGAATAAACAACAAAGGATGAATTTTGATTTGTTTCAGCAGTTATCTGGAAATAATATGAGTTCTGTGGCAGCTGACAGAAAAAAAAGAAGAAAAGAAAAAACATGCCTACAACACAGCCTTGTCTTGCATTTAACCCCTTCCTTTTGTCTGGACTTCCTTTCATATGGAGCTACATCCAATGAATGGGTTAGTCTATGGCTTCAGCCCTGACGAGAGATAATTATTTATTTACCTTTTCTTTATTTCTAGAAGGGCTCAACACATTGCAATATCAGTATAAAGCTCTAGCTTTCTTTCTGATCTCTCTGTAGCCTGTGGTATTTTATGCCTTGTTTTTATAATACCTTGCAGAAGTCTAACAAGATCTGGCAGTTGAATGGTAGTGCAGTATAAAGCATGGCTTTTGTCTGATTCTGCTATCTCCATACCATTATCTGTAGATGTAGTACCAGTAGGGAAAAAAGGGCTCTAAACATACTGATGAAACATGTATAAAGCAAATTTATACTTCTCAAGTGAGTGTTAATGACAGCACTTATACCAATTACATTATGCAGGGAGTCAGTTCGAACAATGACATCTTCTTTGCAGTCCTCCCACCTAGAATCATTACCTCAGCGCTCTCATTTCTCTTAAGTCACTAATATTAGTGAGTGCTGCACTAATTGCAGGTCCATCATGAGATTCTCTTGAGTGTGGAATAAAGCCAATAACCATGCTTCATGCCATAAAAACCCTCACTTTTATGAAATATTATTTACTCTTTTATCTTTTATCGATCCTTTGCTCTTCTATTCAGTGCTTAGCAACCACATCTTTTTGGGCTCGCTTCTTGACTTCCCCTGCCCTTTCTACTCTTTTTATCATCTCTCTTTGCTTTTTTTCCCTTTCCTCCTCCCCCAACCGCCCCAGTCTCAACAGAAATTGGATGGCAGGCAATTAAGTGAGTTGTCAGAGGGCTCGCTGACAGCAATTACAAGGTGTGTAGGAATTCATGTGGAGACAAGACGCCCTGCACTTTTGATTTCTAGACAGATGTCTCATTTTCTCCCATCCAGCATAGAGAATGAATTAAAAGATGGGAAGGGGAAGGAGAGCGGAAAAAAGGGGGGTTCAGGAAGAGCTAAAGTGTGAGGAGGACGGAGAAAAAGAAAGGCAAGTTGTACATGTGGGAGAGAGATGGATCAGGAGGAAGGTAAAACAAAAAAAAAACAAGATAGAACAGCCGAATGATCAAATCCTACACAGGATGTGACTTCAGGGCAAGTCCTAGGAGAGGTTGGAGATATCCGTTCTAATCAAAGCACTCAGAAAACACTGACAAAGGCTCTTGGTCAAAATTTTGGTCGTACACAATATTCAAACTCCTGTTCTTAAAGACCCAATATATATAACTTACACTATTTTCTCAGTGTTGCGCCCCCCTATCGACGGCTAATTCAGCATCCATCTTGGATCCTACCTGTACTGTGAGCTCTCTCCAGAGAGTAAAAAACTGTCTTTTCTCGACTCTTGTTTTATCTTTTGCTCTTCTTTGGCTCTCCTTAGTCTCCTCTCTTCCTCCGATAATGTCTTCTAACGTTTCTTTGCTGAATCTGCCGACGTGCGTTCAAAACGACCGGTTTGTTTACATTTGCGTGCTAGCTTGTAACGCATGCGCAAAGCGAAACTCAGTAGGCGGAGTCCCGGATGTAAAAGTTTGATAGTTTTGTTTTTCAGCCGCGGGGCGGTGCTGGACTGCAACGGCTCTAGAAATGCACATAGATGTCACTGTGCCAACTAACTTTGTTAGCTTGAATTAATATTTCTATCTCAAAGAGTCCCACACATTTATCCTTTAGACTTTTCAAAATGAAACTGAACTTACAGCTAATGCTGTGATTATGTTAAAAATGTGTATATGTGATTATACAAATTTAGCAAAGTTTAGCAAACTAAATCCATACAAAAATGTATATATGATGATGGAACCTGCCCGCTGTCTTGCAGTGGCAAAATTTGTAAATCTCATCTTGCTTTTAAACGTAAACTAGGTAGGTAGGTAGGTAGGTAGGTAGGTAGGTAGATAGGTAGGTAGATAGATAGATAGATAGATAGATAGATAGATAGATAGATAGATAGATAGATAGATAGATAGATAGAT
>JAOXYM010000024.1:17370912-17384001 GCA_028567055.1 Leptatherina wallacei
TAGTTCTGACAGTTAACAGAAAAATGTAAATCAGAGGATTGTGCAGGAAACACATTATCTTCAGCTGTGCTTTACTTTTCATCTGTCAGCAGCATTTTGAGTGTAAATGCAGCAAGGTGGATGAATGTTTAGTTCCCGTTCAGTTAACATCTCAAAAGAAACTATTTTAATGGCATTTCTTGGTGTTCATGTGTCCACCTTCTTTTCCAGTAAAACATATTTTCCATGAAGCAAGTTGTTTCTTGATTTGAACTGTAGTCTAATTTGTGGTCTGTCCTTATATGCAGTGGTTAAATTGGGCTGGGGCTGTCCGGTGCTGCATGATGGGATTCTTTAATATGAATGATTAAAACTATATTTTAACAATCAAGAAATTTAAACTTTTTTTTGCTGTGAGATACCTGTTACCAAGAACTCACGCTAATCAGAGTTCTGATTAGAGCTCTTGGAATCACAGATGACAGAGCGCTGATTTACTTTTGTTCATTGCTTCTCCCCCCCCCCCTGGAGACATCATCACTCATAAGACCGTTTAAGTCATTTACAGGGATGACAGAAAAATAACGGCAAGGTATGTGACATCAATAAAAAGGGGAGCTTAAACGAGGAGCTGCATCAGATCTGTACAGAATTACGTTGAGCCTTGTGGTCAGTTAACTTTCCCCACTTAAAGTCAGGCTGGTGGAGATCTCAGCTAGCAAATGACAACACTGCTAAATGGTCAAATGTTAACTGTAAATGTAAACGTTAACTTAGGTTAACGTTACAGTTGACATTACATGAGGCTCTGTCGCCAACATTGAAAACACACCAGCTTTTTTCTTCACCTGCAGACAAGTGGACAGACAGACAAACTGACAAAAGAATTTGGTAAACATGACCAGATAAAGTTAACACAAGCACGAGCTATGCTCAACTTGTGGTTGGAAATACTGAGGATGTTTATATTTATCATGAAGCATGTGTGTGCTGTAGAAAGATTTATGGGCAATATGAGTGTGCGTGGGTGAGATGGTATGTGTGTATGTGGGGAGGGGGAAGAGGGGATTATTGTTTATGGTAATATATGCAGTTTAAGAGCTATGTTTGGGTTGAACTTAGAAATGTCATGAATGGATTCCAGTTTTCTTGAAAGACTGACATATGGTTCCTATTGTGAGCATTTCTTTCCCCCCATTGCAATGTATTCTGAGGTTAAGTTAGTCTAGTGAGAGATGTGACATGAGTTCCTTGATTTCCAGTTCTGGAGAACTACTTTCTTAGCAACAGTTAGAAATATTAGTAAAGGGTTAGTAAAGATTCGTTTTTGGTGATAATTGATTTTGGTGAGTTGTCCAATTAACTGAAACGGTTGTAATGTACAGTATTATTTTTAAGGCAGATTTTTTAAATATAATTCTTCATTTTAATTGTTGAAACTTAAATATTCGGTTTCTGACACTCCTGTAATGTTAAAAGAGAGATTCTGTTTTTTTGTTTTTTTCCCCCCAAAAAACATTGTGTTATTAATGAGTTTGAACCATGTTCTGTAGGAGTAGAGGGGATCATAGAGAAAAGAAAAATTCCAAGTTAACAAAGTTAGGACCCTTGTGTTTAAGAGATTGTGTATTTTTATTTTAATACATTTCTCTCTAGGGAGCCCAGTGTCTTTAAAAATTTATCAACATAAAAGTACAAAACTGAACGTCCAAGATACAATGTTTTAAGTGCTGACTCTTAGTCTTCCATTTTCTATATCAATTCTCCTCGTAGAAATCCAGAGTAGACCAAAACAGGTCAAATGATAAGGAAAGAGGGGAGACCGATCAGAGGAGAGGAGCAGAGGAAACTATCCAGGAGAGAGGAGTAGGCGAGATTGTGTAGAGTAGCTAGAAGACTGTTAGGGAGGAGATCAGAGGCGAGACTTGTGATTTCAGTATAACTAAAAACTACTCATTGATTTATTTGCTATTAGTAGCAAAATTGTTACTGTATAAAATAGTTTGTACATATAGACAATATAATCTGAAAAAATAAAAATAAAAACATTGATCACAATGAATGAATGAATAAATAGATAAGTAAATAAGTCTACCTGTGCATACTGGGAAATGCTATTAACACTGTAGCCATATGATGAAGGCTGATAATAAATGTGTGTCACTATGTTAGTATGAAGATTGGCTATGGTAATTTTTTTAACAATATCTTCCCTGATTCTTGGTTTCTTGAGCTCCCCCAAGTTCAGACCTGGAGAGCACTGAGCTCCGAGTAGCTGAGGCTTGGAGAGAAAGATAAGAGGTTTAATAAAAATATGAATAAATGAAAATAAAAATTAATGCCTGCCTTAACCTGAGGTCTTTCCTGTATCCAGTGAGGAAGGACAAGTTACAACATGATCAATGCATCCTCTCCTTCAGGAAAGTCTCCTGTTGTAGCTGTGGGGGGGGGGGGGGACTTATTTCCAATCGTCTGATAAGAAGAGCTGTGAAGAGTGAGTATATTTAATCTCATATGGAAGACCTTGTCTCATGCATGTATTTAATAGATGGAATTGGTGAAGATCGACTGTTGTGTCTCTGAAGGCTGATTCATAAAAGTCGACCTGAATTACTTCCATTGACAGGAGCCCCACGATTATTGACTTGGAAGCTGTGGTTTGCAAATACAACAGCCAAGAGTGTAATAAATGGACTCCCTTTGAAGTTGGAGTACTGTGACCTGGAGTATGATGGAGACGTTTCACAATGTAATGACTGTCTGGAGCCAACACTTCTGAAGCAATTAAATCTAAGAACTGAATAGTGTTGGGCACAAGTTCTTTCACCTTACCATGTTAGGGATGACCGGAGCTAATTCTTATATATAATATTTAGTCACACTTACGTCTAAATGAGATATTTCCCAGTCAAATGTTAGGATCTCTGGTTTCAAGTTAAAAAGCATCATCATTGTATCTCCACATGCCTTTGAATAAAAGACTGAAGTCTTTTTGGTCCAAAAGGTGATTCCAGAGTCATGGATGGTAGCCTGTTGATGTGTTCTTTGTGAATGTATAAATAGGAAGCAAATTACAAATAGCTATTTAAATGGAGAGGTGACCTTAATTAAGGCAGCATGGGGTGCAGTGGTCTGAACTGTTGCCTTGCATCACGAAAGTTTGCATGTTTTCACTGCCAGTGTAGTAACCTTTCGAACAGTGCTCTGGTTTCCAGCAACATCAGGAAAGTTAAACTACGTTTTTAACCCATAATAAGCAATTCTAGCTGTCATTGGTCAAGTTATCAAGATTAAACTGAATCGCTAGATAATATTTCCACATATCTATAACATAATTTTTAACCAGAGACTTACTGTCTGCCACAAAATTGGCCTGGTTTCATTAGAAATGTCAGGAACAGATAAAGTGAGCACAGGGTGACTTGCAATATAAATAATAGTGTAAGTAGCCCAGCTGCTGGAAACAGCTGCTCAGATGGAACAGATGCCCACAAGATACCCTTGCAGCAACTATATTTGGTGAATAAATCTGACAGTCCTTACAGGGACTGATAATGTTTTTTCTCCAAGAGCAGGAGGCATTGCGGATTCATGTCATCACTTTAGTTTTAATCTTGTTGTCTGACACTGAGCTCTCCAACAGTTTTAATGTTTGAAAACTATAGCTTAGCATTAGCAATATCCCAGGGAAGCTAGCTAAACTGTAAAGCTTTTAAACAACATTGAAGAGGAATGAAGATGAAACCTTTTTTCTTCTCTTTTGAAAACCCAAATACATGTATGATTGAGATTTATCAGAAAAAAGTATCTAATAGTCTAGAAATATCAATTGCAAGGTGTTCTTTTTTAAATAGCAAACTGGCCACTAACAGCTTGTAGTTCTCAGATTTCTTGTATGGTCAAGTTCTCCAGAATCTAAGTTTTTGCACCTTAAGGAATAAATGATCTACCATAATTTTTCAGAACATGGCAATTTGTTTCTGTGTGATGGCCCCAGACATCTTTGGGCTTCTGTGGGCTTCTGGGTTTTGTTTTTGTTTATTTTAATATGTATTTTGTGTTGCAGGCCTAGGTGCTGATGCCAAATTGGAAACAACTAGTCACGGTCTCCATAAACTAGAAAGGGTCTACTCTTTCCTGGGTGGAGCCACGCTCCATCTAACCCCTATTGTGTGTTTTTTTTATGGGATGCAATTCCCTTATGTCTCCCGCTATTCATTATGGCCCATGAGCCAAAAATTTATAAAATTGGATTTGTTTGCTACACTTCATGGAGAATCGTTTGTTGAGAACAAGGTCCAGTAATGTTAAAAGTAAGAAAGTTAAAAGTTGAAGCTGTTCCAACACTAAAAAACATGAGTCTGAGCCACAATCAACAGGTGAAACTGTTTCAGATGTCTGTGTTGTGTTAGCATTAGTTGTAAAAATGCATTTTGGTACGAATGTCATGGGTAGCTGAGTGAATAAGGAGCTAAGGGGGCTAATAGCACTTTGTATAAATATATTTGTTCAACCTGCGACCAAATGTATTGATTTATTAATTCTACATACACTCAGAAATGTGAAGGTACTCGCAAGCATCCAGTAGTTTGCATTCACCAACCCCCATGTACTTTACAAGTTGTGTACAAAGAAAAGCAATTTGCAACTTAACCTTGATGAACAACAGGGACTGTGTAAGCATCATTACTCTTTTCTAGTCCTTGAAAGTAGATATTTTCTGCCTCAGTTGGCATTTTACTTCCCAAGTTATGTTGGGTGCAATGCTAATCAAGAGGTATTTAAGATTAAGAATTAAATAAGAGGAAATAATTATATGAGGGCTACTTAAAGGAACTGATGAATAACTAACTGGTGTTTTCAGATTGTCATAGGTAAGCATGCTCTTAAATGTCTGTCCCTCTGTTTATGTGATGGACTGGTGACCTGTCAGGTGGACGTATTTTTACCCACTGTCTGCTGAGTTGGCTCCAGCAGGATAAAGCAGATTTAGCTAATGGATAGATAGATCTTGTTATAAAGCAACCAAGTTCACATTCTGTAGGGACAAGTTGCAGTGGGTGGCTAGATCAAGACGTATAAGCAGAGACATGTTTAAATCCCATTTCTATTTTCTCTTGTTGATAGTCAACATTATATTTTTAAATCATGGCAAAGTCATTTAACCAAACCTTAACCATTTTATAAATACATAAGTATATTTGAATCTTATAAATCTGAGCTTGAATTTGCAATGGCAACAAAATGCTTGTTGACAATGTTTGATTTGGGCAAATTTGGATTAGTTGTAGATTTCACTCTTCAAAAGAACTTTTCAGTACCAATACATCCAATTAAAGTTATTCTAAAACCTTAACGTTCGCCCTTAAAATTAATCTTCATTCTCTAGGAAGGTTGGTCACTATCAGGAGTTTGGAGCAGTGTTAAAAGTAACAGTGGTATGGTTCAGATCCTTTACAAGAAGAGGGCAGTCTTGGGGTATGTTGCATTAGAGCCACAATTAACTAACTGTTAAGATGTACTGGTTCCTCTCTGCTCTCTGTTAGCCAGCATTGGTTCTGACCCTTATTAACCCAGCAACTGTGACTGCTTATCAGCCCATATCAGTAACCAGCTGGTCCTGGCATTGCGCAGTTATGATGTTGTACAAATCTGCAGCGCATATTATTTTGCAGTGACTAAGGGTAAAAAAGTTAATTTCTAATTTATACTAATACTTTATTTATTTATATATTTATATATATATACATATATATATAAATTATCTAAAAAAAAAAGGCTTTGGAGACCTGCAGGCAGTGAGGCATCAGTGACTGTTTAAACTTTTAATTTTGTTATGAAAAGCTAAACTTAAAACAAAACCTTTTGTTTTGGCCACCGGCAGAGACAGATGGAAAACGGAGAGTAAAGGATGGAGCCAAGCTAAAAACACAGAAGAACTGTTTGTTATTTATTATCCATGTCACTAACTGACCAAGCACACTTCTATCTTCTTTTTTTTTTGCCTTTTGGAAAAAATAAATATGATGGTAATGCATTTGTTAATGTACCTCGTTGGCTTCAAGCTTGCTATCCTTTAATTTCAGGTTCAGCATACTCAAGTGTTTTTGAGCTAAATCATGTGACTGTATTGTGATGAAATACATCAATGCTGATGTTAATATTGGATTGAGAAAAATCTGCACTACATGGGTTGAAAAGTAATATGTTACAGTTTTATAAATACCCTGACTTTTCAACATTAGCCTACCAACTGTTAAGCTTTAGGCTTCACAATTACCATTAATAAGGAGCATTTGATGATGATGTAGAAATACTTTTCCTATGTGTGTGATGCATTAAAAACAGACAGTAATAGGCTCCAATCTAATTGAGATTCTAAATCAGCTGAAAAAGAAACAGCCTTGCTCCATTCACAGAACTTTGTTAGTTATAGCTAACCTTGTCTTTCAATTTTGGGTATGATGATTCAAACATGCATTTTTGACCGCAACAGATGCACCAACAGACTGCACACTACAACTTAAGAGACCATATATGCTCTTGGATCCCTAAGAGCCTAGAGCTTCTTTGGTCCTCAATCCCACTGAAGACCTCCACATCAAAAAGATCACTGTCTAACAGATACCTTATAAGGTACATATGGATAATGTGCTTCTCCATCTTTCTCTACCTCCATACCTCCATATTATACCTCCCCCAACTGCCTCTTCCCTCCATGCATGCTCACTTACAGCATTAACGTGTGTCAAAATTAAGCAAAGTTCAGAGATGCTGTAAAGCTGTTAATACCGTGTCACAGTGGAACTACAGTAAGATACACTGTACATTTCACAAATAGAAGAGCCTTTTGGCGAAACGGTCTATTCAGTCAGAAAAAGGCATGAACATGCTAACAGCTTCTCACACTTGAAAACAAGGACACACTATGCATTTAGCGTGATATGTTATCCAAACAGGCATAAATAGCTGACAGCTAAATGTTCGTACTAAATAAAGCCATCTGCTGCAGGCAGAACTAGTGTATAAGGAGCACAAGACAAAACAGAAAAGCAGGTTGGGGGGGGGGCTTTACACAAATTCTGGGAATGGATGTCCTGACTGTGAGCCAATGGATGGCATATCAGAAGAGATGAGTTGTCAGTGATGTGGAGAGTCACTGTCTGTCAACCCTCAACTCTATCTAACCACTTTGTAATTTTTCCTTCTTTTTTTGCTTTCTAAGCTGTGAGCTGCATCTGCCTGTCTACAGTTTGTACCTGTCCGTACACACTCTCTTTACACATTGTCTGTCTTTTTCTCTTAACATCTGTCTCTCCTCTACTGCACACACTGTTCTCTAACCTTACAAAATTGACAGCCAAAAAATAACATCTGGCTTTTAAAAGGAGCTCTACCCACTCATCTAAAAGCCCCACATGATGTTCTAAATAATGACTGAAGCATTTTCCCATATATGATGATGGCTGCCATTTTATTTGACTCCTAATTCATTGCCCCCAGCTAGACTCACATAATACCATGGTAAAAAGAAGAAGAAAAAAAAGAAAGAAAAAAAAGGGGAAAGAAAAAAGACTGAGGATTTTCTGCCTCTACAGGTTCTTTAAACCAGGTGACTGTGATCAGATAAAACCAAAGACTAGAGGGCAGAACTGATTGTTTTTGATGCATAACAGGCTCTTTGAAACCAGCACAATGAAGTGGAGATGTGGTCCTTGACCCAGTTAATTAAAACACTGGTGGAGATGTAACACAATAAAGTCTTTGAAGTTAAACACAACACTCCTATTCATGTTCCCAGATTAGCATTCCTTTCTCACCAGTTCCATTCGGTTTACCAAGGACTGCCTCTGGAACATGCTGGCATAACACCAAATTAGGTAACTGAAGGGACGGACCAGTAAATGAATACATCTGTAATTAATTTGGAATTAAAATTACAATGAAATGTGGTTGAGAAATTACAATATGTTGCCTTGAAAGACGGTTTTGTCTTTTTTGGGAGCTTTTTAGGGGGCTGGGGATGGGGTTTCACAGTGTAAAAAACACAGGTGAAAATGAGAAAATTAATGATGGCGCGAGTGTGTTGCTGTCAGGCTCTCATGGCTGACAAGAGTGCTTGAGAAAAGCAGAGTTATTGCTGTATCAATTAAAACAGCTGTTGTTTTTCCATAATCACTTTTTCCCTGTTTATTGTCGCTGTGGGCATCCATCCATCCATCCATTTTCTGTACCGCTTAATCCATGCAGGGTCGCGGGTGGGCTGGAGCCTATCCCAGCAATTATCAGGCGAGAGGCAGGGTACACCCTGGACAGGTCACCAGTCTATCACAGGGCACTGTGGGCTTCAGTCTAGTAATAGATTGTGTACAAGTTTTTGATTTATTAATGTATTTTTGCTGTGGACAAGCACTAAATGTAACTAACAAAAGATCTGGGCTAACATTAATCCCTGCTTAAGTTAAGTGGTGTTTAAAATAGATGTCATTGGGTTCAGGGCGTTCTGTTTTTATTGAAGCATTTAGGAAAAAGGTCCATGGATGTGGGGGCTCTGGCTGGGGTTTTCCTCTGCCATCTTCTGGGTGGGTGCATAGTAGTCCTTGTGGTGGACTGGCTGTGTTTCATGCTCCACGGTGGCAGCTGGTTGCTGGTCTTTGGGCCCTCTCTGTCTACTTCTAATTCTAAGGGGAGGCACACATTGACTAATGCACACGCTTATACATTTACAATATTGTCCTGTAGCTTTAATTGCCAATAACTTTTCTTACAGAGGCCATAAGATGTTTTCTGTGAAGTTTCTTTATGTGAAGCAACCGGCTGTGTGTTTTTTTTCCTTTTCTTCACTCCACCCTCTTTTCTCCTCACTCTCCCCCGACCCCTGTCCTCCCCCTGTCAGGCCCAGTACTAACATGCAACTCAAAAATAACCAAAATACAGTCCTAAGAACTTGAATCAAAAGCAACAAGTTTTTTTCTTTTTGTTCAGAAAACATTTCAACTCTCATCCAAAAGGATTATTTAGTGACTGGTGAGGAATTCCCGGTTTATTAGCGGTGTTTTGGCCATTTACACTCGAAGGTCATTGAAGTCGACCAACCATCCTGTGGCTTTTTGCCTGTCTGACCAACATGTAATGTGTTTTGGTCACAGACTCCAGGTGCGATTGGTTTTGAAACAACCTGGGAAGGTGAGTTTGACGGATGAAACCTGAGGCCAGCTACTTTGTTTAATGTAGATTTTTCCCATTTATCATAGTTGGCTTCTTTCACTCCTCTCTTAAACCATCTGCACATTTTAGGCAGCCTTGACTCTCCTTCTCGGGCAGTTTCTAAACCATTCACACCTGTTGCCTTCAATTCAAGCTCTCGGGACTTACCATGACTTCAATGACTGAGAATTTACACCACCATACAACCAGGTTAAAAACAATATAGTATCAAGGGGAGCCTTACATTCATACAGCCTCATTTCTGTTACATCAATTAAGCTCCACTTGGCAAAGAAAATTTGTTTGGTACATCATAGCAGCCAGACCATCACTCAGCTTGCCGTGATGCTCTGGTTTTCGTTTAATAATAGTTTAATATCTGACAAGTTGAAGATTTATATTCGAACGCATCAAAACTTATAAAATGTATAGAAACATTGTTAGATTCAGAACTGCCAAACATGCAGTTGTGCTGCAGTTAATTACATGATAATTCAACATTGCTGTTGTCAAATTGCTCTCTAGCTAGGGAATTTTCCAAAAGCACTGCAGTCGGAAAAAATGCTGATGGAAAGATTTGACAAAGCAGAGTTTGACAAAATGCTGATACATGTAAGAGCTCATATTAAAACAATATTAAAGGATAAAGTGTACACCCATCCTCAATAACTATAATGTTCAGTACATTTTAACGTTTCTTCTTTTGTCACATCAGAAAATGAAGCAGACCTGGGGGAGTGGACTCAAGGAGTATTTCAGCATTAACATCTGTCCTATGATGCAATCTGGCCTATAAAGCTATTTTGGAGCATTTGGAAATTTGAGAAAACCTGCATCATTAAATCATTATAGCATGATCATGTTTACAGGCAAAAAGCAAAAAGTCGGACGGTTTGAAAGTCTCAGACTTTTGCTCTTAAATATTTTCCTCCGACAAGTGGTGACAATAATTTAAAAGAATGAACTCCTATGTCTTTCTCAAATTCTTCTCTCTTTTTTTCCTAAAACTTTTATAACCTCAGTAAAGAATGTCAAAGTCAAGGACAGATGAAGAGTAATATTAAAAAGTGCTTAGGAAACGACAACTGTGAAGAGAAGAGAAGATAATTTGACTCTTTATGCCATGCTGTGATGTGGGCTTGAAGTACTGAAACTATAGCTATTCAAGATATGTTTTCACAAAAAGCATGTTAGCCATTGTGTTATCCTGCTGTTTCACTGAGGCTTTCATAAAATTAGATGCAAAATGAAACAATACCACCACGGTTGGTGCAAGAAAAAGAAAGGTGAACTATTACTCCCCCAAGTAATTGCTGTTTTCAGTCCCAGTGCTTGGAACCCACTGCCCTGCATGTTTCTCTGCTTCTACACATCTAATTCTGATTAATTAATCACCTTATTTGCTTGCCATCAAGTTCTAGAAGCCTGTTATTGGCCCATTAATTTGAGCCAGGTAGGCTGAAGCAGAGAAACATCAAGGCTGGGGGATCCAGAAGGCCAGGAATGGGACACAAATCTACTCTATCATGGTGAAGGAGATAATAAAGAAAGCATTTAAAGCCCCTTGCTCATCCATTAAAGCAGGGGGTTCCCAATCTATTTTCGTTGAAGATCCCTTCATGCAACAACCAAAAAGCTGTGGATGCCCCACCTACCTTGTGCTGAAACCTGCTTGTTTTTATTCTTCTATTAGCTTTTCACCATAAATGATGCATTCTGAGTCCGTCCTTGTCATTTGATAAAACTAAATCAACCTAGCTATCAACATACAGCCTTACTTTTTTTTCCATTAGGGACAATCATCTGCACTGTGTTGTTTCTCAGACATGTTTCATCAATGAAATGCTGCAGGAAAAATTAGGATAAACATGAACTACTCCAGAACTATTACTCCACTAGCTCTTTGACTCATTGACATTGACAAAGGACCAGGTTGGGAACCACAGAGTTAGAGAATCCAATAAGCTTTTCTCATACTGACACGCACTTGGATATTTCCATCTTATTTTGCTCATTTAGGAAACTTCTTAGTAAAATAGAATGTTTGACTTCATCCAAACATGATGCATATTCTTCTATCTAAACATCATCTTTGTTCTAAACACCCTGAAATTACTTCAAGACTGACCAATTACTTAAATGTACTTTGGGAAAAGGATAAACTAGGCTTTTTTTGGAAGGTATGGAAAGAAAGGAAACAAATGTATCGTATGCAAAGTTCTTTTATAAAGTGTGTAGTCTAAAAGCCACACTTCCACATGTAGCACAAATGTTCAAATCAGCTTAGATACACACAATGGAACAGACTCATCTGGTAGTTTTGGCTTTGCCATCCATGTATCTGTCTCTAACACCCTCGTAGGTATAGAATCTTGCAAGAAAGTGATGGAAAAAAAGAGGCACATTGGCATCGTACCCTCCATCAACCCAGACATGCTGGAAAAAGCCCATCCAGGTTTTCTCAGCCTGTGGGATGTCAGATGCATCCAGAAAAATGTATGTGGCACAGTCTACTTCTCCTTAATAAATGTTTGTACTCCATCTGTGATTTGACTGGTATGTTATTTCTATAATTGTAATCAGGCGGCTATGGCATAGATGGTCAAAACAGTCTTCTTCAATCAGAGAATGGTTCGATCAGCCCCTCCTGGATTTGCAGCTACTGGAAATGCTTATAGTAACTTTTATCCTCAATCACACTTATTTCTACTGCAAAGATGACTTCAAGAGGCATGAATATCCACACATGAAAGAGACTGTTCTCCTTACATAGCAGTGGTTATGCTAGAAAATGTTCACTGGGAGGTCAGACCATTACTCTGATTGAGGTGGCACAGAAGCGGATGGGTTTTTTTTCTGTATCACACATAGCTGTAAGGCATGTAGTGATATTTTTGGTCCTATTATTTATTTGCATAGGTATAGCTTTAATGTAAGACCATTCCATATTCTGTCTTTGCCTCAGAGCTTAATATGCTAGAGTTTCCTTAGGCTCTTGTTTCTGTAGTCCCTAGTAATTAAAAACAGTCCATTTGTGCTTTGGGCTCAGAGATGGAAGTGGGGTTGGAAAGACTTGTCTTTAATGCTGTTTGTTTGTGTATTTTGTTAGTTTTTTTTTTGGGGGGGGGGGGGGGGGGGGGGGGGTGTTGGCTTTTGCTTTTATCCACTGTAGAAATGTGTAATATTCAAAGTTTGATGGATTGATTGATAGAATGTGAGTTTCACACTGTAATGGCTGTAATAGTTTTTAATACTTTTTACTAAGGAGAAATACACAAATTAAACATTGTAAATAATGAGGGTGTAAATATGACTGTGATTAAAAAAGTGACAATAAATAAATGAATAAATGAAATGTATGGTGAAAGTAAAATAATTTGGGGGATAAGGAAATATAAAAGAAAAATACAGGCTCAAAAATAATGGAGGAAAACATGTAAAAAAAAAATCACCAAATAAATAAATAAATAAAACAGAAAATGACATGGAAAAGTAAATGAAAATGAGTATTAAAATAAAGTTAAATTCAAACAGTTAACAGTTTAAACATTTATTTCACATTTTATAGGTTTCTTAATAGAAAAAGAATAAAAAGAATTTGGATAATCTATTAGCATATCAATTTGTTTATCGATAGTGAGAAGTCCAGTTAAGACTTTTACAACCAGACAAGGGCAAGATTCGGCATTTTTAATTATATATTTTATTACATATTTTTTACTTGTAATTTACTCACAATACCTTACTTTGTTCTACTTTTTATGTTCTTTTACTGTATAGTATCGTTATTTGTTTTTATACTGCTGCTGAGTCGTAAAACTTTCCTTTGGGATCAATAAAATATCTATCTATCTATCTATCTATCTATCTATCTATCTATCTATCTATCTATCTATCTATCTA
>JAOXYM010000024.1:17393138-17406766 GCA_028567055.1 Leptatherina wallacei
CTCACTCCACCAGCCTGCACCTCCCGGCTTCCACCTCCAGCCAAGTTATAATAAACATACCTGTCTTCAACCCATATCTGTGTCAGTCTGCATTGTGGGTCCAGCCAGCTCGGTCCCCATAACAGCAGCGTGAAGTAAAGTCCCTGCCACTGATTGTATTTTCCCAGTTCCTCTCATTTTTGCGGATTTTTTTCGATTTTTTTTTTTTTTTTTTTTTTTTTGGGGCTGCAGCATAATGTCATCAGTGCTAACAGGTGTAAAGACTCTGCTTGACAAGGCAAAATTTCCAACACATCAGCTGGTACCAGCTTCCAGTTAGGGTTTGGAAAACAGACACCCTTTTTATCTTTAAGATTAAGCTTGAATCCAAATTTTTGATAAAGGTTATAGGGCCTGCGATGAACTGGTGACCTGTCCAGGGTGTACCCTTCCTCTCGCCTGCAAAATGCTGGGATCGGCTCCAGCCCACCCGCAACCATGAATTAGATTAAGCGGTACAGAAAATGGATGGATGGATGAATTATAATTGGCGCTGGTTTGATGACTGGACACCCCTTTAGTTATTCAGGGCACTTGACACCAGGATAGTCCGGCGGACCTAGTGTTATCTGACCTGGGTAGGGAATTGGGTAGGGTATTCTGAAACATGTTCTTTTGGTTTGGTTACAACTACTTACTTGGGGTGATATTCCTGAAACAACCACTGACCAAGCAGAAAAGAAGTTCCCTATAGCTCAACGCCAGAGTTGACCTATTTGTGAGAGGTTCCAACCGGTGTTCTTAAAGGCATTTCTAATGTTTTCTTGCTTGGCCTCAATTGTTTGAAAATGTGTTGGTGGCATCAAATCTACAATGAGCTGTTTTTCTTTTCTTTTTTTATGAAACAAGTTGACAGTGACAGAGTGTGCTGGTTTCCTGCTCTGCTCACTTCTTTCTCTTCCAATATACCATATGTTCATGGAAAGCTTCACTTCTCAGCTTTCAGAACATGTTTACATTGCATAAGTAGCCTGAATAGGATTAGGAATGACGATTATTTGAATTATTCATCTTACCTTCTGTCATCAGCAACATGGTTGAATTTAAAGGATTAGTGATTTGAAGATCATTTTACAAACTATTCTACACACTTACTCAAGTTTTTATTTTATTAGCATTTCTACTTCTGATTATTCATTTTACAATGCAACCTAAAGATGAATCTCACTAGATGTGACCTTTTTATACTCTATAGAGCTTGATGGAAGTTTTTACTCAATATGAGTGACAGCTCAGTCCTGTGTCACATACCCCTGTCTTATTGTCTTAACAAGTCTAGCCCCGCAGCCCCAACCCCTAACATAACTTTACAACTCATATATATATATATATATATATAGAATAACAGCATCCCCAGTCTGTCATGCCAGCAGAGCAAGGCAAGGCAAGTTTATTTGTATAGCACATTACATGTACAGGACAATTCAAGGTGCTTTACATACAAACATTAGAAACATTACAGCGGGGTGCAGAGAGCATTAAGAAGAATTAAAAACAAAAGTATTATCACAAAATAAACAACAAAAGTGAATAAAGAAAGAAAGAAACCCTCAGCCACAACAGCCTTCCCCCTCTCTTTGCTTGGCACCCCACACAGAAAAGACTGGGAGAAAGTAAATGGAGATGGGAGGGAGGGAATATGCAGACATATCTTGAGGGGAGTAAAAAATATCAAAGTTTTTCAAGCAACATCTCCATCTTTCTTATATATATTTTTAGGATAGCTTCTGTGCTTTTTCAGCTGTGTGTGGATGGGGGTGGGGGGGTGGAGGTATCAGACATTTCCTTAAGCCTTAAATTTGACTCCTAGTCAAAGGTTTACTGATAATTACATTTGATGGTTAAGAGGCTGTAGAGGTTGCAGCTTGGAATTTTAAAGTAACACTGATTCAGTGCCTACAAAAGTCAGACGTGGGGCCTGAATCCCAAATTGAACAGCCAAGCTTCATCCACTTTTAACCTAAACAGAAGTATTGACTGTGGAAGAATTGAGCTGACATCGAAAGGATAAAATGTTTTTAATGTTTTCATGTTTGTCCAAACTTATGTAATCATAAGCTTCGAAAATGAACAGTGCCCAGTTAATGGAATTACCCCCAGGGCATTCATTTTTATTCCAATTTCTAAAACATTGTTTGAATGGCGCAGTATCTTTGTGTATAGATTATACAATTATTTCCACTCCCTGAACTCTGATACAATGGTGTTACAGGAATACCCCTCTGCAGATTGGCTGTTTGCCATAACCACATCTGCGGTTATAAAAGAGAGACAGCTGATGCTAACATGGGACAAATAGGAGTGTTGGATGAGACATGAACTCTACAAAAGAAAACATTCAATGGGAAGAGGAGTACAAACCTGACAGACTGACAGAGCATTGTAAGGAAAATTACTTTAATAATGATTAATGCAAAGGGGACTTTATATGTAGGGGAAAAGACATATTTAGTATGAATTACTCCAGTTATCAGCCAATAGCTAATTGAACAGTCAAGAGGCCTGAGTCTCAGCCATTGTTTCCATTAAATTGCTTTTGTTCTTTTTCAAAACACACAACAGCTGTAGCCAGGGACGGACTGGCCATTGGGCATTTTACCGGTGGGCCGATGTATCTTTTTGGCCAACAGCTTATTTATTGGTCTGGCTGGTTCATAAAACCCTCTATTGGAGCCCAACTAACACTGGGCCGGCCACTTGTTGTGCCTGAGTAAGACATTCATCCAAATAGTCAGCACAGAACTTTCTCTGGCCCAAAAAGCAAGTTAATCTGCAGCCCATTGATTTTGTTCTTAACTGACACCAGGCTGAAACAATCAGAGACTTTAAAGCCATTTTTGGCTTTGTCCCAGGATGCAACCACCTGCTCGAAGTGAGGGGAGAAAATGGAGAAGAGGCGCAAATAAACTGCGTGATTTAAAAAAAAAAAGACACTGCCAAATGTGGAAAGGTAGATTAATCACCATGTTTGCCACAGCAGGACCTTCATCAGCTGCCATGGATGGTTACGATGATGATGATGGTTGAAGCTGTGGTGAGCTGCACTGCTTTCACATCACTGAGGTTCTGTTCTGAGTAAAGAGTAAACCCATTAACTCCAGTAAATCTGATTCATACAAGCCAGTTAGCAGTGAACATGCTAGCTGTTTACAAAATTATAATGAGGTGATGAAACGGCGTCAATAAAGCAGCAGTTACTTTAGTTTGTCTCCTTACATTTATGAAATTAGTTGATGACATCAGTGTTTCCAGCAGGAGAACAGCTGGTTAACTGGTTGTGTTCACTGGTTACAACAACAGACATTAAATTCAGTCTTATATCTTCCTCAACTTTGAATCATCATTCATCGACATTTACAGTGAGTCAGCAGCTGATTTTTTTTATTAGCCTATTTGAAATTGGTGGGAGGTTATTTACATTTTAGGGAAAGCAAAGATTAGTGATGTGCATGATTGTATACAGGCTGGTCTGGGCCAAAATGCCAGAGCCAATTTTTTGTCCTCGTCCGCCCGTGGCTGTAGCACCAAGTTATTTTTTCTAAATTTACTTAAATGGCAATCTGTTTTCTTTTTTAAAGATCAGATTGACTGTAGTGGATTTCTTTTTACAGGATTTCTTGTTGACATGCTGCTCAACTCTACTCAAACTGTGTCCAGTACAACCTACAACCAAGTTCAGATGAAAGGCTCTATACCTTTATACTAAAAATAGACAATAAATGTCCTTCTATAATTGCGTTGATGTCCCTCTGTTCGTATTTTAAACCTAACATTTTAATCGAAAAGCCTGCTGTGTTTCATGGCTCAGCCGATCATCATTTCTGCAGAGCTCCATGGATAGGAAAACAGCTTCAGTGAGTCAGAGCTGAACTAAATTTCCCACCAGCAGTACCAGCATAGAGTGGCTTTGATTGACCAACAAGGGAAAAGAGAGGTTCGCTGACACTTCTGTAAGAGACTAATAAGGTCCAGGCAGGCTTCGTTCCCTTTTCAAACATTAACTGGGTTTGTTGGCAGGTTGCTGCTGTTCAGCAGGAGGTAGAGCGGTTTAGACACACTGCTGGAGGGACACTGGAGTGTCACAGTCATTCACAATCTGATTTCTGGGTCCAAGTTCAGGAAAACATCCAATTGGGAATCACTTATGAAGTGTCTGGTGATAACAAGCGGGACTGAGGCTTCTATCAGGAGCAGGCAGATTCACAGTTTGGAGCCGAAGTCCGAATAAAAAAAAAAAACCTTTTTTTTTACTCAGAAGGCCAAATCCAAGTTACTGGATGAAAACCACTGTCCATATATTGTAGTTCCCCTTTGTGCTGATAAATTATCTGCCAGGATGTGTGCGGACACACACACACAGAGGCAGTCTGCTATGGTGTATGCCGTAACTATGGGCTTGCCGTAAGTACTGGGGTCATTTCTATACTTTTGTAGGCTATGTTTGATTGGTCCAAATGTCTGGCTCAATGCTTTGGGCTATGCTTTGTTCATAAGGTTTTTTTGTTTTTTTTTGTGGTGTGGTGGAGTTTTGTTCTCATCTAGGGCGGGATCCACAACTCCAGTCTTCAAGGCCCACTGTCCTGCAGACTTTTGAAGTTTCCTTGCTTCAACACACCTGACTCAAATTAATGGTTCAATAGCAGACTTTTGCAGAGCTTGTCAGAGATCCATTTCATTTGAATCAGGTGTGTTTCAGCAGGGTAACATCTAGTGGGCCTTGAGGACCAGGATCACTGATCTTGTAAGGATTTGGATTGGATTTGGCCATATCTTGTCAGCAATATGGTTCTGTCCCATCCTCCAAGTGGCTTCATGCTGAATGTGTTTCAAAAGAGGATCCCTTTCCTGTCATATGTAATTACAAGGTCCCTTTCTTCTTATTATTCAAAATGTCCTTGTAAAAAGAATAATCTAGAAATGTTTTTATCTGACAAACATCCAATTTGTGAGTATGATGCAACTTTCATCCAAAATGAGTTAGATAGGCATCTTTTACGTTACACAGAGCAGAGAGCCATTTTGGGGACACTTCTTAAAAGTCACGAGCCACATTAAAGTATGCCTGTGAAATACTGGATGAAATAATAATAATAAACACTTCAGAGCCACCTCAATATAAAGTCTATGTTAACATAGACCGATTCATATTATTGAATGTTTAGAAAGAAGGTATTAAATTTAAAGAGTTTGGTTAGAGAAAACAAATATTATCAAGGTTTACTGTGTAAATAAGAGAATGTACTGGTGACCTTTTACTAACAGTTCTTGAAAATATGCAAAAAATCAGCCACAGCTCATGTGTAGAACGCAAAGGTATTACTTGCAGATCCGTCATATTTGCCATTTCACTCACATACTCCATTCATTCACAAATGTCATGAAAGTTGTCTTTGATGGATGTCTGCCTGCCTGGCTGACCTGAATTTGCCATTTGGAGCCCCTGACTGATTTGCAGCACACAGAGGCCAAGAGATAGATGTGACTGAATTGTTGATTTGCTCACTTCATAGGGAGAGTTTGGATAGAAAGATTTAAAGGAAGGAGAGATGCAAAGAGACATGGTAGTCCCGGAAAACTCTTGCGTCAAAGCCTGAAGTCCATCATAGCAAGAGAGCAGGAGAGATGAGGCATTTCTAAAACAAACTCAAGGGAGAAAAAAAAAGTGGGGGGGGGGTCAACAAAGCTAGATGGCTTAGAAGATGGTAAAGGCAGGTAGAGGAGAGGTAAAGGCAATGAACATCACTGAACCACAGAAAATGAAGTCTGGTTCCTTCAAAAGTTGTTTAGTCAGCCTATACAAAGGCTTTTACATGAAAAAAGCCCTACACAGGCAAAAAGTCCAACAGCTCTCATTTCCAAAGTGAATATGAGATGTAATCTATAGCCTCAAAGTCTTTCTCCGTGTTCCATACATACCCCCCCCCCAAAAAAAAAACAAAAAAACTGAAAAGTGTAAAAAATCCAAACAACGCAGCAGCATCATCACTATCGAACAGCTCAAATGCAGACTTAACGCCATGTTGAGCCTTTTCAAGCACCTCTTGTGCTCGTCTCAGTGTCGTTGGGGCTGTGATTGGAGTGTCAGGCCAAAATACAACACAGCACTCCATAAGTAGCTAACTGGTGCTCCATTTGGGAACACTTAAGACTCTCCCTCTGCTAATTACATAGCACTAATTAGCTTGCGGGTAGAATCCAGTAAATGCCTAATTGTCTATTGACATTAGGCAATGAGCTGCAACAAAACCCTCTATCTCTGTTACCGTATCGCCTCAACAGCAAAACCATAGGCAGCTGAAAGTGTCAGTCTTTTAGGTTTGAAGTGCATTTGCACACATAGACACACAATAGAAAGAGCATGGGCATATTCAGAATTCTAATCATGACTTTTAAAAGTTAGAAAAGATGCAAAAGAATGAAGTCTGTCAGACTTCAGCAGAAATATTGCCTCCGTCTCTTTTTCATCCCTTTGGCATGTCTCTTTGTTTCTTGTCATCGTTTCTTTATCAAATGCAAATTAAATGAGCCTTACTGGTGTAAAATGTTCATTTTAAGAAAAATAATAATATTGACTCAATGTTCAATACTGAGCTGCCAAATGACCCACGAAAAACAGAAAACATAACTGATTAACTATCAAGACTCACTCTTCCATTCCTCTACAGCAGATCCCATGAGCATGACCAACATTCTCAATGAGTTTTTTTTTTTGCACAGGCAAAAACAACACTCGACATGTAAGAATTTCAAGAGCGCTGGTGACTGCATTTATTCTCAAGGCTCTGGAAAAATAATAAGAATTTACCCACTGCAACAGCAGTAATTGATGCATGTTATGTATGCTCTTAATCCCTCTGCTCTGCAGGTTAGACATTTGAGGAATCTGCAGCAGCACAGCAAATGTTCATCTTGTCAAGGTAAACAGAAATAAAAACACATATAAACAAATATAGCCTTTTTAATCCACTTTTGATGTTGTGCGCAGACTGAGGACATTGAGGTTGTTTGATGTGACATTTGGAATGTTTGATGATTTTATGAAAACAGAATTTGAGAGCTATACTGTTTCTTACTTGCAGTTTTATTCAGGATAGAAAAATTGCTGTCAAAGATTTTTTAGAGTTATTTGCAGAACACATGTTCAGATCACATCCATTAAACTATATCATCAGATCCATAAAAGAACGTAATGTTACTTAAAAATGTGTTCTGAATATAGTTGGTTTTGAATAATAGATGTAAATAAAACAAATGTTTGTTTCTAGCATGAACAACATGAAACGAAATGTTGCTGAAATACTTAAGCACAGCAGCCGCCATGCTAACTACCCTGTGATTTGCAATGACACTGAGGTAATACAGTTCATATTATTGTTGTACAGCAGTTGTTAGTGAAATGCCTTCTGTTTTCAAGTGTTGTTCTTTCACATCAGCATGAATCAAATTCTGAGAGCGGCAGAGGTGCCGATTCAGGTGAGTATGTAGCAAGTATTAGCTGACAGGAGCTACAGTAACTCTGGCTCACAAACTTGGATTTTTTGACAAATCAAACACAGTCGGAAAAGCTTTAATTAATTACCAACCCTCATGACATGCAAACCGTCTGTCTCGAGGGAAGAATCTGGTGAATATAAGAGCCTCCATCAGCTACTGCTGTAATTTGCATTTCAGTTTCTTAGCATGTGCTAACAGGCATGTAAAGTGTGAATTGAAATCAATCACAGATTATATCAATTGGATTTGTAACATATTTTCTCCTTAAAAGTTATGTATGATTTTTCAAATCAATTTACACATTCATACTCAACAGGGTAAAAATAAAAAATCTTATTAATTCTTATGACTGATGACTGAGCACCTAAATTTGACATACCTTCTTAATAACCATCTGACACCATATCACACACTTCCTCATCATTGATATAATTTCATGTCACACCTTCACTGTCACATATCACACACTGTCTATTAAGTATTGATAATTCATTTCATGCTTCTCTACCTCATTGTTTATTTGGACTACTGAGTAACAGTAATCATGGATCATCTTCAATCAAATGGTCCCCTTATACTTGTATTTGAATCATGTGAATTGTTTTAGTATTCTGAATATTTTGCAGAATTTGTGCTCATTCTATATGTCATTTGTATATTTTGTAGGTCAAAAGAGAGACAAAAAACAGAGACAAATTTCTTGTATGTCTACACATATTTTGCAAATAAAACCTAGTTCTTAATACTTTAAAGATGCAGCGTGTACCAAAATTGAAAGTCAGTGTTAGACCATTTTTACAAATCCTTAAAAACTGTGTTTCTATTGATATCTAATTGCTTTCCTAAAATATGTTATATTTTTATTTTCTTAGAATGAACCATTTATATGTACTTGCTGTGGAACACATACATGGCAGCTGCCATATTTGTGCCACCATTTTTACTATGGTGTATCTGAATGGACAAACAACTCTATGTGAAGGGAGAGCCCTTTGAGTTTTAACACTGCAGTCCTGGCTTTGTTTGGTAGATCCTAGAGCCCCTTAAAAGGCACATAGAAGGAGACAGTACACATATACACAATTTTTAAGAAGTCACTACAAACAGCCACCATCCATTCACAACATTGGTGGACATTTGAAGTAATTTCTGTGCCTATTTTTACCACTAGATGTAATTCTTACACACTGTTCCTTTAATTTTACTCCTGTTCCTAAACCACTTATTGGAAGTACAATGATTTTTTTTCATTTTACTTTTGTTTACTGTCAGTGTCTTAACAGAACTCAGTTTATTTTCTATGACAAAACGCTTAGATAAGAATAAAAGGAATAAAAGGAATTACTAGGATTTCATTTAAGGCAACCTGGAAAGATAAAAGCCTATTTTAGTTTTTTTTCTCTTTTTTTTCTTGCTTTGCATGACTTCCTGTATCGCAGTCCCAGAGGGGTTGAGAATAAAGTACCTGGATACACTATAGCATAAGTGGTGTGTTGCCCTTGACAGCATCATTATTCATTTATCGATATGTTTCTGAACTTTATTGCAGGTTTTTCTGAAGCTCAAAAGCATTGTTCATGGCTATCATTTGTGTGAGCAGGAAAACAGAGTTGTTGTTTTTTTTGGTTACTATGTGTGCTTGTATTGGCTTGGTGGTATCCCTTGAGACCTAAACAACACTTTTACTAAAACACAAACACAGCAACTCTGCAGAACCCAGGGGAGAGTTTCCTCGCTGTAGGTGTTGTTTAAGATGCTGAGGGCCTGGTGAGAGCATTCCTGTCAGTCAGCAGTCATGTAAGTTTACATGCTCACATAGATGTGAGAATGTAGGCCCTGTCTTCTGGGAGTTAACATATATATAATGCATGTTTGGTACATAAAAATATTGTGACTTTACACTGCATACAAAGCTGAGCGTACAGAGATTTAGAAAGTGCAAGACTCATGTAGTCAGCAATGGATAATGGTCTGGCTGCACCAAACACAGCTTTTCTTTCATATTGCAAGGAAAAAGTGCCATGGAATATGTGGGCACGTATGCAAGAAGGTTGAAGGTCAAAACTGGATGCATGTGATCTTCAGGCCTTCAAGAGGCACTGACTCGCTGTCAAAAAAAATTTGGGGGAAATTAAGGATGCCATATCCCATGAACTAAAGAGGAGAGGGAACATTCAGCTTGTTATCAGAAGACAGTTCAAAAGACTACATCTCTGTAAGGGTTCACAATACTTTTGTGTACTTCAAGAGGAGCTAGAAAGTTGATGTAATATCTAGTCAGCCTACATTTAAACATGAGATTAAGAAGTAATAGTGCTTCAAGATAGGCCTTGCTGCACAACCATTTTGGTTGGGAAATAGTGTAAACATTTTCTTCATAAAACTTAACAACTGTACAATGAATTCAGTTCCAATTTACAGCATTTAAGTTGCTAGCTGGGAGGTTGTTTCCTGTTGTGAAGCTTAAATTGAATATACTAGCACATTAATACCAGAAGTGGAAGAGAGAACTGATGGAAACAAGCTGTAAATCTGAAGTCATAAACAAACAGTCAGCATCCATTGTGCCAGACTAAGCAACCGCAGGTGTTTTTTTTTTTGTTTTTTTTTTTACAGTTTGTCAGGATGCAAACATGTCACCCACCCTCAGGCAGCAGCCATTGGTCATTCTGCACAACTTAGATCTTACAGCTCTTCTTTGTTACCAAGTAAAAACTCCTCATCACAAAGCATTGCCTCATGTGGGAGAATATTTTGTAAAATGACAGCTGTATTAACTTCAGCAATCTGCCCTGAAGTCTTACCCTTGCATTGAAGAACAAACACTTCAAAACACTCACGGAAATACAAATATGCAAACACAAGGGCATTTGAGTTCAAAGTATGATAATGATTCAAAGTAATTACCAGAGAGATGTGTCTGAATTCTCCCTTTTAAGCAGCTTTTTCTGCCAAACATCAGCTCTCAAACATAATTACTACAGGCACTCAAGGTACATTAATACAGACTGGCTGACAGAAAAGATTCACACATCTACTTTATATATCAATAACATGATATGCTGCATTATATGAGAGAGAATGTGCATATTTTATACAAAGACTAAATAAATGGTTCAGTAAAGCTCCAATATTGGCAGCAGGTATGGCAGTTGCATGTCAAAGAGGTTGCCATGGTGACTAGGCAAAGTCTGCTCAGCTATCCCCTTCCCTCTCTCTGTGTTTCTTTCCTTCACTTTTTTGCTTCTAGTTACTTCATTTCATACCACTAAAGAGCTTAACATTACAGTGTTAAGCTTGTGGACTTAAAAGCATCACAGCTAAACACTGTCAGAAGTTTAAATGGCACTCATCATGGGCGCTCTACGAAAGAAAATTTCCAACCCATGTCCAACGAGAGGACACATTTCCAGGAAGGCAATGCTGGCTTTGGCATCATGCCTTCATATCCTGATAGCTTTTTCCCCCCAGAGCAGCATAATTGGGAGGGGAAAAAGCAGGAGCGAGCCTGGAGGAGATAATCACATCCTGACAAGAGAAATTATCGGGTTCAGTAGCAGAGCGGGGCAGTTGCGTGTCTCAGACACAAATGTCACACTGCTTTATGCTTCCCCTGCCTTACATGCTGAGGTCATCAAGTACCTGTGTGTTAAATGCTTTGCCATGGACTTTTGAGTCTCAGACAGTTCAGCACCCTTTAAAAAGATTCTGAGATCATTTCCACCACAGTTATAATCTCAAACTAAGCCTATGTCCTTCTGGCTAGATCCACTTCTTTATTCTGAGCTGCTCTTAAACCCTCTCCACTTATCTAAAGCATTCCTACACTTGGCTGTATTCAGTGGCTGGTCAGTAATGCAGTTTACCACGGTCCTTAACCTGCTTATTAACACTGTTGATGAAAGCTGAGGAGCTCGGACAGGATAGGGCAGTGGCAGAGCATAAAGATTAAATGTCACCAATATTCTTATGTGAGCCCATAATGACTGTAAGGGAGTCCTGAATACAGGAGCTATTGCTTGTGACGGGAGTCTAATGCAGTGACTCAATGGGTTCTTTGTCTTTCTGACTTGCACGCAGGAGCATGATGACACATACATTCACACACAGTGCAGCTCTTATAGACAAATACAGACAAATGCAAGGTCATATAGAATGCTTTCTTTTCTATCCTTGCAGTGACTGGTATGGCACACGCACAATTAACACAAAGAGAAAATTATGTACTCTTTCATGCAGTGAGCACACCCACACATGGAAATGTATGACACAAAACACATTCACTCATGGGAATAATGTAATGAATCTCAATATGCACAACTTCCTTGCAACATGAAATTAAACAAGCTCACATGATTTCTCCCCATTTCTTTCATTTCCTTGTAGAGGAGCACAGCATGCTCAGAGACGTGTTTTTCCTCCTTTGCAAACGACGTTGTGGCTTACTGAGAACAGTGGGGTGGAACAAAGGTACAGAGCCGCAGAGAGTCTTTTGGAACAAGATTTGTGGTACAGACAGTCATCATTTGCTGTCGCTCCCATGTTGTGAGTGTTTACAGACCTCACAGTGTGTAAATGAAGCTGTTCTGTTCACCAGACACGACATGCGCCTCCAGGAGGAAGTACATAGATTGTTTGGAAATTTATTATGACGTTTCAGAAAAGCAAAAACATTGCTCTAAAAAGAGGAGTAATGTCAGATCTGCCAGCACAGTAAGGCCCAATCTCAAGTCTCCCCCTTAGCCCTTCCCCTCCATTTTGCGTGTTCATGAGAGACCAAAGGGTGTCTCAATTCTCTTTTTGGGCGAGGGGTAGGGCTAAGGGGAAGGGCTGAATACCCCTTACAGCAGAGGGTTTTCAGATGCAGACTTAACAGCAAAGGGGTAGGAGGAGTTTTACGCTTTCGCACAGGAAGCAAACCTGGCGCCGAGAGACTCGTACAGAATGTTTCCTTTTCATAAATAACAACGTTCAAAATGTTTAACTGTTAAAAACTTTACGATAAGGTAGATGTTTACCCATGACGGCACAGTGCGGCGTTTGACCGCTCTATGCATGTTTCGGAAATAAAAATAGCGATGTCGTAATTTGCATAGAGGTTTTAATTGATTATACTCGGGGAACATTATATATAATATAACGATATACATCATTTTAATTTCTGTGGTTATAAGGATGTAAGTTACAGCTCTTCTTTCTGTTGTATCATAAGGTCTGTATGACACGCGTGTCTTGTAAACGAGGAGCCACGAGCAAACCAGCCTCCTAATACGTTCAGGTTATTCGGATAGAGGGTCTTAATTCATAGGGCTGAAAACATTGCCTTTTGCCTCAACAGTTTGTTTAAAGGCGAAGGGGTAGGGCTAAGGGCTGAGGAGAAGGGCTAAGGGGGAGAATTGATATTCGGCCGAAGTCTATCCCAAAAGTGACAATGCTAGCCACAGCATATAGTCATTGTTATACCTGAACAGGCGAACTGAACACATATTAGAAACTGATGAATGAGATGAGAGCATTAGCTTCTCAACATAGCTAGTTTGCGCTGGTGGTGATTCTGACACCTTAAAGTATTTCTGCAAAATTCACTCCATTTGAAGGTGTTTTATGAACAATTTGTGACAGATTCAGATGTTAAATTATATCTAAAAACTATTTATAAAATTACTGTGCCCATCTGAATAAGCAAGCTTGAAAGATCAGGAAGCAACTTGTGGGGAGCAACTTTTGGGAAATATCTGCCAGTTATTTCTTAATCAACAGAAATCATTACCAAAAGGCTAAGATCATTGGATTCTTAAAAAACAATGTACAAGTTCAGACACATTCTTTGAATGCTAAAAGATTTCACCACATCGTTTCTTACTAGCTCTTAAAATAAATCCCCGATAGTAATAATCAGTAGTAAATGCTGAATCACAGGGGAAAAGATTGTCTGCACGGCTGCACGGTGGTGTGGTGGTTAGCACTGCAGCCTCACAGCAAGAAGGTCACTGGCTCGAGCCCCAGGCGGCGTTTGCCCCAGAGGGGGTTGCTGGTTTGAGCTGGGGAGGGGTTTGAAACAGTGGCCTTTCTGTGTGGAGTTTGCATGTTCTCCC
>JAOXYM010000024.1:17416655-17433303 GCA_028567055.1 Leptatherina wallacei
CTGGTTTGCAGAGGACCAAGTGAGGTACCGGCTGACTTTGTTTTCCCAAGGAATGAGGTGGATGGAAGAAGTTGCCATCACCAGTATTTCAAGAGGACATTAGTTAATGGTGAAAAGATTCCCAGAAGTTGGTTAGTGTATTCAGAGAACAACACACACAACACATTTAGGGGGGGCATGATGATGGGGTTGGTTGGTTGTTGTTAGTTGGTTGTGAGGGGGCGCTGATGGGTGGTTCGCCCAGGGCGCAAAACTAGCCAGGACCGCCTCTGTATATGGTATATATATATATGGTATATATGTACACATATATATATATATATACATATATAAACTGGTTTACCTTCAATTTCTGGTTTAACTTCTTCCTGTTTTGTTTTGTAGAACTTGCATGTGTTCATTCCAGTTAGTTTTGATCCCATTTCCCACCAGATCTCAGATGCCAAATTGCCACAGCTATTGTTCTTTTTAAGATTATTCTCCTCCGTTTATATACTTACTGTGGTTCTTTGCTCTTTTGTAAGAGACACATTATTGTAAAGGCAACGCACATGGTTCGACTTTTGCAATCGTATAATTTCACTGCCGGCTACACTGCGCTACTGATACTGAATTGTAGCAAGATGAAAATGTGAAGAGCAATACGTATTTGAAGCATCACACTAGTGTTTAATAAGCTGGCTACACTGAAAGATAGCAGACTTGTTTACTACTGTATGCATTGATATGTTCACTAGATTCCCCAGTGTAATTCCTTCTCTATATCCTTCTGTGCTGCCTTTTTGCTTTGCATGTACATGGTACCTGCTGGAGCACACATCATACAAAACGTCTGCTGTTACAGCTGTGCCAGATTTGCTTCACTGATTGAATTCCATAATTTTGCTAATTTGTCTTCCATCTGAACTATTCAGGTTTGCTTTGTTTCTATAAACGACAACGCCGGCATCCCTCTGTACTGCTGCCTCTACGACACTCCTATTCATTTATAAGTGGCTGTAAGCCGCAGCAGCAGAAACACGGCAGAAAGATCATGCTAGAGATCATCACAAATTCTTCTCTGGTTTTAGAACCTCTTTCAATGTGCAATGTCAGACGTTTTTAGCCACAATAAAAGATTCATCACAATTTTGTGGTTGGTGGTCTTTTATCTGGGAAAGCCAAGAATTGCACAGTTTTCAGGCTCATGTGAAGGAAAGTTTTCTTTGAGATTCTTTTTGCTCTGGATTATCGTTTATGGCTACCTGACTTTTTAGTGCCTTTAGTTTTGAGTTCACATTACAAAAGTTCCTAAACCACAAGTCTCCTGCACATGAATCTGCATTTGGATCCTCTTTCACTCTGGATTCTTCAAATATACAGTAAAAAACATTGATGAAAACAGGACTAATGAGTAAAATGTTCTCCCTTAAAAATTGCTTCAGAGCCATCGCATGTGGTAAAAAAAAAAGGGAATAAACATTCTTTACTTGCACTGCAATTGACTGCTGTCAACAAGTTTCTTGTGAAGAGATTAATGAAAACCTTTTAGATGCACCATCTTCATGCAGCACTTGTTTAGAACAGGTATTTTTCTTTCCCCCCCATCACCAGCAGCAGAAGAAGGTGACTTCAGCAAATTGATGGCGTCGCACCACCTTAATGATGCCTCCCCCCCTTCATCAAGTTCCAGTGACAGGAAGGAAAACCCAAACCGGATTATACAAACAAGAAGTGAAGGTGTAATAAGGTGTCAGAACAAAAAGAAATCATTTTGAACATATGTCAAAATGCCCTCCAGAAATCATGCCGCAGTATGAGTCGGTATTTAAATGCAATACAAATTAAATTCATGCATATATTTATTTATGTATTCATTCCTGTTTTATTTATGCGTATGTCTGTTTTTCTGCTCATTTGAGGGCACCTGTGCATGTGTGCATGTGGAGGAGTTCGCACACCTTTAAGCCCATATGAGTGTGAGAGATTGTAATAAATGTAGTGAGAGGGAGGTGGCAGAGGAGAGTGATGGATCGTCTGTGTGCTGCAGGCTGGGTCTCGAGGGAGGGACACTGCTACATCCGACCAGGGAGGGACAACTTAGAGTAATTGGGTCACTGGTACTGGGAGGAGAGTTTTAACCAAGCTATACTTTAAGACAGAGGGAGGCATAGAAGGTAAGGAGAAAAGACATGATGGTGAGCCTATGCAGCAAGGTAGGGGGTTGATAAATAATGAGAATATGGGTCTATGTGAAAGAAAAAGGCAGAGGCAGAAGAAAGAGGAAAAAGTAGAAGCTGAGAAAAAAGGAACATGAAAAAAAACAAGGAACAAAAGCACAGTTGGCAGGAAACAAGCTGCTATTTTGCTTTTGCTACTTCCTAGAAAAGCTGCAGTGATTACAGGAAGCCTTGGATTCTAAGTTGTTGTTTTTTTTAGTTCTCCAGCACAGACTCGGGTGAGAGCAAGATTTTAGCTTCCATGGCCTATCGGCTGAGTTGACTTTTCTGTGCATCCTCATTCTCTGTTCTTCTACCAGTGGAGCTCAGCAGTTGAATCAGATCAAACTCTTCTTTAATGAACACAAAGAGGTACAAAAGACCCACTAGGGAGTCTCCGCGGCGCTTATGGGATCTGGAAGAGAAACTCTGGAGGATGAGAAACGAGGGGCAGAGATGGAAAGAGAAAGAAATGTAGGCGTCCTCTGCTTCTATGGCAAGAATGAAAGGTCAGAGATTGAGGAGTGTGTAAATCTATCACTACAATGCCAGAGGGCTAAAACACGAGAGCTGTCAGCCTACCTGCTGTTCTGCTCTCATCTCAAACTCTAATCTGAACAGCTATGTCTGTTTTAAATTTATAAGGATATATTTCATAGGTAAAGTTAAATTTATATCTATAGGACGTGAAGGTTATGTTGAATTTCTAAAACTCTAAACAGCCGTGTTTGCTGTATCTGGTTTATGACACCCTTTTTCCCCAGGTGTTTCATCACAGATCAGTGCAAGGTTGAATCACTATGATGCATAAAAATAGTTGGTAAAGCAATGATAGGACACTTGTTCAAATATAGATAGTACAACCTGACAGACTGGATGTTTGCAGCCATTACAGTTTGGTCTACAATCTTTATAACAATAGTTCAAGTTGAATAAACTACAGACCACAGTAACTGGTGGACCAAAATATTGCAGTGCTGTTTTAAAAAAAAGAGAGAAAAAGAAAATGCTGATTCGAAAGCAATCTTTCTAACCCATGCATTCAAGCTCACTCTGCAGCGGGGGTCTCAAACTCTGGTCCTCAAGGGCCCACTGTCATGCAGATTTTGAGATGTTTCCCTGCTTTAACACATCTGATTCAAATTATCAGGTCATCGTGTAGTTGACGACAAGTTATTGTATCCACTTTATTTATCAGCTGTGCTGCAGGGAAGCATCTAAAACTTGTAGGACTGGGTTTTGAGATCATTTTCTTACCATATAATGATGCAACAAGTCTCAGAAATGAATGTGTCAAGTATGACGCATTGGTCCGTAAGTGATAAGTTTGCATTTAAGATTAATTTGAGATTCAAACTGCAGCTTTGTGCTGCATGCTTTTAAACATATTTTAACATTTTGTGATAACTTGATTGATAACATTGTGGTTAATACTGCCCTTTGCACACTTAGACAAAAATATCAGAAAATTATTGAACTGATCAATTTACAAAGTGTATTTATTTATATTTTACACATTATTGATGACTGGCTTTTGCAAAAACCATGCATGTGTGAAATGGTATGATAATATGAAATGAAAATGAAATGAAAAGATACTTTATTTATCCCTCTTAGAGGGAAATTATTGTTGTAGCAGAGTTTTTTTTTTTTTTAAATATAATAGGAATGTCAACTTCCTGGCCATGACCATCTGACCCATCCATAATCAGTAGTCATTAATATATTATCAAGTCAAGGCTCAATCATTTGTTGTATCTTTAAATCCAGCTTTTAGTTCGATACACATCTATAAGGTTTCATAAGTGCATCTGGCATGGTTGTGATATTATTGTGATGAAAACAATATCTATCCACCGACAAACAGCAAAGCAGATACATAAACACTTGGCAAAATACTGAAATCCCTCTCCCCGCTACCGTAGATGTCTCCAGGACCTCATTTTGCCAGGAGGACACAGATGCACACAGGCTCATGAGATGAAAACAATACCAGCCATGAAGCAGCAGCTGGAAGCAAGATGTAAACACAACAATGACAAATCATCGCTTTATAATTTTACTGGCAAACGTGTGAGCAGTTATTTAAAAGCCATTAAACATAGTGTGGCACTTTGCATTAATGGCTGACATATTGGCCCAGTCTACTTTAGTATGGCAGGCTTCTTTTAGTACAAAATTAATTTTCTACACTTGTTGACTCTGGCGACTATTAAAAATATAACTAATTACTTGCAGTAATTTTTGTTGTTTTAATAACTGACAGCTGAATTTCAGGCAAAGTACAAGTTGAAAGACAAGAAAATGAAGAATTCAACCCAGTAACTTGGTATCTTGATATTTAAGGTTTCAATAAACCACAAGCATGTATAATGTTTGATAAGAAGGTATCTTTTTAAAAACACTTTAAAGATGGCACCTTTTTAATGCCGCAGCTTGTAGCTGCTCATTAAGGTCTTCAGCCTCTGAACTAACAAGCTTAATCATGAGACAAAATAATCTTGCCCTGAATGAATAGTGTGTCAGGCCGTGAGATGTAAAATCCAGCACAAATAGAGCAACATTATTAACTATCTAGAGTATATTCCTCCCCTCAAATGATACCAATTTGCAGTGTATACATCATTGGACAGCCTAGTTAGTCACCTTTGCAACCAGGTCTAACTTGTAAGGATCATGCTCCTGTTAAAGGAGCAACACAACTAAACTCTTGGGTAGCGCCCCCCAGAAATGTGCTCAAATCCACAGCAACATTCTCCAGTTGGTATTTACTATTGTTTTGAGACTCAAGTGCTGCCAGCCAGGTGTATCTGAGTCACCGTCGATTGATATTCACAAGAGAGAATACCAACAGGACAATATTGCAGGAAATTTTGGCCAATTTTGAGGGGCGCAATCCTACAATGTATACCTTGTTGTAAAGATGACTAATCAGGCTTTCCAAGAATGTATAAAACAACACCAGTTGGTATTATTAAAGAGGAAATATAATCAATCAAAGACAACATTCCTCACCCCTTCTGCAAAGTTTAGCTACACACCTGTTTTTTATTCATTTTCCACTTGAACTCCAGGAAATCTCTTAGCTGTATGAAATGCTTCTCCATGTACACCCAGCCATTTTTTGTGCTGTGGGTAGGTAATGTAGAGTTGAATTTAGTTCATATTTCAGTTGATCAACCTCTTAAATGTCATTAGGGCCATTCAAAATATCGGCTGAAGCCATTTTATATTGTAGATATATATCAAATCCTTATTGTTTAGCTCTGTGTATACTTGTTTGTGTGAATTCTTAATTTAATTTGTTAAAAGAAATTTGTTCATTGTGTATATGTTTTCAAATTAATATGTCTTGTTGGGTTTAGGTAACACAGTTTGATTCACTAGATCAGCCTTCTTCCGTCCAGTTTGTATAGTGATGGGATGTACTGTGCCGAGGCTTAGGCGCATGTGCTAAGTAATCTGGGTGGTGTTTAGCTCAGTTGGTAAAATAGCTGCCCCATGAGGCCACAGCTCCTTAATACAGCTGGCCAAGGTTTGAATCCCAGCCTGGGGCCCTTTGCTGCACGTCATTCCCCAGTCTCTGTGACCCCCTTTCCTGTCAAGCTGCTGTGAAATAAAGGCCTCAAGAGCCTAAAACTCCTTTTTTTTTTTTAAAGTGTGTCAAGTATTCCAGGAAGTATTTCTGCGCATCAATGCTTGTATAATTTCAGATAGAAGTGTTGATTTTAGTCAAACCTTTAATTGGTGTAGGATGATTTCAAAGAAATTTGACTCTACTAAATAAAACCTTTTGATTCAATGGAAAGAGAATAAATTGATCTGCTGTAATCTGATTAAATTTAACCAACATATATCAAATAAAACATCCCAGATAGCAGACATGTCGCTGAATCCAGGCTACTTTTGGGATTTATGGCTCAGTTAATGCACTGGCAAGTGTTGTGTGGGCTAGAAGTGGACCAGATTTTTTTTTTTTTTACTGCAGCCTTTTTCTGAAGGTATTAATTGTTTGTGTGAAGTATTTTCAATCTATATCAAGTACATCATGAAACGCTAGCCATCCATCTATATTCTACACCCGCTACATCCTGTTTAGACTTGCACGAGGGGGCTGGAGCCTATTCAAGCTGTCATAAGGCGAGAGGCGGAGTACGGCCAAGACAGTTCCACAATCCATCATAGTGGCAACCCAAAGACAAATGGGACACAACCATGCACAATCACACGTACGATCAAGTTAGAATCACCATTTAACATCCATGTTTTTAGAAGAAAGCTGGAGAGAACTCAAACATGCATGAGAGGCCAAGATTTGAACCAGAAACCCTTTTTTGTTGTGAGGTAACAACCCCACAACAGTGTTATCCCAACTGAGAAAAAACAAGTAGTTTCTGTGAAGAGACATTTTAATGTGACATCACAATGAAGATGGGACTAAATAATAAAGTGTAATCAAACATTTCATACATCTTCCCATCAATTATGGATACATAATTATAGAACACACATCTTAATTCTTATTTTGATTTAAAAAAATCATTCAACTGCTACTAAGATTGAATAAGGAAAGATTGGAAAAAGAAAGCAAATATGACAGATCGCTGACAAATCCTTAATTTTTTTCCCTCCAGAAGTAAACTTCCTCTCTATTTGCCTCTTGTTCTTTTTGTCTGTTCTTGCTCCTCTTGTCTTCACCTCATGTTGATCTTTTTCACTGACAATTTGTCCCACTGTCTTTACTGCTTTGTCCTCTTGCAAGACTATTCATCATCTGCCCAGCTCGTGAAAACACACAGTATTACTAAAATACTTTTTTTTCTGAATCTGATCCATTAATTTACATAACAAGATAAAAAGGTTGAGGAGCTACAGACATGTTGCTCTGATTTGCTATTGCGGTTTATACATGCAAGTAAATGTGTTTTTCAACCACAAATTAAACAGTGCACAACAATAAAGCATGCAAGCTTTGCACTGTAATTGGGCTGAAAATAGGATTTCTAAATATTTAATGCTTTCATGTTAGCCTTATTGCAATGATGCATAGAAATAAGGTTGCAGAGAGGACACATTTTAAAATCTAAAGGTATCTAGTTTCTTGCTGCTCTGAATCAGTATGATTAATGATCATCATGGGTATAATATGATCTGCAGAGTCAATAAAATTCATTAACTCACTACTTGTGCTCATGAATTGACTTTGTGTCTGCAATCAAAACTGGCTGCTAAACTTAAGAGGCCCCAAGTTTAGAAAATTCACAAATGAATGAAGTAAATCAATAAAATATGCATTTATTAGGGTGCACTATCTCCAGAAAGGGCCATCAGTCTGTGCTGAATGGAGTTCCTAATTGATGAGTCTAAAAGACCAGAAAATTAAATTGGACGGATGACAAGTGTATTTAATTTAATATGCAATTCCCCACAGAAAGTATTTATTATTTAAGTTCATCTTGTTATGCTTGTCTTCTAATTAATTTACAGGTTTTAGACAAGTATATTAAATAATAAAACCTCTTATTTATGTAGAGCTCCAAAGAAGCAACGCATTGATGCAAATGAAATGAGAGCTGCCCTATCACCTGAAAATCAATACTTGAAATTCTCTTTTAAACTATTTTCTGTCACCATCTGCTCTCCTATATTCATAGTGGTGATCCCCCAAGTATAATTTATTTCCATCAC
The DNA here is from genome assembly GCA_028567055.1 of Leptatherina wallacei. Classification (NCBI taxonomy): domain Eukaryota; kingdom Metazoa; phylum Chordata; class Actinopteri; order Atheriniformes; family Atherinidae; genus Leptatherina; species Leptatherina wallacei. Next base: position 17,424,542 of record JAOXYM010000024.1, read on the forward strand.
TCTCCTACAAGTCACTTGATGATAATAACTAAGTCAATCACACTTTTCAGCAGCAAGAAAAAAACCTTTTCTTCAAATGATCCAGCTTTTTGCTCTCAGGTTCTTTGGGGGAAATAAATGGCTCTTGAATAGTATTTTGAAATCGATTTTCGCGTTAATTTCAGCTGTTGAACAAAGGCTTATGGCTTTTGTCCATACCTTCACCATTACTCAGTATGTACACCACTAAAAGACTTTATAAAAGATGGATGCAGCCACCACGATGTCATCCATTGCTTGTATTTTACGGATTTGAAACCTCAAACCTTTGAAACCTCATGGTTATAGCTGACCAGCTGCAGCTGTAACCTTGATACAAAAAAATAAGTTACCAGATTATCATACTTGGGCACTTTCCCTTTAGTTCTTTGACATAGATGGCCTCTTTAACTGCCCGCTCATGACAATGATCACTGTAACAAGACCTGAGGTGAGTCATGACTCTCAAAGATGGCCATAAACTGAGGCATCAGTAGTTCCACAGGATACTTAATTGAAATCTTCTATTATCTCCATCAGAACTGAAGAAGCTCTTTTGGATGAGATGAAAACATCTTCAAGAAGCTAAACCCAGTCCCGCTGTAAAGTCTGGTAAAACTGTCATAAAGGGGTTAAATATATATGGAGACTAAAAATGTTTGGGCCCACTATTGAGCTATGGTTTATGGGACACCTGCCTTGACCTCATCAGTACAGTTATGAAGTTATATTTCCATCAGCTTCTGTGATCCTGATCAAGAACCCTTCAGCTTTTATAGCAGAGACCCCAGTAATTACACCCAGTTATTAACTCATTGGCTGCCAGCATTGAAAGTGTCTTTATCATGACATTCTCCTTCACCGAAGCGCTGCCCGCAACACATACTTTGCTTTGCCAGAGTGTCCCGCAACCCCCGCCCTCTATTAAAAACCGTAAAAGACGTTTTTTGCCATCTTTGGCAGTGAATGATCGGATTTGAAAAGAAGTCAAAAGACGTCTATGGCAGCCAATGAGTTAAGCCTCTCTACCTTCAGGCAAATCTGTTACCTGGGAGTGTCAAGCTAAAGAAACAACACCAATCTAAGTGAAATGAAAGCCTGGTGGAAAAGTTAATTACAGTTGGTAATGGCTAGGGAGCTGTGTCTTTGAGCACTCTTGCATAAGGTTTAATCAGTGCTCAGATATCACAGGCTACTTAGGCAGTAGTCATTTCAGCCCACTGCTTGCCCTCTGCTCATTCTGACTTTGGCTGACTACACCTTCACACTACTGGAGGCTCATCAAACAGGTGGTCTGGGACTATATGTAATGCTCCAAAGGCTCTCAACAGTTCTGAGTGTAGTCTTCATTAATATCCTTTGTCTCTGCTGCAGCATCATCCGATTTCTTAGTAAATGGAACTGTCGCTTATATTGTTCATGGGCAAAAATTACACAAGAAAATCTGTTATAAAATGCTCATAAAAACCACCAATTGAATAAATCTGGTGTAGTCTCGAATCAGACAGCATCAAGTTCTTGGGTCTCCACATCACATCTGACCTTACCTGGTTTCTGAACTCTTTTTTTTGTTCTACATTTGTCTTATCCAGCATCATAGCAGCAGAATGATTGTCTGGCTGCTGTTTTGTGCCGAGCAAATTTACTTTGTCAAGTAGAGCAACAACAACAACAACAAGAAAAAGAAAAAAAGACTGCTCTCTGAACTCTTCCTACCTGGTGAGTGTTGAAACAGGATGGACTCTCCTCACAACTGCTCGACCAACTTCTACTGAGCCACAAAAGAGAACATTCTCTGTCTCAGCATGACAGAGCGGTAGCCACAGCAGCTGCACAAAGCAGGACAGAAAAGACTTAGCCCAGATGGTTAAAACAGCCCAGGGGATTGGATGTCCTCTCCCAGATCTGGCCTCAATATACACAGGCCAGGTCCAGAAGGCCAGACAAATTTCTGCAGATCCCACCCACCAGACCATCGAATTGTTTCCTTCTGGAAAATGTGTAGGAACATGAAAACCTGCACCACCAGACTCAAAGAGAGCTTCTTGTCCAGAGCTGTGACGTACATCTCCCAACCTACAGGCAAACAGGAACCTATTTAACATGTATAGTCTGAGACTTTGCACTTTCATTGCATCTACACAATTGCAGCTGCACAATTGCACATATTTATTATGAAGAGTTGTGTACTGTGGGTTTTTAGAGCTGTATATTTTGTATTCTTTATATATTTTCTTTAATGCCAAGAGCTATGAAACTGAACCTTTGTTATGTGTATGCATAATGATAAGTAAAAATTCTGTATTTTTGATCCTTGAATCAAGCCTGGATGGTATGCAGAGCAAAAGAACAAACTTCCTTCTTATCTACTCAACTGTTTAAGCTTATGTTTTGGAAAACTAAAATCAATAATTAATTCAATTAATTAAAAAAATACTATTGTGTTTGTCGGGGGAGACACAGGAGAGAAACAAAGTACAAAGTCATGTGAATCTAAATAAATGATGTTTTAGGTCATTAAATGGAAGTAAGGTTCAACTTTCAGTTTTTGTTTTGTTTTTAAGTGTTTTGGAAGCAAGTAAATTTAGCCCTAAAAGATTACAGCCAGCTTCCAACTTGCAGAAGGCGATAACACATAAGTAATGTTTCATGTCAGTACTACACATCTTTTCTTTTTTTGGGGTATCATTGCCATGGCCCCTACCCTAATCTCTACCCTAGTCCTTAATTATTTTTAGCATATTATTTATGGTATTTATAAAACTGTTGTAATTGTTAGATAGCAATATAAATAGCAAATCTGATCAATCATTCAATGTATTTGACTTGCTGCTGTTAATCTATCTTTCACCATTTTCAATTTTGATGAAATAAAATGGAGGTAGACGTTTGTGACTCATCCGCTGTCATGCAGATTAAAATATCTGTGAGTAGAAGAGTGACTGTTCCCCAAAATCAACAAGTTAGAATTAAAGCATTCTTTTCACATTTTAAGGTTCATGCTTTGGTGTGAAAAAGGAAGAGGAACATCATGCATAAGCGTGGGCATCCCAAGAGATTTGAGACCTCAGCCCTTTAATTAGCTTGTTAGGGTGATGGCTAGATCCTTAGGAAAGGTCAGGTGATGCAAATTTCAGAGCATTGAAAATACTCCTCAAACTTTGTCTCAATAATCAGCAGCCATGGGCCCTCTAAGTAGCTGCACAGCCCTGAAAATTAAAGTAAATGATCCACACAAAGCAGAGGAAGGCTATATTAAGATGAAGTGTTTTAGCTTTGCTTTTTCTGTTTGTATTCTAATTAAAATGGCAGGTCACAGGATGACAAGTTGTGGTTTAATAGAGAAAATTCTGAGAAGATTGCATTTAGGATTGCTAGTAAGGCAACTCAAATTGACTGGACGGGTGGTGCATAATTCTACTGTGCAGCCAAACAGGCAAATGTGTGATTTTTATGGCAGAGTTAAAAGAAGATAAATTTCTGTGAGCTAAAACTTGGTCAGACGTTTGCTAATGAACATCTAAAGGACTACATTCTGAAACCAAGTACTGTGGTGTGATGAAGTTTAAGTAGAACTTAGTTATTATAGGCAGTTTGGAGGAAAAAAACATGATGGGTATGATGAAAGGAATGGTTTCCTTATCATTCACTAGGGTTGTTCAATCAGACTTTGGGATTGTGTTGCAGTGGGTGACACATAAAACATTTTACTGAGAGGAAGAATTCAGCTTGAACGATAAAAATTCAGAAAGCAAAACGTCAAACCATCTGTAAAAAAGCTGGAGATGAAGAGAAAATGACTTCTACAGCAGGATAAAATCTTAAGGACATTTTAGAAATTTCAATGGGCTATCTGGGAAACACAAGCTTATGGTTCTACTGTGGCTCTCAGTTCCTCAATCAGTGGATAGATCTCAGACCAGTGCATCCAAGACAACCCAAAAATCATGAAGAACTAATCAAACAATAACTTTTTGTTGCATTGCTACATCTGTAAAAACATGTTTGCAATCCTTGCCGAAGGGGATGTATTAACCATACAGGCCATTTGTGTTGTTGTTTTGAAACAGAAGATGAGATAGAAAAGTAGCTGATTAAAATTTCAAAGGAATGCACCCCTTCAACTGCCAGGTCAACTTTTCCTCCCTCAACTATTGACAGAAAATGTTGCATTCCACTGTACTCCCTAAAAATAATGTATTTGTTTTTTGTTACTTCACTTTGATGTTTGTCTTTCTCTGTATGCTGTACAGAATGTCCCTGGAAGCTACTTTCACTTTAATCTGCTGAAGGGGGAAACTTTCTGTTGCCTCACCCTGAATTTAAATTGAAGGCATGTGAAAAGAAATATGATGCAAGTACATTAGCTGTTTACCCAGAGCCAGCAAAAGCAAGCGTGAGGGGTCTCAATACTTGTCTGGAGGCGATTATTAAAGATTTACAAGTTATGTAGGAACAAATAGACCCTGGCCTGAGAGATGTAGCGATGCATCCAGTTTTGTTTTGTTTTGTTTTATTTACCGGATTCATTGAAAATTACAACAATAATGGTTTGTAATTCTTTAAGTGTGATTTTATGAAGTATTTCTATATGTCTGCAAGTTTACTCACATATTAGAGACAGCACTTGTGCCGATGGGAAACATAGCAGAAGCTTCAGGGAAATCATTCAGTATTAAATGTAGAGCCAGCCAGCAAGAAAAAGGTTTTGTAACCTCACATTTTCCTGACTATAATTCATCCACACCTCTTACTTTTGTGCGTGTACGGCAACAAAAGGATCAAACTGTGCCCGACCTCTCTCTTTCCATCCGCCCCCCTCTCTCAATCAGACCACCCATTCCTGCTCCTCGCCCCTCAGTCAACATCTATCAGCATCCCGTCAATCTGCTGCTGCCCCCGCTCTTCAGCAAGTTGTTTCAGAGCGTACTGATCCCAGAGCAGGTAATGAGGCACAAACGAACAATGCATCACTATGGTGATGGAGCTACGGGAGGTGAAAAGTCTCCAGTTTTCTAACAACCAGTTCCCTTGATTGACCTGCAGCCAGTCTGTTACAAAGCTCTGGCCTGAGAGCTTTGGCTCGAATCATGGCTCACCTGGCAGTGCAATATGCTTTCTCTTTCACTCTCTCCTCTGCTAATCCCTCTCTCATTCCCCCTGCATTCACTCGTTCTAATCTCACTCCCTCCTAACCCCTTTTTTTCTCGCCATCATCCTACACATCCATTCAATTCAGCCCTGAAATTCAATTTCATTTGCTATATTAGTGCAGGAGTAGAAATGCCTATCTTGCCAGAACACGTATATTAAAAAAATTAATTAAAAAAAACAAAACAAAAACAACAGGCTATAAATATGAATAAGGATTAAAGTTGGTAAGCTGTATAGCTAAAGTTTAGCGACAAAGAATTCCGTTTTTCCAACGTACACATGCCACAAAAGCCACAAAAGCCACACGTTAGTCCCTTGACTGTAAGAAATTATTTTTATACTGAATTTGATCTGATTCATAATCAGTTTGCAGGAGATTTTAAGGGGGCTAATTTTGCCAGAAACTCAACATGCTGATCTAAGTCTAGTTTTATCTCAGAACAGGCGCCCTGCCTCTCCACAGAGAGTGCCAGGCACGCTTTTAAAGCATCTCCGCTCACATAGCAATCCCCACACACACAAGGATTCACACAATATGCCTGAAAACCCCCCTAGCTGGCTGCCAAATGCCTGTCTAACAAGTACAAATACAAATGCACTAACACACACATAATGACATGCAACCACTCCCATGCATATTCACTAAAATTCTCCCATGTTTTACACACTTCACTGCCTAAACGCAAGCCAAGATTTAATGTCTGATTGTGTGTTTGCCTGAATCCACCCCATCATTAACCTACTGTTCTATATTTAGCATGATGCTTAATCCTACACACGCCATTTCCTTGATTTACTATGGCTGTTCATCATTCCTCATACATGTCTTTACCCCTGGCTAGATTACACCACCTGTGCACTCAGGTCTGCTCCAACTGTGTGCGAAGTGTTCGGCTGCCCTTGTCCCTCCCAGAGTGGCTACAGACGGGAGGCAACAGAGAGTAGATATTGCACATATGAGCTTTGAAATGGTAAGGAGATCTGTTTATAGAGCAGTGCAGATGAAAGCCTCAAGAAGATGCATAAGGCCGGGGGTGGGGTGGGGTGGTGGTGGTGGGGATGCATGGAAGGGCAGAGGAGGATAAGAGGAGCTTGTTTCAGCAGCACTCTCCTCACCTAAGCTACTGCCATAGGTAACTCTGGGATTTACTCCACCTTTTTCTTATCTTTTTTTCCAGATCAATCCTTCATTTTGCCTGGAATAAAAAACAATGTGAAGAGGTTCACGCAGAGGTGAAAATGCAACGTTTTACACCTATATCACTGTGAATAAACGCCTGCAGTACATTGAAGAAATCAAAACCACCATTCTGATCTATTTCTTTGCATTATTCATCTATAAGCCAAGAGAAGAACTTCACTGACACTACATTGCTATGTTCTGTTACACTGCACTGTCCTGTCTCCCCCCCTGGGGATCATTAAAAGTTTGATCCTACTGTAGGTGTCCTTAATCACATGGGCTGATGTTTGGTGCACATGCTGATTATAATGAGCCAAAAAGTAAAGTATCAGCAAACTGTCGAAGTATTAAAAACAGGCTCAAGGTTTGTTTTCTTTGCTTTTGGGCTTTCTTTCTTGACTTCATTTTAAACAACTTTAGTATACAGTATATATATTATATATATATTTCATTTCGTTTCACTTCATTTTTTTTTTTAAGTATTTAAGTTCAACTGAATTTAAACATCTTCAAACTTTATAAAAAACCTGGTCCAGACAGCTGTGCTGGGCTGGGCTGACACAGTAACATCAAAGCACAGCTCAGACTAAACATTGAAGGGAAGCTTGGGGGAAATAATAACTAAACATGACAAAAAGCTTGGAAGTGAGGGGGGAGGGGGGGAGCAAGCTCTGTGAGGTGAAAACAGGAATAATGAATAGCAAGTGGAAGTCATGCACATGAGAACAAAAAGTAGATTTCCAATCAGGGCTGTATGAAAACAGACAATATGGCATATTACTGTAGAAGGGTTTTGTAGCTGTAGTAGGTTACACACATGCACACTCATTAATGTGCACCACACAGAGGAACCATCTCCTGATGTGTTTGACAGTAATGAGACAGAGGCAGAGTGCCGGATTTGAGGAGGAGAGCCTGTGAGCAACAGACAGGCAAGCAGAGCATGTCAAATCACCCTGATGTGGGACAAAATCATTATGTCACCACAGTCTAATCTGCCAGCCACAAACCGCAATCAGTCTTTTGGCAAAAGAGGGGGGCAGTGGCAGATGGATACAGGCTAGAACTGAGGAAGTAGCTACTGGCCACACAGACACAGTTACTGAAACTCATTTACACGAGCTTCTGCTTGGCTCCTTGGGGCAGCTCTAAATTGTAAGCCCAGGCAAACTTCGGCAAAGCCTGGAGAGAGACACCATGATGTCTCTGGTCACCGGAGGGTCGCTTGCTGCTCTTGCAGTGTGCACAGAAAGCGTTAAAAATGCACATTTGCTCCAGAACTGTAAAAGAATTCCCTCTGAAATAATGCAAAAGCAAACAACAGGGCCTCCAGCTTCCTGCAGCTTTTTTTGGAGCAGAGACAGAAATTCAAGCAAAAGAAACAACCAAAGGGGAGAGGAAAAAGGAGGAAGCTCTTTTATTTCTTCCCCATATGGAAGCTGTCATCATCATGTCTGTGCTTTGGCCATAAATTTGACAACAAAACCTTCCTACCCTCTTTCAATGCAAATTGAAGATGACTGACAGGAAACTCACATTTGCAGCCAAGTTGGAAAAAAGACTCACAAGTATTTAATTTTCACAACTGCTAGGCTACATAAAAACACTTCATATGTAGATTTGTCGTGGTAACTGTAAAATAAGTTACAATTTAAAAGAAGGCAACAGTAAACTGTTTTATTCAAACTCTCTTTCTTTTCTGTTTCCAACTTTTGTAGAACTTCTGTGGGTTACTTCAAATGAAAACAGATCTGATACAGTGGCAAAATAAAAACAGATAAATAAATAGATGTGTTAACGCTTGGGTTGACACAACCGGGTTCAATTTTCAGTTTCAAAGCAAGAAATTTGGGATGACGAGACCTTTGAAGGTTTGTAAGGGTTTAAATAATTAAATTTTTTAGAAAAAGATGTTGAGTAAACTCTCCAGAATAAACTCTTGCTGCGGGTTTCTGGGGAAGAAATTCATATATAAACTGCTTCAGCTAATCTCATATAAATCAGAAGGATCAAATCAGAACTTGTTCTTTGCTGCTTTTATGCTAATACTTATGTGTTTATTTACACATTTTTAATAGAGGACTTGGTGCTTTTAGGAAAAGGATGTAAATACATCCACAACTACTAATTATCATCTCATCAAGAATCAAGCTTAGAGCACAATAACATGTTGTATAGCACAGCATTTATAGCAAATGCTAGAAGCAAAGCAAACCTGCACAATGTGCAACTCCTTTAACGTCTAAAAATCTCTGAATGAAACCATTTACATAATTACAAGCTACATAAATGCACACACATACATACACACACACACATATATATACATATATATATATATATATATATATATATATATATATATATGTATGTATATATATATATGTATATATATATATACATATAT
>JAOXYM010000024.1:17440079-17454351 GCA_028567055.1 Leptatherina wallacei
ATTCCCTTAGGATGGACGAAGAAGACGGGGGGGGGGGGACAAGAGAGAGAGAGGCAGAGGAGAGAGAGGGAGGGAGTTGGCTGAGCCTATCCGGAGGAAGAAGCAACTGGCCAAGAAGCCTCAGCAGTTACACTTGCCAAAGCGATTCCATTTAGCCAGCAGGCTTAGCTTTTAGTATTCACTGTCTTGATGTGACTTCACAATTTTCTATATGCTTTTTTGAGCCGTAGCCGCTTTCTCCGACTCGTGCTGCCTGTTTTTTGTCAGGCACGCGGCTGGGATTGGAATTTGCTTCAACTTAAACGGCGGCAGCAGTTGTTGGACCGGCGTTTTTGGTGCCTCTTCGCAGCGGATTTACAAAGCCTTCACGGAACCTGCAATGAGATTCAGCACCCTGGACAGCCACTAAGCATTTCAGAACCCTGGACAGCGACCCGACGTCTCACTCGAGGTAAGACGGTAGAGTTGGACAGCTGTTTATTCATACTATTAATGTAGCATAAATAAGGACCAAAAATGGTACGGGACATGAATTAAAACAAAATCACTCCACAATATGTTGAACGTGCTGACTTATCTCAGCGCTGCTTCCCAGTGAGAGACAGGGCAGATAAGCCAAGCGTAACGAATAGAAACTGCCTTGATGAATTCCCAGTAAACAGTTTCAGAGCTAGTAAGTTGAACGTTTTACGCACTGGACAATTTTTTCTCTCTCAGTTTTGCTACTTTCTACCATTCTTGTTCTGACTCTTCCGTTAGGTGTTAAACGAGCAGATTTTGGCTCATATAAAAAGGAGATTTATGATGCGTTGCGGAAGAACATTGTTTTAACTGTTTTGGTGATCGTTATCGTTGTTGCTATTCTTTTATAGCTATGCATCGAGTTTCCGTTTGCTTGAGTCAGTTTTATTGAAGGCGGCTGTTAAAGAGTCAGTGCGTGCCCAGGCTGCAGCTGCTCGTGCCTTAAGTCTCCGCGGAAAAATCAGCCCATCCATGTTCTGAGGCCCCCACAATGCTCAGCACACACTCAGACGCACACACGCACACACCTACGCACGCACACACAACACATATCATACAAAACTGTAAAACACACGGCCGTTTATAATAATCTCGACCCTCGTGGTTCCTCACCTTGCCATATTTGCTAATGAGCAGCCAAGACGCGCTCCTCCCTTTCGAGCCTGCACATTAAATTTAAGCCATTAATTTAGAGGGAGTCGCCACAAGGTTCAATTCCTTGCTCCATTTATGAGTTTTTACGGTGCCGACTGTCTTAAACCAAGTCAATCCAAAGGTTAATATGAAGGTTTAATGTTAGAGGATATATGTTTACAGGTATGTGGCATCAAATTCTTAAAATTATAAGTCAGAACTAGAGCTAAACTCAATCATTTTGCTTCTATTTTTATTTTATTTTTTGCCCCAAGAGAAACCTTCATACTGTGGTTCTGTTTGGAACTAAACAAACATTTTCACAAGTATATTTGATTGATTCATTACAAACCAAACACTTAATCCATTAATTGGGAAAATAAGCATATTAACAACAAAGATAATCATCAAGTTGGGCTTTAGCTACAGTATCCCTAAAACATGCCAAGTGTTAGCACATGCTGTCAAATTCAGGGATTTATTCCTTTTTGTACTTCTGTAATCTCAGCAGCACATTAGCTCTTGCTGAGATTAAACATGTGACCTTTTAGTGTCCAGACCGGAGCTTGAAATTGATGTGGCCACACAGCCTCCGTCTTCTTGCCCTTGCCTTACTCGGCTTACTCATGCTGCTGCTCTTATGCAAAAAGAAATTCATTCTTAAAATGTAAAGGAAGAAAAATGCTCGTGTCAGTCCTGCTTTGAATAAGAGGTGACCCCCATGCATTTTTTGCCTGCTGTGCACTAATAGGCTTTCAAAACCCCACATACACCCAGACTGTGTTAACCCACAGTGATGTGAGCCTCCGTTTATAAGCCCTGATTTTAATGATGTTCATCAGGATTTTGATTACGCTGAATATTTGATCACACCCGGCCGGCATTGTGTTAAGTGTGTCGGATATGCTGGCTCAGACTGTGAGTAACAAAAAGTAAGTGGGAGGAAGCAAGAAGTGTGAATCATAGAGGAGATGTTGCTACAGGGATCTACTCAAGTGTCCTTGAAAGAAACAAAGCACATATTGATATGCCAATTCTGCCTCTGGGCAATTAAGCTCTGGGCACTACAGTATAGGAACTGCAGCTCTATATCACAAGGATGATGAACGAAATGCAAATTAATCTTTCATGCTCAATTTATTATCCAATAAACAGACCGTGGAATTTGAGTAGTGGCCTTTCAGAGGGCAGGCTCTTCAAATGGCTCTTACCTTTCTGTAAACTGTCTTTGTCTTGTTAGAAATTAGACTGTCGGGATTGGATGAGCAGCATATGAGATGCTCGGTTTATGGTATATACGGTATCTCAAGGCATCTTTTGCAGTATAAAATAAGGGCAAGATTAATAGCCATTTGCCACCCAGAGGGTTACCTCTTCCATGGCACACTGTCTCAAACTGCTCCTCATTAAGACGCATGGCACAGCACACAGCCTTTGGGTCAGCACTTATGAGCCTACATTGGTATCCAGGACACAGCAAATTGATGGGCTTCGCTTCAGATTTTTGCATTACACAGATTGCAAACCGAGTTGCTTTTCATGAGTGCGCACTTTACATGCTCTTTGCACAGTGGATCATGTCCCTGCATGCCTGGAATCCCATTTACGGGTCTCTTAAAATTCTAGGCCCCGCTAGAAACGCAATTAAATTCAATATTGCTATAAATACATGACGGGCCAGCCTGAAAAGCCAGAGAGCAGGCAGAGGCAGCGAACGCCCACTCGCCCTTCCCTCGCTCCACATCCCCCTTCCCAATCATCCCCGGCCCGAGTAAACCCCCTCCCCCACTCACCTCGTCGCTTAGCGAAATGTGGTCAATTTGAATGATCAACAGAAGACTGTCTGGGAGGCAATGGTCATCACAGGGGAGTATTAGGCCACATTGAGCTGCACTATTAAGAATCTGCATGGCCATAAGAGTCAGTATCATCATTCTCTACCATCCGTGTTTCCACAGCTCCCTTTGGCACAGTTTAAACCTACAGAAATGAGAGTGCTCTGTCTTTGCTGTGCTAGGCTCTACTGGGCAAGTCTGTGGTGTACTATCCTAAGCTGTGAGGTTCTGTGCTGTGCTTTGCCCTGAAACACAGCTGCTGTTGCATCTCATGCAGCAAGCCCCTAATCTCAGCCAGTGTTTTTTTTCCTCGTCAGAATTACTGCGGCTCAGGGTGCTACAATACCACTGATATAATGGCATCTATTGTGATCAATAGTCACAATGGCATGGTGAATCAATAACTACCATACTGTACGATAATGTGGCCTGGTAGTGGTGAGGGAAAATAAGCCTGCAGCCATCTCATGTTTAACCCTGGAAACTCTTTGAAAATATACTCCTCAATTATGGATCAAAAATGGCAACCTTGTTAACGAGCCATGTATTATGGATTGCTGCATGATCTATGCTAATGTAAGCAACACAGTTTGATTAGAAAAAAAAAACTGGCACCACTTTCCATGCTTGCTTGCCTTACTCTAATCACCACACAACTCCTCCTTGCATACAGAGAGCACCAAAGTGCAGCTGAAGCTGACACGTACAGTGCAAGTTTGAATATCTAACCTATAAGTAAATATCCATGTCTAGTTCGACTCTCTCTGGACTTTCTTGACAACTTCTCCTTGACACACTTCTGCACTAAGCAGGCAAGGAAGTTGTGTTCACACATTCAATTAACGGGTTGTTGGCTTTCCCCGAGGAGCCAGAAAATTCATTGGGCTTTCAAGTGTTAATCAAGCTTTTATCCAAGCCTAGCTTGGAGAACTCTTAGATAAAACAGACATTTTCAATGCAACAAGGCAGTGGCAAAGAACATTTATGCTGTTTTATCAGAGATAAAAAAAAAAACTTTAAAAAAACTATTGCATTTCTCTCAAAAGCTTTTAAATTATCCAGATGTTTGCAATGTTTTGTCTGCAGCATCATGTGCACAAAGAAAAGACCGGAATGTTTCTGGCACAAATACAAATTGCGAAAGTAACTGGGTAAGGGGCACAGCTAGAGCTCAGCAACAGCTGCGATGCCAACAGAGAAGAAGATTGCCCTGAATAAAATATGAGGTGTTTATCTTTCCGTCTGTGCCACACTTTAACACCACAAGATCCAATCCGTGATAAGTGCCTGCTTTAAAAAAAAAAAAAGTGACCTGCACCTTAAATTTTATTTTCACTATTGGAGAGCGATTTCTTTAGCTTCTCTGGAGAAGGAAGCCCAATAGTGATGTTATTTTTGACTAATCTCTGCAGGTTCAAGTGAAAAATGGAGGCATCTTGGTATAAAATTCCACACCAGCAACATGGTTAAATAGTTGAGGATATTTTCTCAACACAAGCTCATCTAATTTGGCTCAGGTTGCTGACAAGGAAAAAAAAAAAAGTAGACGAGCAGTAGGAGCAGATGCTCTTTCTCGTCTTGGATACAAGCAGAAATGTTTGGCATGTCATTATCTCAAATGTCACCGTGTACAGTAAGCAGCTGCTGGTACTGTTCCAAACACACAAGCACATACAGGACACCTACGTATTTATATCCACCCATATCCCCTACCCACACCCTTCATACACACACACACTTGCACACACTAAAAAACGTGCTGTAAACAAAGTGTGGTTGTGCTGGTATATAGCGGTGAAATATTGGAGCCATTGCAGCCCTCCAGGCATGCAGTTATCAGGGATACAGAAGTGATGGGAAATCAATCAGCTCAAGTGGAGTGGCTTGGCCAGTAGTGAAGAGAGTCCTGTCTTTTCCAGATGCATGCCTCGATGTTTGCAGCCTGCCATTCAGCCAGTGAACCATGCATTTCCTGTCTGTTCATGTGTATATACGTGCTCATGATCTATTTATCTACTTATCTACCTACCTATCTATCTATTTACTGTATCTGTTCTTAATCTTTAAATGCAAATGTCACTGTGCAAATAATTACTGCACAATCTCAGAGATGAATGTGTCAGTAGAAATAACATTTACTGTTGCAAATATTAGGAGACATTAGTGGAAGTTGGAGTTTACAGGGTCTATGATTTACAGAGCTGAAACTATAGTTTGCATTTATCTTTTTACCAGATTTTTTTTGTATACTTTAATGCATCCATATATCCCATTATCAATGGGCTACGGATGTAACAGCACTGTGCAAAAGTCATTTGCCTCCATAGTCAAACTTTCTTGCTATTTTTTAAAGTGCATTTGAGCATTAGTTCTCTAGGCTTCCTGAAGGTCTTTCAAAGTTTTTTCTTTGGATATTGGCTGCTTTTTCACTCATTTTCAGCCCAGTCTCACCATTTGTAATGGAATGTGGGTTTGTTTGTTTGTTTGTTTTGTAAAGCCACTCAACACTAACTTATGAGTCTTTCAAACATGAAAAATGTGCCCAATTCCAGAGAAGATGCAGATTTAAGTCTACACGTAACTCACAACTTAAAAAAGGATTTGTTTCAAATTGCAATTTGTTCCCAGCAACTTGTCACAAAAAAACATCATTTGTTCCAATTTTGCATCTACAAATAGCAAACATCACACAGTTCGACAGAGAGAAAGAAGCAAGTACGATACCACACTGTCCACATTCATAGAGATGTATGTGGACTGAAGCCTCATCAGAAATGGTCTCTGTGGAAAAGGGGGACAGAAACAGCTGAGGTATGCCAAATGACACAAAAATAGGACTGAAAATTAGTGACAACAGGTCTTATGGAGTGATGAATCCTCCCCAGAGCCCAGAACACCTCATTATTGAACCAGGGCTTTGGAGAATCCTTCAAAAAGCCTTGAGAACTTTTTCTGAAGAGTACTTAAAGAAGTTACAGGAAGCCACTCTTTGATGCAGAGGCAAATATTGACTATCTCGCTCTTTAAAATATATATTTTTTAAATCTCTGCACCCATTTCCTATTTTTCTGGGAGTATATTAAGAAGAGTAATGTAAATTAGCTTTAATCATTTATAGTTTTCATATTTTAGTTACCCCAAAAACTCAAAGATTTCAATATTTTCCCTGTTATCTCTTTCCACATGCTAGAAAAAGATCCATCCACCCACCTACCCACCTACCTACCTACCTACCTACCTACCTACCTACCTACCTACCTACCTACCTATCTATCTGCAGTATGTTTTGCAGGTTTGAGGCCAGCAATGCGGTGTGAAAGCACACGGCTCGGTTACATCTTTATGCCAACCTTATATCTAATTCATGCACTTTATTGTTGTTCCACAGCTGCGTACATGCTCTCTGAGGCATAGTGGCGAAAGCCAAGTCATATACAAAAAATGAACAGCACAAGGTAATGTGCTTTAGCTGGAGGCTCTGGAGGATTAAGTGTCCATAAACATTAATATGCCATATTATCCCACAGAGACTGTTTCCTTTGTGGTGATTTTAAGTCGGAGTGTAAACCCATTTTCGCATTTTCATGCAGAGTTCTAAATGGCTTCTTCATGATGGGAGGTAGGGACAGGAAGTGAGTGTCTCCTTTCACATTTTCCAAAGCATTTACAGGAAACAGCTTACGCCATGCACAACCTTGTCTGCTTAAATGCCTGGACTGCCAGAACTACAAGAACCCTGGTTAATCTGTCAGCGACTGTGCATGTAGCTGCTACGAATGTATTTGTGCATTCCAATGCATAGAGCTGATGTCACAGTTGCGCTATATAGCCTGCTACGGTATATAGCCGGGACATAACAGCATTGCATGTCATGCTGCATTTTGCATGTGTTTTCCCACTCCTCTATCATTAATGCAAGTGTGTGCACCTAACCAGATGGTTAGTGTGTATTTGTGTTTGTGTGTATTTTCTGCATGAGCGTATTCATTTGTGAATTTACAATATGTGAATGGGTGAGAGGGAACTGATTTGAGCATCTGCTTGACAGAGGGCATGCTAGCTCATGTTTATTTTGGCCTCGGTGTGTGTGTTTGAGTGTAATGTCTTGTGTGACAGTGGGTGTTTCTGTATTTGTGACTGAGTAGGGAGCCCTTCACAAGCAACAGCAAGGTGTCAACAGAGGATTTTACAGCGTCTGATTCAGAGAGTCATGAATCACTTTGTGCAGCTCTTAATCTAATTCTGCTAAAGGCAAGGGACATTTCCTGAGTGTTTTGAAGTAAAACTTATTATGCTGTTTTTTTCGTTTTTCGGGCTTGAGTTCTGTTAGTAAAGATACATGTATGTTTTTCATTTTAATGAAAGAATTTCAGGTATGAGAAACAAAACACATGTCTCCATACAGGTAATAATGAATAACTCCATAGTCTGATGAGTTTTAAAACTATGAATAATTTATTTCCAAGGCATCACCTTTCTATGGGTAAATAAAAACAGATTTGTTTGCAGTTTTGTGATAAGACTCTGTGCTTTGGTTTATGTGAAACATTCAAATTCCCCAAACCGGAGCTACATGAGAAAAAAAAAGCCGCAAGTTAGCTCTGGCAGCCAATTTGATCCTGCCACTCCACTCACATGACATATTCATCATCATGGTGTACTTAAGCTGTCAGTGATCTGCCTGCTCCTAGCTGCGAGCCCTGTTACCTCAATACTCACTTAAAGCCTTCGCCTTAACCTGCTGTCAATACTTCTGTTTTCATAGCAGTTAAAAGCCTTATTATCATGCAGCATCCAATCATGGGATGATGTCATGTATTCTGTATTCTATACTATGGATGCTGCAGTTCTCAAACCAAGTAAATATCTATTGATACTGTTTAGTCATCTCCTATAAAACATCAAAAGGGAGTATGTCTTGAACAATTTCTATCCTTTCAATTAATTTACAATGACTAATTAAATATGTATTTTATTTAGCCGTATATTATGTACACTAGTTCTTCTTCACTTCTCAATGACTTCTCACATTGATTATTGTAATTCCCTTCTGTCAGGTTTGCCTAAAACACTTTTCGAGGCCTGCAGATGGTGCAGAATGCTGCAGCTCGTATTCAAACCAGAGCAGGAAAATATATGAGCACATTGCTCCAATGTTGAACTCTCTTCATTGGCTGCCCTGTCAAGTTCAAGCTTATTTCAAGGTGCTGTTGCTCACTTATAAAGCTTTAAATGACTTGTGTCATCTTATTTTGTTGACCTTGTGCAACCTTGTGTTCCTTGTGTTTTATGCACCCAGGGGACTGGTCTTTTAACGGTTCCCAAGACCAGAAAAAGCATTTGTAAGCGTGCTTTTTCTTTCCGTGCACCAACACATTGAAACAGTCTTCCTCAAGACTTTAGGCAGGAATTTTCTGTGGAGGTAAAGTAGATTTAAAGTAAAGCTAAAGACCCACATTTTCATTCTAACAAATTAGTCTTAATTTGTCTGTTCTTAATTGTTTGACTCTTGTTTTATGTATTTTTAATTGCCATCTACAGCACTTTGATTGAAAGAGCTTTATACATAAAGTTTTTATTATTATTATGATCATCATCATCATCATCATCAGCATTATTATTATGTTGGTTTTAAGTTTAATTTGCTCAAGAGTCAAGAGTTTAATACATGGTTTCTAAAATTCCTCTGTATATTATTTTCCATGCAATCCTCAAACAAATAATACAAATTAATTAAATATAAAGCATTGTGACAGAATAAACAGTAGAAAAAATATTTGAGCAACCCAAAATCCAGTTACATTAACCTATAGTTTTTGTGGTTACAAATTGATTGGTTTGTGATAACTCAAATAACTCAAATATTTTTTGGTGAAACATGAATTATTTCTTGTTCACTCAACTCTTGAATGATTTTAAACAGTATAACTACCACTGACAGCAACTTCATTATGTGGCAGCAGATAAGGTGTCTAGATGAATTTATTAAACCTGGATGGGAACTGGTATCTTACCCAGCATCCTACTGAATCGACTACCAGCTTGACGATCCCTGCCAAGGTTGGTATCTGGCATTTAGAGGCTGGCACACTGTATAGGACTAAAATTTATAGCTCATGTTTGCTTCAATGGGGGTGGGCACCTGCATAAAAACTTCAATAAGAATGTGCAGACATGACACACAGTGAGTACATAAGTATTTTTACGCTCTGCTTTGCTATATCAACTCATTAGCTGCCAAAGACGTCATTTGCAGTTTTTAACGGAGGGTGGGGGCAGTGGGACACTATGATGAAGCAAAGTATGTGAAGGAGTGTCATGATCAATGAAAGACACTTTTAATGCTGACAGCCAATGAAATAAGATGTTTGTGATCACATTACAATTCTATGTAAGGGCTGCAAACATGAAAGATGTTTAAATAAATCTAATCTCTCTCTCATAGTGTGCTGTTAGCATGTAAGTGACAGCTCTGTTTAGATCGGGGTCCTTGGCTGGCAAGGAGACTCATCCTTCTGGCGACGATTTATGCTGCCATGCTGGTTAAGGAGCAAGATGAAATGAGATCATTTAATAAACAAGCTCGTCTGAAAATCAGCCAGACACAGCTTGCAGTTTATAGCCTGTGCATGTGCGTTTATGGCTGTGTAGTAGTCAACATGTGGAATCTGCAGCTGTGTGTTTGCAAGCAATTATGTGTCACCATTTGTCTGCCTGTACAGCCACATGCTGCTCACTCATTATGGTGTGTGGTCCAAGTTGAATAACATGATTTACATGCACATAAGCGACAGTTTCCCCCAGCTGGAAGACATTGTGTCATTATCATAATCGCTGCAACGTATTGCGCGGACAGTATCCTGCAGGTCTGCTTATCCATTTGCTGTTGGACAAAAACAATTAGAATGGAGGTTATATTGGCTACAGCACTGTCCAAACTGACTGTTCACAGCAGATAATAAGTGAACAACACCAGATTGTCCTCTGAGTGTGCTTATTAAAACAAGATAGAACTGTTCCTGGAGAAAATACTGTTTGGACAGCCTTTGTCAGAGCTGTTGGTATTGCGCAGGTGTGATCATGTGTAATTACAGTTTGTATGTTTTATTGTAATTAAGTCAGGCGCCACAGAATCAGCACCCATGGTTCCCTAGGCTCCATGCACTGCGCTCTAAACAGAGGTTCTCGTGATTTAATTACAACACAAACATACGCATACAGACGACACCGAGCCAACTGGGTATGTCTTATTTGGTCTTGCAAAGCTATCAGGCTTCCCCTCTCGTTTGTCTCTTGCTGGCCTTTGCCAGCCGTCCACAAATTTACTGGTTCTATAAAGGTGCAAGAGGGTGACGACCATTGCAGGGTATTGACCTTCCTGTATGAGGCCACCTGACCCCTCTGGAAGACATTATTACCTGTGTGTTGTACGTCTCAGCCCAGCGAGCGTGGTAACTATTGTGTATATCATCATCGATACAGATCAGTCGGGACAAGGGGAAATGTCAAACGCCCTCAACCAGGTTAAAGCCAGAGCTGCTGGACTGATAAGTTCAGAGCTGCTGCTAGTGTTTGTTGCTGGGGGGATAAATTCAGCTTCAAATCACTGTGACTGCAGCTCTGAACGGCAGAAGCAGCTGCTGCTGTGTCAATGCCCCTCGGCTGTGGATGGGGACTCTGGAGATACAGGGTTCCTCTTTCCCCACCTTACTTTCTGCCAACTTTCTCCCCCCTTCTGCTGTTACTCTTCTCTTCTATCCCTTCTCACCTCACCTCCCTTTCTCTCTTCATTTCGTCTGTCTTTCCCACCAGCACTTTAACACCAGCACCAACAGGCAGAAGATAAACACACACAGTGATGTACCCTTGCATCTTCTTCATTTTCTGTGTGCGGGCTAGAACACAAAGGACTGGACCATCTTATCTTCGTCTGTCGTCTTATTGCCAGAGCGTGTGTGTGAATGCACAGAATCAAGTGTGTGTGTGTGTGTGCGTGCTCTTAGATAAGAGTGGATGAGAATTTCTCTACATAAAAATGTGTGTGATTGTTTGTCAGTTTGTTTTTGTTTTCAGTGATGAACTTTTTATTTTTTTAACCAGCTTGTCTCTCAACTCAGCACGACGCTAATAGGCATTCCGCAAGCCACTCTGCTCTGCAATTAGCTGAAAACCATGGGAAAAACAATGATAAACAAAGATAAAACAGTTCATGTCTTGCCCGTCACAAAGCCCTCCATCCAAGTCAAATGCTATTATCATCCTGGCCGTGCATTTCTGCAGGTAGAAGCCCATTCTGCCAAACTGGTGATTATACCCTTGAAACACAACAAAGAAAAGCAGAAAACGCTTATTAAAATCCCATATAGTCCAGTAATGTTGGTGTTGTTACTGGAACAGGAGCTAAGGCAGTCATGGGTGCTTCATCTTCTTCCACGTACTGCTCTGGCAATGTACACCAGGGGCTACTGCCCATAGTTTCATGTCAGAGCCAGGGACAGAGACTGCAGCCACCACCATGGCAGAAAAGCTCCATCATCCAACAACCATGCTCATCTATCCTGAGTTGGCCACAAGGTAAAAGAGATGGCACAGGCAGCAAAGGAAAAAAAAAAGTGAATTCTTTGCTTTTGCTTTTTTTCAGTGGCTTTCTATCTCTGCTTCATCTGTCACAGCCTAGATTTCTCCCATTTCAGGCCATTTCTTGCTTGAAAATGTTTACACTTAATGAAACTCAGCCAGCCAGCTCCCTGAAGCCTGATGCCTTTGAGCATTATTCTTAGCCTCAGCAGATCAATATCAACTATGTTCCCTGTCCGTCTGTTCAAATCGTTAAAACTTTGTCGTAATGAATTTTTTTTTCTTTCACAAAAAACCTTTGGATTTCTGTGATGCAACCAGCAGCATCTCGGTCCAGTAAGCTTTTCTTTTGACTGCTTTATATCTTTTAATCTTTTGCCAATAATTGAAGCGTGGCAGTAGTGGAATGTTCAGATTCCCAATCACAGCAGTCACTCACAGTGATGTAACTTGTTGGAAATCCAAAAAAGAAGTTGGATGAGGAGCTGAATTGCATCATGGCAGCAGATAGATAAAGCACATATTGTATTGGTCAAGCAGGAGCTCTGCTGCCACTATGTTTACATCAGAGCCGGTCTGCAGGAGTCAGGAAGGTGAATCGGAGGTTGACCTGTGCCTTGCATCATCGAACTCGGTGAGTTTTACAATGTCTTTGTCGATAGCCGTGACCGGCTACAAGCAACACTTCTGCACTGGGGAACTTGTGGGTGTGATGATTTGAGCGTAACAATAAATATTCCCTGTGAGGCTACACAGGAGTCTGTAGTTTGATGAAATACTAAAGCTTAAAAAAAGAAAGGATGAAGTGCAGATAGAGTACTTAATGCACCAGTTTAAATGGATAAGACGAAGAAAGAAATCAACCACCTGGAAACAGAATTTCTTTTAAAAATAAACTATGTAGAAAATCAAAGCCACATTAAAATAGGACTTTATAAATGTACGGCATGACCACTTTGGTTAACAAGGTGGTATTTTCATTTTAAAAAATCATAAAGAGATTAAAGTATATTTATATCTGAGGAATACCTACAGCTTTATCTATCTTTAGATTGAATATCTTTAAACTGACAAAAATGATCAAATGGAAATACAGCTAATGTTCTTCTCCTTGATGAGCAGATTTACTTTTTTCTTACTTTATTTCATTTCTTACTCTGTTAGCATAATATTCCCATTTGCTACATAGACATCACAAGCATTTTCTAATTATTTATAATTAAAGATGAATTAGTTGGATTTTAGATTGCTTAATGAAAATGATGGCTGCAGCCTTAATTATTACAAATAATTCATTATGTTGTCCAGACAGAAACTGCAAACCACAATTAACATTTTTCTTGTTTTGGCTAGTTTATGCTACACCACAATTTTCTTTTCTTTTTTTTAAATTTATCTATTTGTTAATTTCTTCTTGTTGTTGTTTTTATATCATTTTGCTTTCGCTGCTGCTGCAAAACTACTGGAACAGAATTGAAATCACTTGAGTGTGGCAAGCAGGCTGATTAACCAGGCAAAGAAACGTAGACGTGACTGATTCCAAAAGCACTCTCTGTTTACTTAATTGTATAAAAATCATATCTTATGGAAGTCTGAGTGTGTAAATGTCATCCTGTGGTTACTTCTGTCAAATATTCCGAAGTGAGGTTTGACTGAGTGAACAATAATTTCAGATTTTAGACAAAGCCCCAGATAAATTTTGTCCAGGTGTGCCCTTCAGCTTTTCAGAAACCAGTGATAATGAGCAGATCCTGCATGCAAGCCAGCACAGTTTGAGGCTTTTACTAGATCAGACAATGTTGTGCCTTTTGTGTTTGAAGTTTTACTGAGCATAAAAATGAATAGAATCACTTTAGATTCTGCTGTGTAAAAAGTGAGTTTTAGCAACAAGGCTACAAGCCTTGGAGCTTTCCGGGTCTGTATTAAAAGCCAGTTTTTGCACAGCCAGTTATCCAATCCTTTATTCCACAGCAGACCTTCATGATTCATGATTATTGTCCAACAACAACCCTGCATTATATCCCCCCTCCCTCATGCCCTGTGGACAGCTGTGGTCTCCTCCTGATCAATGTGTGTTCCTTACCAGCTCCATCTCTTTCTAATTAAGATATTTCGCTGTTTTCTCCTGAAGGAATACTGAGAAAGGTCAAGCTGACTATTCTCTCATTTAGCTCTCAGAGCATTAACAAAGATTTTGCTCGCCATCATGACTAATCCAGGCCCAGTTTTTCCATGTGACAAAAATGTCAGCGACTGATGACATTAGGGGTTTTGGGATGTGTTGAGATGTTGGCCCTTGCCTCGTTCAACCCGCTGCAACTTCATCAGACTCACTTACTGGCGTAATCACCTCATGTTTCATCAGAGCTTTCCGATGGGACACATGATCACTATAAAACACAAGGAAACAAATTAACCACCGGTGTCAAGTTTTTAATGGTTCTAATTAGTCAACACTTTGGGGAACGCGTATTATTAAGAATGATTGCGTGCCACTTCCAATCAGCAAATTCCACCCAGTTTGTGGCAGTCAAAACTAATATGTCCAACAGTTTTTACACTTGTCTTTCAGGCCTGACATTACTGTAACTAGTGCTGATAAAGTAAATTGAACATGGTCCTAGAGCTGGGCATTCAGTCTTGTAGACGTCGCTATACTACCCCCCCCCCCCCCCCCCCCCCCCCCCCCCCCCCCCCCCCCCCCC
>JAOXYM010000024.1:17463841-17474390 GCA_028567055.1 Leptatherina wallacei
GTAACAGGTGGAGGGATTTTCAAACCGCCTTTCTAAAGACTTAATTGTAAAGTCACGTACAGCCTACTTGTGTCCCGTGGTTATTTTTTATGGGAGTTTTTGGTGTGTTCGTGACTTAGAACGTTGTAAGAAACTATTCCAAGGACTTATATAAGGGATTTTTTCATAATATGTCCCCTTTAAATGCTACTGTTGAGCTGCCATTGAGCAGAGTGCTTAACCTCCAACTGCTCCAGCTGAGTACCTCATTGGATCTGCAGAGATGGATCAGTGGATGCTGTTCATATGGTTTTAAAAAAAAAAAACATTTTCACATCTTTCCTCTTTTAGTACACTTTTACACTATTCCTCCTCCAGTGCACACGCATTGCATTCACACTTTAGCACACAAGCAGTGACATATAAACACACATCTGTGATCCAAATCTCCCTGTCCCCCTTTCCCTCCTTTTCGCGTCCCTATTTTTCCTCGTCCTTTGTGACACCATGCCATGCTGGCCAGGCCTGTTACCCTGCTATGCGTGCAGCGGGCTGCAGACGAAAGCAAAAGGCGCAGTGATTGACTGAGATAAGGCCTCTAATTAAGGCAGTGATTGGGGGCTCTGGTGGGGGCTTAGCTTCCTGGCAGCCAGAGACAGAAGAGACAGAGATGTATCCAGGGCGCCCAGCCCCTCTGCAATTAGACACACATCTGCTATCAGCGATCAGCTCACTGTCCCCGAAATGGGGAGACTTTCTGCAGCAAGTTGCCTGTCAATGTCATTCATTGTCCCTTTCCCTTCACTTGAACAACCCGTTTCTACCCCACCTGATGGATTGGCGAGATACTGACTACTACACAGACACAAACACACAATACAAGAGAGAGTACTCATAAAGAGCATTCAGCACACATACAGTAGGACAGAAGGAGGCAGAGTTAAATGCACATTTATGCATATACATCTGTTTATACAACACTCACATGTTGAGTCATGGATGAATACACTCTTAAAGAATTGAGATGTTCACAAGCATCTTGGGATAGGTGCTTTGAATAATGTGTTATACATTTGTACACATTTTAGCATTGAAAGGTGATAAATGCACATACAAACGAGAAGGGACACACTGAGTCCGACTGAGTATACACAGATTGGACATATCATTTGAATGCACCAGCCTGTCGCAGTATGACTGCTGCAGGCTCTAAATTTACAGTGCAAAGGCACGATCAGCCTGCAGAGATTTTACAGTTGGGGGGTGTATGTCATCATCTCAGCTCCAAGTTTTATGACTCTAATCTTGGTTGCTAATACACACGCAGCACCCACAAGCATGTCCAAAATGGAATAATAGTACATTATGACATACAAGAGCATACATCATGGGTGTTCTTTTTCTGCCAGGGTGTGTTGGCAGATCGGGCCAATTTATGAGCTGATATGTCTACAGCCTAATTCCAAATATGGTGGAGCCGTCATTTGAATAATCTACACTGAGAGAGCAAAAGGCTAAGGGATATTTAACATGATGAATAAACCCGAGTCATACAACTTGGGTTATCTGCCGAAGACTTAAATTTAGATTCCTAGCTGGAGGAAGAGGAATTAGTCTCTAGATGGAGCAGGTTCATGCTTTTTGAACGAGAAAAGAATAGAAAGGCTTCATACTTTAGGAGACAGACAAGTGGCCAGTTAAGCATATTTTCCAACTAAAGAGATTTCTCAACAGAGGCATGCACTGAAAAGGCAAATTAGTCTAGGACCAGGCATAATCCATGTCTGTAAGTGACCACTAGAGATTTCTCAGCAGGAAACCAGGTCTTCATTACAGCTTTGATCTTTAGTATTACACCCAAGTGTGCACCAAGAGACCGGTCACCACTGCAACAAAGGAATTTAACTTAAAAAAGGTCTGTTAAACATGTGGGCTGGTTAATCTAACTTCTTCTTGTATTACAGTTTTTAAGTCATTAGCAACAATGATGAACATTTGATGGGTTATTTTCTGATTCAAAGTCTCCATCTCTAGCTATTTGAAGGTAAACAGCACATGCTTATCACTGAGTAGATGACCTTGAGCAAGGTGCGCCACATGTGCTCAGCATACAAGGGAGAATGAGAAGATTGTTGGCTCAGTAAGGGGCAAGGAGGGCAGGTGAAGCCCCTCAGCGCAGGTCAAACAGGCTCTGTGAAGTAAGAGGGGAATCAGAGCAGCATGGATGTGAAGGCAGAAAAAGTGCAGAGTGGAAAGGAGAAGAAGAATCTGTTAACTCGCTCAAGGAAAAAAAATGGGAGAATTGGAGCATTTCCCCCTCGTGGATACACAACATTTTTGAACAGGCTGAGAGTTGGAAAGAAATAGAAAAAGAAACCAGAGGACATGCGATTTTCACTAATATTGATTGGTGCAATATCAGAATTAAGCGCTTCCCTTTGACTTTTTTTCCCTTGCCACATACTTTCCAATTCTCTCCTGGCATATTTGTCATGTTTGTCCAAGCAAAGCACAGTTCAGGTAGACTAAATAATAATTGGAAATATGCAATGGAACAAGCCACATCTTTTCAAATCCGGCCTCAGTCGATGGAAGATTAGAAACAACCTTTGTGAACATGAATGTGGCAAATTTTTGTAGCAAAATTAGCCTATCAAATGTTTATTTGTATCCCTTTTCTGGGTCAGAATGATTGTAGAAAATATATCTTTTCTGAGAGAAGCACAAAGTGAAAATTGTACAGACAAGTTTGTAAAGTAAATAAGGAAAATGCACATTTGGTCGAATGTTTTGCTTTGACAGTTTCACCTTGACCAAGGCACTTTTGAACATCATTGATAATTTTCTGGAAGAATTCAGTTTTGATATTTGACTCCTCTCTCTCGACTTGGCAGGTAAAGCTGATTTAAATTAGATGGATTCTTGGCACAGACCACCGTTAGCATATTTTCCTAAGGCTATTAAAATAGAAAGGCAATTTTAAAAGCGTATTGTTAATCTAGCTCATCCATTCCAAAACTAGCTTTTACACATGTTTGCAGCAACCGTCTTTGTCCAAGTTTCAGCTCACAAGCTGATGGAGGTTTTACTGAACAATTCTGTATTTTTTCCAAACATGTCAGCAGCAAACAGCAGCACATCCTGATACTACACTTTCCATGGTTGGTAAAGAGTTTGTCAACTTGAATACTTTGCTCTTTCAAACGTGCCATTGGTCATTATAGTCAAACAACAGTTTCATCTGTTCATCATCTTTCATCCCAAAAAATGTTTTTTCTTTTTTGACCTGATCAGCTGCAAATTTTGTTCAAGCTTTCTGGCATGAGTTTTGAAGCAGCAGCTTTTTTGAACATCAGTCCATGGTAATATAAAACACTTTTGACTTCAGATAGGGACACTGTCATTCCAACAGCTTCCATTTCATTGCAATCATGTAGCTTTGTGGTTTCTGGGTTGCTCCTAACCAACTTTCTCTAAACTGAAGGTTACCGTTCAGGAATTCCTACAGAGCAAAAAGTGGCGAGACCCTCTAATGACTTATATCGATAACGGTTGGTAACGCTTTTGGACAAATCTGCAATTGTTTAGACATTCTTACTGTATCTAAATTTATGATCTAATCTGCTCTGAGCCTATTGGACTTTGCCATTGTACTGTGTGTTGATCAGTTTATTTAAGCTGGCAACAAACGCTTGTTACACTGCCATTTTTGCTGCTGTCAAACATTATCACTGAATTAAAAATCTAAATTGGTGCATTAATAAATTTGCTACTGTGCATTTTGACTTTAGATGACCCACATTAAGTCAACATTTTTTAATCAGGCACGCATGTTGTACAATCTTTTTGCTTGGAAAAAGAAAAAAACCAAAGAAATTATTAAAGGACCAATATTGTTGTGGCATTCACGTCCGTGATGAATTTATGTACATTTTTGTCAGGAATGAGGAGAAAGCTAAATCATTATAGTGGTTCAAATTGCATTAAAATGACTGTTTTGACCATGGCCAGTATTTTTAAATTCTTAATCTGCAATATCAGTTAATAGTTTTCTTCAAGCTTTTAATCTCTGCTCTTTAAGCAGCTCCCTCGCCTCCTACAGCTGCTGTCTCTCATATGTGTGCAGATGAGGAAAAAATGAACAGAAATATCCCGACCTATTTGATGCAAAGTCCCATCATTACAGTTACGGTTGTAAGAACATATGAACATGTGCTTTTCTTAAAGTCCAAAAAGCAGGTAACCATAGCACAATTTAGATAATCATTTGAAAAAGTTACACAATTTTCAAAAATATGTTGAAGAATGTGATGCAATATCTTATTACTGCAGGGAGAAAAAGCTTGTGAATCTTTCATTTCATATTGGGTGTGATCCCTTGTGAAGTTATATTTGCAATATAATGTTTCGGATTAATCTGTGCTGCACATAACCTGGGAAGAAATTCAGCCTATTTCAACATATACAGAACAGCAGAACTGTGAGGTAATGAAAGATTTCCTTACATAAAGTCCTTGTTTGAGGTTTTCTTGTAATGCATATGCTGGATTAAAATCAGTACTCTTTAATTTTTTTATATAAAAGTCATGGCAAGGCACATTAAACTCTCAGATTGTTTTTCTGTTCTATTCCTGTGAATTTGGGGAACCATTGCTTTTCTCTCGGGAGCCTTGAGGGAATTTTTCCACTTTAGTTGGAGAAAAAAATTTCACTTTGACTTACGGATGAGGTGAATATTTGTTGATGGTCAAAGGTTGAAATCAATGCAACTAGAACACAAGAAATAAGATTTTGGTTCTTATAAAATATCACACAAATTTCAAAATATGAAAAAAAAAGATAAGATGATAATTTTTTTAGGTATACAAAATATCAATATTAAACTTTACTTCAACATCTTATGGTTCTTTTAAAAAAATTTAAGTCAATTATACACCTCCCTATCGTTTCTAGGGTAACCACCTGTTACATTCCCTTAAAATCCTGATTAAACATATTATACGAGCCTGGACATTCATACATTTGAAAGTTGAAATCGTAGATTGGACATTATAACATTTTCTATTCGATTTCACTGGTGTAATTCACAATTCATTATTCAATCAGCGATGGCAACAATTCAGCACAGATGCAGCAAAACAGTCCCAAATTAGGATTTTAGAAAACATTCCTATGATAGACATTGGAAATCAATGGTAATCATCAATTTTAAAACAAAAACAGTATTTTGGGCTGAGTTCTGGAGGGTGCTGAAGCATTTCAGTGGGTGTATTATCAAGTGTATTATCAAAAGGTATCAAAATGGCAGAATGGAGGTAATTATACACAGGGTGGGAAAAATCTTTTTTTTTTTTAATGTTTTTATCAGTTTTTATCTGATCGAATCAACACCATGATATAGTGACACACATTTGTCCTGAAAAAAGCCTCTTAGAGGCTTCAGTCTAAAAACGCCTTCCTATTGCCCTGAAAATAGCGACTCTGTGAATGACTGGAGCTGTTGAATGTATTGATGCTGTTTGCAGGCTACTTTGGCATTGGCTTCCTCTGGATTCCTCTCTCGTCAAGATGCATTTTATTCTACCATCTAGTGGTGGTGTAATAATTTAAAGCATCGCTTGTGATATGCCAACGAACTGGAGTTTCATAGAAGCTGTGACTGTGAGGCATATAGAGGGCTGAGTATTTATGAATGGCCTTTAACAGCAGGAGATGAACTTGCTGGATTTTCCCTGCTCTTGTTTCTTCGTCTGCACTCCCCCCCCCTCCCCAAGTCAGTGAGCGGCTTACCAATTGTATGTGACATCCAGCCTCGGTGTGAAAATCAGCAGATGGGTAATTTTGTTTATGCTTTGTGTGGATGTGTGTGTATCTGTCTGCATATGAAGGAGCGGAGTGGGTAAGAGAGAAAGTTAAGGAGCTTGGAATAATTTATGACCACTGTACCCTATAATTAGCTAAAACTAAATTGTGTTTCAATGTAGGAGGCTGTTAAATAGGGCTCAGCTTGTGTCAGAGGACATTACAGACCTCAAAAAGAGCTACAGTTGCAGGCGACACTGTTCCCAATGAGTCCACCCTGAAAGCCCATGGCCTGAATGATTATAGACCCAGTTTGGCTAAGACCAAACCGGCAATAATGTTTAGATGAATTGCTAATTCTCATTGCTTTTGGCTTTTATTCTATGAATAAAAGCAACAGTACAACCCAAAGGCAGAATTGGTTTTAAAACACAAAGCACATGCTGAAGAAAGGACAGCATGTTGCTATTATTTTTATTCTTTCTTTATACATTGCGTTGCTTATGAAGGTGCCTTGTGTGTGTGTGTTTGTGTTTGCGTGCGTGCGTGCGTGCGTGCGTGCGTGCGTGCGTGCGTGCGTGTGTGTACCATTTCTGCAGATGGAGGCTGCTTTCATTTGAAAAGGCTGCCAGGATTTGGCTGATTGATCAAACTGACTTTTTAGCTCAAAACAAGCCCCAAGCCTCATAAGACCTTGAGTTAGGACAATATTTTTTTCTAGTTTCATAGATTAATTTCATGATGCAGTATTCACATTACAACTCAAGTATTTACTCTAAAAACTGTAAAAGAAATAATTTCATCTCGACCTATGAATGTTAATTACTTTATTCTGTTCTGTTGTTGCTTGCAGAGTAAGTTTGGTCCTGAATGGCAAATTCTGAAGCTGTAATTCTCCAAATTTGAAAACAATATGGCCTCTGTGGGCCACAGTTGAAGTTAGTGTCTATAGGGTGACATCTTATTTATTTGCAGCCTAATAGCCTGCATAGCTAAAATCACACAGTCTTGACATTAAATCTTGCAATGTGGCACCTTCCTGCAGGATTGAGCTCAAGAATGGGGATGTTCATTTGTGTTTTATAAGATAACTGGTGTGAAAATTCACACCAGCACGGCTCTCTTAATTCGCAATCCAGCTGGCGGTGTGCGCTTTTCAGCTTGGGAAGAAATTACATCATAAAAGATCTATATCCCACTGATTGATATGAAAAATGTGCTGCTGCTGTGCTGCTCTGTCTTGTCTGCAGTCAGTCTCCTCTTTTGTTGCTGCAATGACAACAGTGAGTTTTTCTTTTTTTTTTTCAGCCAAGGAAAATTAATGTGTTGCATAAGCACCTGAGAAAGGGTCAAGTAAGTGAGAGTCATGCTCAATAGCTGAGAGTTGACAGCTTTGGCTTATATCGATATTTGATAAAGAAAAACTGAAATTAAAGCGAGATATTATTTGGCATTGAGCTGTGTTAGACAGAAGTTAGAGAAAAACATATAACGAACAATATTTAGAGAAATACAACAGTGCTTTCCGATAGTTCAGCTCTAAAGCGCAAATTGACCTTTACAAAATTCGGTAGGAATGTGCACTAAGATTTTGTGTGAATGCAGATGAAGTGTAGTTTATCGTCGCTGCTGTGGCCTTGATGATCTCAGCACTGACTCACTGAGCTACGGAGACCTTACTCTTTCTCTTCAAACATCCGTGGACTAAACTGCTGAACATTTATAGGTCTTAAGAGCATAGCAGTATCAGAGACAACTACAGCCTCATATGGAATGGAAATAGCTTGTTGCCAGAGTCTGCATGAGCTGGACTTTGTATATAGGTTCGGATGGAGAGGTCACACCAAAACATTTTGAAAGAGCAACAGCCAATCAGTCGATCATATCACTGTCAGTCACTCAGTGACATTTCTGGATGATGGACTGAGCTGCTAGACCCATCTGAAACTAGCAGATAATATGAGACTCAATTCAGAGCTCAATTTTTCTCCTTATCAGTATTTCAAAGGGCAGACCTACACGTAAGAACAATCAAAAAAATCTTGTCATTCCAAGAGTGCATTTAAAATATTTCAGCCAGAGGCACAATCCTGCATATCTGTACTGGTCAGGCATCTGAATCTTTGGCTTATAGTTCTCACTTTTAAAGAAATGCACTTTAAATCCAGAGCCATGCACTGAAGTGTGTTTTTCTGTCTCTTTGATGCACACTTCTCAGGAGATTTATGTCAATGAACATATGACATACGTTTGAAACAGAGGACAGCCATAGAAACTTTGGTACTTATGTTATCATGTCTCATGACAATCGTTGTCTAGGCCTTTGCTAGAAGAGCCCCTGGTTGTTGTACCTTCTGTCTTTTTAAACTGAGGTTGTTCAAGTAATTTACAAACACATCATTTCCACACGACTCTTAGTTTTCTTTTTACAAAACCCCTTCTCTACTCCATATTTTTAATTGTCTGCAGTCGCACAATTAATACTTCCAATTTCAATTACTTATCTTAATTGCTCCTCTGCATTGTTGATTGTTTATAAATTATTGTGTAGCACTGCTCACAAAGTGTGGCGTACCAGAAGTTTATTAGTTTGCCCCATCTGTCTGGGTGGCTCTGTAGGGCTGTTTACATCAGACAACCTGATGTTCATGTCACTCTTTGAAGCCTGTCTTCAGATCTCCCAAATTGATCCCTGCATTAAGTACAACAGAATATGCTATTATCTTTAAGCGCATGTCATTGCTTCTGCTGTGCTTGACAAAGCTCATTTTGCAAAAAAGGATCTAAGAGGTGCTCAAGTTGTAGCGTAAATCAGTGCAAATTATTCAAAGGATTACTTGCACCATTAATTACTGTAGATGGTGAAAGTAATCCATTTTAATGATCCAATAAAGGGACACATACAATAATAATCTTTTTTATGTGATGTGACATGATTATTTTTAATGCATGTTATAAAACATCTGAGCCTCAACTGTAATTGAAAGTATACAGAACAACCTATTTAGTGGCTGTTAGGCCCTACCAGCAACACTGCCACTCTTAGCTATCATTGTGGTCTAGAGTTGCATAAAGTCCTGTTTTTCAATGAGGAAAACTCTGAGTCATTAAGGTTGTAGCATTTGCCTGCAAGAAAGTAAATGTTTGCATGTTGATTTAAACTATTTAGCAAATAAACAGCATATATGAAAATACACAAACTCAGTTGGTTTGCTTTTTACTAGAAATGTTAGGAATATTTGTTGCAGACAAGTATGCATGATCTCTGAGACTGATCTCAGTTAAAAACTGAT
Source organism: Leptatherina wallacei (assembly GCA_028567055.1). Classification (NCBI taxonomy): domain Eukaryota; kingdom Metazoa; phylum Chordata; class Actinopteri; order Atheriniformes; family Atherinidae; genus Leptatherina; species Leptatherina wallacei. Next base: position 17,472,916 of record JAOXYM010000024.1, read on the forward strand.
TCCAAATGGCCCAAAAAGCTGAATGATTGGTATTTCCATTTGAATTCAGAAGTCCAAATTTTTTTATTGAACAAATTGAAAAGACAATAGACAAAAGACCATTTTTAAGACTGCAAAGTTTTTGAACAAAGATCAACTTGCCAAAGAAATTCAAATGAAAATATTTGTGAAAATCTTGACTATATAGCCCATAGTAAATGACTTGAAAAATGTATTTACAAATTATTGAAAATATTGTGCTTTGATATTAGATATGCAATTCACATGTGGCTTCTATATGGTCTCTGACTTCCTACATTTGCCACTGGATGCTTATCATCATATTATGGGAAGATGTTCCCTGACTGAAATGTAGGTGCATATTCTAAATGAAAGTTGTGCCCCTTTAAATGTGATAACACAAATGCTAAAACATGACAATGAACATAAATATTTTCATGCCCAACCAGTAACACAAAATTTGGATAACAGCATGCAGTTGGTTGGGAGTCTTTAACTTTTCATTACATACTTTGTATGAACCTTGTTTGTAACTGTAATCTGATGTTCGTTCATAAATGATGCTGCTGTTTTACTTCAACCTTTGAGGGTAAAAATATTTGGCGTTTAACATGTTTTATGTTTTACCAAGAGATAAAAGAAAGGATAAGTATTACTTTCACATCTAGTTTTTCATTGGGATACTGGTGTTAAACACGTTTGCCTTGTGCAGAGGCTGGAGAGACATCAAAGCTGAAACTGAGGAAAAGGGTAGAACATGTCTGCGGTATGTTTTATGTACATGTTCTGTTTTCACTGGCCAGTAAGCCATTGAAAGGTTGACCTTCAACAACTTGGTTTTAATCAGAGCTGGAGTGTGTCTGGAATTCTCACAACTTATAAATGAAGATGTGATTTCTGGGGTGTTGCATGCTGTCACTAGGTCTAATAATATTCAGCAAATTGCCTCTGAAATGGGAGCTTGTATCTTTGAAGCCAGTGTCTTGATTTTTTTAAATATTTTTTGTTGTTGTTTTCTCTCTCTTTTATTTCTTTTTTGCATGTTAATTACTAAAGATGCAATCTGCCATTATGGTGGTTTGGAAAATGTTAAAAGCCCGCTTTTATAACATGGTTATTGGTAAATCTGAAGAACAAAAGCTTGTATTTACATTGAAGTTGGAATTGGATGGATTTTAAGACAATTGTAATGGACTCTGCCATCATGACAATATTGGGGTTTCCATATCTTTTTGGCCTATTATTTTTTTGGAGCAAAATGAGAGTTAAATATGCACTTTTCGTGTGGAAAAAAAGAAGGATTTAATGCAAAATTTCTATTTTTGGTTTTCTGAAATCAGAACATGGACCAAATTATACACAAAGGCTCAAAGATGCAAAGATATCAAATTTAATTGTATGTTAAAGGAGACATATTATGCAAAAATCACTTTTATAAGTCCTTGGAATAGTCTCTTACAATGTTCTAAGTCACG
>JAOXYM010000024.1:17492084-17516917 GCA_028567055.1 Leptatherina wallacei
GGGGTGGTGTGGAGTCGGCTGAATGAAGGCTGAGCCGGGCTGGGCTGAGTAGGTGCTAGTGTGAAAGGGGCATTAGATGACAATATAGTGACAAACACAACAGTCTTATGCAAAGGTATGGCTGTAACACACGTATACATACATAATGACTATTACATCATCCCACTTTTCCATCAGATTTTGTTTTTGAACTTGGCAATATAAAAAGGTAAAGAGGATACTTTATTAATCCCAATCTGGAAAATTGTTTCTCTGCATTTTACCCATTGTTGTTGCCCTGACTATAACAAGAGTATAATAGATCCTTGGGAAGCCTGATAAGTCATGTTTCTGGAAGTCTGACAGGAGAGCTAACTTGTAAGAATTGTGCTTTGTGGAACGAGCAACAGTTAAACGTGTGGGTAATTCCCCCAAAAACTGTGCCCGATGCCGCTGCAATATTCTTCTGTTGGTATTCACTCTTGTTTTGAGTTGCTCGGTGAACACCTACCTAACAGTACTGCAACCACTAAGCAAGCCTTTTCCAGCCACCCTGCAGTACTGTTTTCCTACCATTTTCTTGCTATTCAATTTTACTATCTCTAAAGCAACTACACTTGGAAAAACAAGCAACAAATTCTCGATTAAGATGACATAAAAATGTATGAACCTTTTGTCAGTCATCCCTCTTCTTCCCAGTTCTCATTATCACTTCCCCTCTTCCTTTGCTGTTCTGTTAACAGTAATCATCTCTGTGTTGTATTGGTATCAAATAAAACATCATCCAGGGATTGAATTGCCTCTGTGCTTCCACAGAGGATTGTCCAAATGGATCTCAGAGTTGTGAAGAGAGGCAGAAAGGTCAGCCACATGAGGAAAGTCACTGCACAGTTAAGAGGAACACTGAGGTTAACTGGTGATTTCGGTCAAAAAAGGCACACACTCAGAAACTGAATGGCCCTCCGCAGTTAACATGAACTGTCAGCTAAAAAAGACACAAATTACAAAAGAGGCAACTTTTCTCTTTTAATTGCATTACCATAGTTTAACGTAATTTCTAAATGATCATACTTGGCTCTTAAATTTGTGCTTACAGAGATACTGGTGCTACAAACAAAAAAACGAACAAAAAACATTATTCGTTACTTATCTTACAAGGAAGGTTAGACTGTCACAGGACTCATAAGGTAGCAATTACAAGAGAATCCTCTTATTACATTTTATTCAATCTATTTGCTTCCAATACACAGAAGAATGGACCATAATGGCAGTCGCAGGCCAGTTTTAGGTGTAACATCAGTCAACAAAGGTGTCTCTCTTTCACCGTCCTGGTAAGTCAAGCTTTGTTGATTTTACCTGTGATAGGTGGATACTTCATCCAGTCACCTGCCAAACATTTCTTGAAGAACCTGCCATTTCCCAAACAGTTTCCATAACTGAGATGATTCCATGTAATAAATCATTTTACAATAGTCGGGAAAACTGCAGAAAAATGAAAAATTGTTAACTGCTGTTTTTTCTGCTGCATTGCTAAATGTCCAGAGCAAAGCAAAGGCATTCATTCCGACACCTTATCTATATTTAATTTATGTTTGGCAAAATGTATGCTTGGCTTGCAAGCTCTTTGGTTGCTTTACTTAGCAGAATGCACAAAATACATAAGAAGAAAACTGTTCTACAGCTTCAAGAAACTAAAAATGTACAAAGAAATGTGAAATTCGTACCTGATGCATGACCATATTTGTTGTACTAAGCTTATCAAACAGCTAGTGGTGAAAAAGCAGGATCAGTTTGAGGCCTCTTCTGTCTGTGCAATCTGACAGCCTCTTCCCTTGGAAAATCCTCTATAGAAACATATTGATTGTTCAAGCTGGTGGGGTATTAAATATTTCCGAGGCATGGAGCACATCCAGTTCATTCTGGTTGACTGTTTTCAGTTGTTCTCCAACTAAATTCTCAATATCAAATAAAAATAGTTAATTTTGACACAATGAATTGTTATTTGCAAGGCACATTGAAAAGTTGTTGCTATTTTAATTGCTAATCGAAAATTATTTATATGAGTGTTAATTAGATTCTTCTTTACTTATTCATGTAATGTCTTTACCGGAAGCCAAGAGCTGAAACTGCATGGTAAAAAGACATTTCAAACCTATTCTAGTATATTACAACCCAATTCAATTGTTTTTCCATAAGGCATTTTTCTACCAATCATTCTAACCTCGAAGACTTTATTCATGAGATTTGGAAACAAGATTATATTTTTATATAATTTTTTTTTTAAAAAGTAAAAAAATCAAAGAAAAAAGATCAGGTTGTATACGTGCCACAGGACAGCTGTACTTTAGACAAGATTTTCACACCATGAGAGAAAGTCCTCGCAGAGAAATGCAATTATCTCCAACAGACAGTTTTCCAGGTTTTTTTTTGCCAAAAGCTCAGTGAACTTTGATCCTTCACTTGCTTACCTCCACAACATCCTTCCAAAGGGACTCCACACTGACGAGAGGCTGAAGTAAGATGGAATTGGTTTTACTGTAGAGTACAACAAAAGGAAAAGTTAATTTTGTGCCTCTCACATTAAACAAAAACACTCAGTTGTAGAGGATCTGATGTAACAACATTGGAAAAAAAATGTTATTGGATTACTTTTCTTGCAGCTGTTTTGTGTTTTACATTCAATTCTGTGCATTCTGCCTCAGGTAAACTGCACTCTCGGTCACTATTCCACTGTTGTCAATATCTACCCCATCTTACAGGCCTAATCCTAATGTACCTGACAAAACTGCAGTGAATCAATTTTCCTCTGCAATGACAGATCGCTGTCGCATCATTACATAATGCGCTGTTGGACACCTGGGTGCAATTAGAGTCTGTTAGTCTGTTTTCTCACTGTGTGTAAATGCACATTACCATCAATCATCTGTCACCTACAGTAAGATCCTAACATTGTGAGGAAGACATAACCCTCCCCAAACAAACAATCCTTCAAAAATGTTCACCCTACACACTTTGCTGTCATCGACGGGTCACCATTTTTTGAACATCCTTCTTAGCAGGGACAGCACTTAATCTAAATTTGACACCGTTCAAGATAAACAAGTAGATGAAAAAAAAAAAATCAAATTACACACTTTATGCACCGCTAGATGATTTGCTATTATAGATATGCTATAACTCAAACTGTTAAAATGATACTGATTTTATCTACCACATTTCTAAACAGAACATCGTGAGGCCACAAAACATCTAAAGAATTTGATGTCTGTACTACTGGCAGATGATGGCCTAGTTGGCTCTCTGCTGCAGCTGAACTCACATTATTAAATCTTTTTTATACTATCCGAGCAGTGGTTTCAGCAAAATGCTTCTGTCAAAGAAACGGAAGTGAGAGGCAAGTCCAGCCTTTAATTAATAAAGTTCTGGAAGGATATGAGTTTTAGATCCGGTTCTGGTTGTTGATTAGAAACTTCATGTATGTGACTCAAACTCAAATCTTTGCTGCACTCAGGGTCACAGCTCATTGTTAGGCTTACAGCATAATGCCACTACAGTTTGAATAAATCTTGTCAGCACAAGTGGATGAAGGAGGGGAAATAGTAAATGGCAAACTTGGGAGTAGAATAAATTACCTGTGGCTGCCTCTCCAGCGAGTCACCTTTCCGAGACCCTCCGTGCAAGGGACTCATCCATAAATCAACAGGGCTGCGCATCAGGAATGTAATTGTGTTCTCTCCATATGTAATAACTCAGTAAAAGCACTTTCTCTGTCTGCATGTGATTTACCGTGTAGCCACGACTTCCTGAAGCACTTAGTCTCAGCTAACTTAAATCAGATCCAATAAGACCAAGGTGGCATTTCAAGTATTACAAACTCATGACCAACTTCACATTTGCTGAGTTGCAGGATTTGTCAGCTCGCTTTCTCCACTGGTTGCTCTCTCTGTTTCACACTTGTTAGGAAGCATCTTTTTTTTCTCACGCCATAATGACTTTGGTAGCTACACAACACTTCAGCTGCAGAGCCTGCTGTGCACAGTAATCTATATGGAAATCACTCACAGACTCCATCGTGCAACTGCAGTGTATTTATTGTCCACTGGAAAACAAAAAAGAAAATGTCCTTCAGTACTGCTGAATAATGCTAAAACATATTGAAACTAAATAGATCTTGGATTGTGACATTTCTTCAGCATTTGTCAAGTATTTCCATCCCCACATGTCCTCACAAATTTGCCCCACTCTTGACTTTCAGATAAGTTCCACTTAAATATTCTTGGCACAGCATGCGTACTTTATCTTCATGCCAAACGTCAACAAATTGGCACATGGCTTAAGAAACTTTAATTACAAAATGTTTTCATATACTTTCCAGTAGACTGACAAGTGGAAGATTTTGGCTTAGAGTGTGACTTCACACAACTATCATGCAAAGTCTATGTGGAACAGAAGTAAAGGTCCCTGCGGAAATGTTGAACAACCTAAAATATCTAAAAATCTAAATCATACGAGTTTGTTTTTGCTTTTGCTGTCCTCCGCAGACAGAAGTGTACCAGTATGCTAAAAAATTATATAATTCCAAGGAAGGGAACATCTGTGTTTCATTTATTGGCTAATTTGGCATAAAAACTACTGGATCATCCTTGATGAAAGGAGAGGAGACATTTCCTTGAAGCCACCATTCAAACCAAACTTTGAATATTTCCAGACTAAATTTTGTATCTCGGTCAAGGTAATGTGTTAAGGAAGTAAAGGGCTTTTTTTTGCATTTCATTTCCCTGTATGCCAAATGTGTGACTTGCACCGTTTTGATTGGAAACAGCTGTGCAATTATACACAACCTTGCTCGTCAAGGTTGCAGTGCATAATTCCCAACAAATATTCCTTATGTATTGCTGTATGGACTAAACTAACAAAATATTAACACTTAGACCAGTGCTTCTCAACCTTTGTTGAACCACCCCCCTCCTATCAAATACCCAGGTGCTCCCGTACCGCCCCCTGCATGCTAAGTACCAATTAAGTGCCAAAATGACGGGGGAAACTCGGCTGAAACAAGCATTGTCGCCCAATCGAAGCACAATTAAAACCACAAAACCTTTTTAAAAAATAATAAAGTGGAGCTTACCTTTTCTGTTTTGTGGTCAAAACGTATTATTCCAGGGGGAAACACTCAGTTCTACTGCTTTGACTCAGTGTTAGTTGGATGGTCCAGGTTATTTATATGAGGAAGAGAAGTTTTTATGGGCTCGAGCGACATCTTGGGTTCACTTCCTTCGTCATCGGTGTTTAAGTGAAGTTTGGGAACTAGCCTGTGTTTCTCCTGACTCTCATTGGTCAATATAAGTGTCAATTATCCAAATCAAACAATTACCAACGCTTCGGGAACACATTAACGACACCTCAAAATGCTCCCAGCAAAGTTTAATCAACGTTCATGTGTTTAATATTACAACCTTAATAGATGTTAATAAACGTTAACGTTGGGTTGTGTTGTTGCTTATTGAAGCCAAATCATTGCAATGTTCTTGTTTTGCACTTTTTTTAAATGAAAGATTTCAGAAAAACAGAATTTTAGTTTTCATTTCAAAATTTGTTTGATGGTGGACCAGTCAAGGATTATATTTTTAGTTTCACTGTAAAAGCATGAAAAAAGTAATAACATCCGTGTTAGTATCATCATAAAAAGGATAAAGGATGCACAAATTTTAATGTGGGTTTCAGACCTAACTCTGCTTTTGATGTGATGCAAACAGTAAAGAAATGGTAAGAGGTTAAGGCTTCTTTTACTTGTTTTCACTGTGTTGTTACAAGACTTGCTTAAAAAAAAAAACATGCTCCAAAATAGCCTGTAACAAGGTAACTAATTTTCCATGCATTTGCATTATGTCAGCAATTACACAAAAGATACTTTCAATAAGAAAATCCTGTGAATACATCTCACAGCACCAGCTGAGATTATTCAGGAGTCACACTATTTATTAACATGACAACCAAGAATAAACTACAGGTGGGATGCCTCTCATGGCTGCTTTCCCTTGAACAAACCAATGAGGTTGGTTTGAGTCTAATTTTTGCCAAAATTAGACTTTGAGCAAAAAATCAGAAGCTTTTAAATGTTATTCAAAATTCAAAACAAGAAACTGTAAATATAGAGTTTTAAAACTTTCAATAAGCATCCAAACATCCTAAGGCTCGTCTCCCTTCATGTTGTTTTCACATGAAATTTTACCCGTTATGTCATTCTTAAAGCAGCTGCTTTGTTGCTACTATATGAAGTTAGCCGGTGGCTGATGAACACTTTGGAGCATTAAGCAGCTGAAGAGTCAGTTATTACCCTCTGGTGTTGATGGAGGTCAAAACAAAGTTAAAAGGGTTATGAATATTTGACTTCTTGACATTTGTCAAGTTGCCAGAAATGCTACTCTAAATGAATGCTGATGTTGCACTGAAGCCGTTACTGTAATGACATGGTGATCACTGTCAGGATCACAGGTTACTGTACAGCCCTCCGTTCAAGTGAGACAAGGAGTTAAAGAAATTAATGATAGTTGTACTTACTGTACAGTCCAACAGATAAGTTTCACAAGAAAAAACGCAAACTATGGCACAACAAATACAATATGTAACGTGTGTGACAAAAGTTTCTAAAGTTAAATAACTAAATTGGAAAATAAATAGAAGGCTTATTTAGATAAGACTAAACACAGACATCCAAAACAACCAAATGCCAACAGAAGAATTAATGATGAGTGAAAAATGAATATATATTCAAAACTCTCTTGGTGCTGAAGCAAATTAATTGAATTCACACAACACACACATACACACAACTGAAAAGAGCAGTGGCTTCTTATTTGATCATTTACAAAGTTAAACAAAACATAATTTGCCAACAAAGGAGGAAGTATTCCTCTATTAAACAATTAATTCTGCCTGTGGCTTTTACTGCAAATAGAGCAAAACTTAAGTCAGCGTCACAGCTGTAATTTGAAATTAGATTTGATTTTATGTGTGAATCCTTGGACTCTTTCCAGTACTAATGTGTTTTTGCAATGATGGATGTCAGTGGAATAGCCATACAAAAAGCCCACAACACAATGATCTATGGCACTCTACACATCTTACCTCTAACTAGATTAGATAAGACAGACTTTATAGTCAAAAGGGAACCTTGCCTTTGAGACCAAGTATCTGCTCCAAAAATACAAATAACATAACATTGATCAAAATGGCTCAATGCATGAGTCACCAGTGGTCGATTGTCTTGAGATGGTCTTATCAGAATTATCACTCTTCATTACACCATGCCTGATTCACCAGGGATGAATATTTAATATTCATACAAACATAGATAAGAAGGTATTGTGTTTCCTTCATGTACTGCGGAATATGTACAGGATGGATTAATCACTGATCCACAATGCACAGGGGGAATCAACTGTGGTAGCTGTCATAAACAGATAAGAATAAATTAAAGTGGTGCGAGCATCATAACAGAAGGCCCCTTCTTTTGTTGTATAAATAGCCTTCAGAGTTTGTAGCGTGATTTCTATGTCTGATTCAGAAGTGGCTTCATTAGCAAAGGGGTACCCTAAAAAAGATCCAAAAAGGTTACAGCTCTGATGATGTCACTGTCCTCATTGTCATTCATTATATTTAAATTTTATATAGTTATAAAGTTTGCAGATGATTAAAATACTTGGTATGGTTATATGGTGGTAATGAAATGCCATAGAAATGCCCCACTTGAAGCTTGGGAGAAGTTTTAAATGGATACAACCTATCTTATAGGTTTGGTTGTTCGAGCAGGAAAACAGGTGAGTCAAGGCTTAGAGTACCTAAGTCACAATGCAAACACATCGCATATCTGACATTATTTAACCTCAAAAACATCTTATAGATTAATTATGGCCACTGGGGAGTTCTTTGCACTCTAGCATCTTTGTTGTGATGATATACAGAGGACCAAGACCTTGTGGGGGACAGCAGCTTGGCAAACAGGAGCCTGTCTACTGCAACATTAGTACAAATAACTTTGTGTTGACTGTTATCCTATAAGATATGTTCATTTTAGCTCAAGTTCATCACATGCATCTTAAGAATTCCCTTTCGTGTGATGTCTGCTAAGCTCTTCACACGTTTGGCCTTGATTTCAGTTTCCCACCGTCCTTTCTTGTTCTTTTTTCTTCTGTCTCCTCTCCTCTCTCTTATGAAGAAGATGGATATCAGTCACAGTTATCCCAACAAAGCTAACGTCACTTTTCATCATTGTTATACAAATTGTGTTGCATTCAACTCATCAACAGTGAGGTCTTTGCTTCTGCAGAACATATAAAACGGCACATAGTGAGGTTTATATCTGTGTGAATCAGATGTCTTTTTTTCATTCCTTCAGATTTTTTCCTTTCCTTCAAGTTTTGTAAACTTGCTTTTTCTTTGATTATTCTGAAAATAAGGCAGAGATTTCCCTAAATAAAGCCAAAACTATATGCATGGCTACTAAATAGCACTAGCAGAGAACTAGCTTAACTCATAGTCTAATTTTGGGTCAATAAGCTCTTTGAAATTAAATCTGCAAAAGCTAGAACTCTACAGAGGAATCCAAAGTAGCTGAAAACTGGTGGGCGACTCACACCACTTCATGCTCAGGGACTGCAGCTAGCAGCAGCAACCCAGTTTGCTCACCATCCATCACTGCAGCACAGCAATTTACCCAAACAGCAAAGTGTTGTCAAAAATACTGGCAAGGCACAAACAAGGAAAGAAAATGTCCCCAAACTATCTAACTGTGGAGGCGTTGGGTGAACAGATAAACAACTTTTCAAAGCAGGATTATCCTACTGTATATGTCAAGGCCAGGATGCGTGGGCCTAGTCTTCTTAACGTGGAACAACAAATGGTGGAGCTAAGCCTGCATTCACAGGAGATGCACAGCAGCCACCCAAACGGGCTTGTTAGGGGGCAGAAAGGGAACTCATCAGTGCACGAGATCACGGCTGAGAGAGAAGCTTGTTAACTGCAGGACGGTAGCCAAAAGGGTGGCTCATTAAGGAGAAGCACCAGCACCCTACATGGGCTCTGTGCTGGACTGACCAGATGGCTGCCTGTCTGCTCTCTGAAAGACACAGATATCCATCATTAACAAATTATGTGCAGTAAATGTTTGCGCTTGAAATCATATTGAAAGCATTCATTCTTATCACAGTCTGACTTTATACTTTTGTATTTGAAATGTTATATCACAGAGTGGCAGAGTTATGTCTTTTGGGTAAAGGAGCTCCATTCTCACTTCATCCCCTGCTAAAAGAAAACTTGTTGGCGACACGGACACAGGAATCCTGTTGCAACATTGCCCCCTACTGGTTGCCTGAGTATGAAACCCTCGATGAGTTTTGAGTCCATACAGTCAAAACTGGAATTTTCCCATCACTCACTCCTCAATGGACTCTCCACGTGCTACCAGCCGTCACTGAAAATGAGAAATTGTTTGCAATCACCCGGTCTTTATAAGTGTGGTGCTCTTCAGCTTGATTATCACACAAGACAAGTTCCCAGTGAGTACCAATAAATCATTACTCATCATTCACTCAAGGAGAAATGCATGCTGCTCCAAGTAAATCTAAATCATGAGTGGGACTCATTCATTTAGATATTCAATGCAGGGATGCTTCAACCAAAGAGCAGATGATTTATTTGCCATCTCACACATATTCCAAAATTAAAAAGTATTGTTGCATGGAGCAACTTCAAATACTGAATGAATGCGAATCTATACACCGCTGATGTGATTGGAAGGCGCTGGAACTTAATTAAAAATTTGTAGTGAGAAAAAGCACGGCCAGCAGAATGAAAAAAAAAAACTGAGAATGCAAATCAAGCCAGACAGATATTGCCAGAATACATTAAAAATACATTTTTTTTTTCTTTTCAGGGTAGATCAACTTTTGTGAAAACAACTTTAATCACTGCTGACGCAACAATGTAGCCATGAGGAATACATCAAACTCTTTAACTTCACCCTGGGGGGTATTTTACCAAGAAAGATTCATTATATATCTTAGACTGCTCATTTCAAAACTCTGATTTCATCTGGCTTTTGGTTTAAGGAATTTTTTTTGAGTCAGCAAGTCTGAAGTTGTCCTCCAGTGTTGTCCCGTTTGCATAATTAAATCTTACATAGACTTAGATTACAGGGGTAAATGATAGGTGAAGTAGTACAGCATTGGAATTGATCGATTTAAAAAGTAATTAGCTTTTCAGAGACCCTTAAACTTCATAAAAAAAATAAAAAAAAACCATTGCCAAATATATTGACCCTACTTATGATACCATCATCCCTGGCAGTTATACTCAGGCCCAGCACTATATTGGTCCAGCTTATTATTGAACGGAGTTTAAAATTTTGTAGCAGATGAGAACCAGCCTTACACATTAGAAAGGATCTCTCCAATCTGCCGGTCAAAACCAAGAACATTTAATCCAAGGGTGACCTGGGTTTGAGGCCTTTTCTTCATTCAACCTTGTGGTTGGAGAGATGTACTAACTTCTATTGTAGGTATGCAAGTTTAAAGGCCTAAAAAAAAAAAAAAAAAAAAAAAAAAAAAAAAAAAGAGACAGAGCTATGAGGGAGAACACAACTTTTCAGTAGAATCTTTTGTACCGGCTTGTAAAATATTACTGCTCGCTGTAAGAAAAACAAATTACGACCATCAACAAAAGATAAGGGGTTGTAGTGGTCCATGGATCCCCAGATCCAAGTTTAAGTCCTGACAAATTTTGTTTTGTAATCTTGTCACTTTACCCTCCCCTAAATTTTCTTAAACTAAATTTTATAAGCAAACAATATCTCGTGCGCTGTAGATCATGGTTAGCTGTTAGTATTCCGGGCTGCGTACTTTCTCTAGGTATGAAATATTCTATAGAAACCCAACACCATACTGTTAAACAATGGCAGAGAAAAAAACAGCTTAAAAAAAAAAGGTTAATGTTTCACTCAAAATTGCTTTCCACTGCTTTAAATAAGCAAACTGCTTAGACTTTTCACAACGTCACAGCACAAGCAAGATACAGTGCAAATATAATAAGTCTACTAAATCAATGCAAGAATTTGAGTCACAGGTACAGGAGTCATTTTTGCCATTTTATTTTTTTTTCTTCACATTATTGCTTTACAGTAAAATGCATTGGTTGGATATGTCCAGTATAGCAAGACAATACATTCATATAAGTTATACAGATGTCCTCAGTAATGTTTTATAATAACTTTACATTAAATATATTTTTAATCATTTATTATTCTTGACAAACAACTCCCACATCACATTGAGCTCACAGTGCATCAGGTCGCATTCAGTCAAAACATACCAGTCCTCTCGTGTTTGGGTTCAATTTCTAACGTGTAGGTGTGTACGCTTGCTTACAGACGTCTGTACTATCTGGACTTATGCAGAGCTATGACGAGATCAACGTCTCAGTTCAACGTCCCATGTTCCTTCCTCCAGATTCAAAAAAAAAAAAAAAAAGAAAAAAAAAAAAAGAACTGACTTGGTAAAGACACGAGCTGAACGTATCCCGTGCATCAATACAAGGACAAGGAGAAGGGCAGTGTTTAAACCTCTGCTGTGTGCAAACTGGGACATGACCACATAAAAAGCAACAAAAGAAAACCTTAATATTGCACATTCTGAATCAACTAAAGTACAGTACTGACATGCCTTCTTCCCAGAAAGCATATTACCCCAAAAATAAAAGAAATTAAGTTTGGGAAGTCTTAGTGAACATTTTGAAGAGGAGTTTTTAGGCCCCGTGTGGTCACCTCTATCCATTAAACATGTTTAAACTCAGGTAGAGCAGCACCCTAAGGGGTCCAATGATTTGTTAATTCCTTAGAGTGTTTGCCCTCACCCAGGTCTTCTGTAAGATGGCGTCCTGAGGGCAGATGGGAAGTCACCCACTCATTCATCCAGTTCTCCCTCTGCTCTTTCAGCTAGGGATGGTGAAAAGTTAATGCCCTTGTGCAAGAGTGGAGGAAGACAAAAAAAAAAAAAGACTATGTAGAGAGAAGAGAGACTTCCCACAGAGCCACTGCGCCAGTCCTGTCCATGTTTTAAGCCCAGTTCCTCAGCTGTCACACACCTGTGAGCTCACACATTAAGTACTACTAAACAAACCGACGTCACATCTCCACGGGATGCCCCGTCATATATGGCAACCTTGCAGGGGCCTTTTGTCACATAAATTCTTTACATTTAGATTGCATATACAAGTACCCTCCACCACTGAACTGGCAGGGGAATATTTTCAACACTTAAAACACTCCCCACACTCACGCGCACACGCGCACACTGTAGATTTAGTCTGTGCACCTCTCTTGTTGACTTCTCATAGGGGTTTTTGCATGATGTCAAAGTCTGGATTGCAGTGCTCTTAGCTGCCGATTTTTGTAAAGTGGGCCAGGCAGTTTCCATGGAGACACCCGGAAGCCCTCAGCGTTTTCGCTGCGCTGTGGAGGAGCTGTGTTTTGAGTCCCAGCATGCACTGCAGACAGAGACGGGTGTGCTCACATTGTCAATGAGGTTCCAGTCTGTTTTGAGAATCCAGAGGCCTGTGTAAGAAACATACTTGGGCCCAAACTGAGCACACACACATGCACGCAATGTTCTCTTGCACACAAACCATCACACGGACACATACACTGAAAGTACACACTCACACACACATACACACACAGAAGGAAGCACTAGTTGATTCAGAATGAGAGGACTGCTGTTAAAGTGCAATATCTACATGTAACTCAGAAATCAATACACCATCACCATCTCCACCTCCTGGAGTTGTTCATCTCCAAGATTCCCTGATAACCGACAGTTGTGGTTGCCACCCCTGCACTGGTAGAGGGGCTGCAGCAGCCCCTACTGGCCAGAGAGTGTTACAGCAGACAGTGTCGAGAACCATCTAGTTTCTTTGCATTTGCTCAACTACCTTCACGCTGCTGCCATCTTTAAAATGAGAACAAGTCATCCGATGATGGTTACTTGCATCCGACAGATGAGGAGCCAGTTTTTGTTTTGTTTTTTCTAAACTTGTGCAGAGGAAAAGAAGAGGAACCACCCAATGCCGAATGAAAAATCATGCCAGAGTGGAGTTGTTACCGGCTCTAGCCACAGACCTCGGAGGTTAAAATCTCACAACAAAGCAAGAAAAGCATCTCCGTGTGCAATTTGTTTCAGTGAAAAATGAGCAATGTCCGATGTTTGCAACAAGCTCTCCATTTTTCAAACTAGACAAAACCTTGTTTTGAAAAACATAAATACAAAAAAAAAGAAAAAAAGTGTTTACAAATTTACATTGTGCACTGGTGCAGATGCATAACACCATCACAGTCAGCTGATCTGGACTGTGATACATCTCGACACAAAGTGTCCCGACAAAAAAGGTCTTTGAGAAAACAAAGCAGGTTCGATCAAGCAGTTGAGGGTTAGAGTCGCACGGGGTGAGTGAAGCACTAACAGTATCTGCTCCCTGATGCCAAAGGCCATGCAAGGGGATGCAGGTCCAAGCTGGAGAAGGGGAGCTGCCAAGGACAAGAACCCACCTACAAGGGGTTTCTTAGGACACTGTGGTAACTCAGTAATTCTTTTAGGAATGACTTTCATGAGAGTTCTCACTACAGTACGCAAGGGCTTTGATTAGAATCAGGATTTGTGGTTAGATTTGTTTTTTTTCCTTGATATACTGATTTGGTTTGTGGAAAGGCTTTAGAAATGGTGTGAAAATCTACAATGTGAACAGTGAAAAAACACACCGACAATCAACAGGGGCACTTATGATTCTGAAGGTCCCCAACATCTAAAGGCATGCTGGATGGGTAGAAAGTTAGCAGGCTCACAGAGAAACAAAACAAAAAACAAGACAAAAAAATACTGCAGAAACAGGCAACATCTGAAAAAAAAAAAGGGCATTAAATAAATATAAAAAAAAAAAAAAAAAAAAAAAAAAAAAAAAGGCCAGCACCGTGTGACACGGGACAATTTGGGGCTATATTCAAGTCCACTCTTACAGTGCGCTGTCTTGTACGGAAATTAGATTCATATTTCAAACTAGAAGATTTCAAAGAAAGACTGCAAGCAAGGAGAAAATACAGTCAGCACATAGGTCCAGTATTATTGAGGGAAAAGGTGAAAGAAAATGAAAGAACACTCTGGGCTCTACAGGAGCATTGAGGTTTTGGTATTTAAAGCATGCTGCTGTGCTTTAGTCCTCCATGCACATGGGCAGGTTGACAAAAGTGAAGACGTTGTATTCGATCATGATGGAGAAACAGAGGAAAACGGCGTACAGGACGATGACGTAAATGCCCAGTTTGAAATCCAGCCGCCACTTGTTCAGGTGGATCCCCGACACCTGCAGACATGCACAAAGCCAAACATCAATAAAAAGGATGGTGCTGGACATGAGATTAGACTGAGCAAAGGAAAATTACTGCATATTTTCTAATGTGGTACATTTTTACACTAAAAGAACACCCTATTGAACACAACATACTGCAAAAATGTAATTTGTACATATAAAAAAAAAATATAAAAAAAAAATAAAAAAGGTTGGGGCCATCTGGGCAAAAACAAGATGACAATGGAATCTTCGAGCTCATAAATGGTCCTCAATCATTTACATCGTTGAGTCTTGCAATTTAATTCAGCTTTTTTACAGCCAACTGAAAAGATAAAAAGTGGAACATTGTTGCTACTGCATGGCTAAAGTTTCAAAGCTATTGCTATAAGTGTCAATTATGCCGCTAGTCATGACATTTGATACTTTAGCAATAAACAATGCTGCAGTAATGTTCAGTCATCACCGGCTGTGTGGGGATATGATTATGGTTTGAAGCCTAATAGATACAAGATATTTTCTAATTAGAAATCTGGATGGCAACAAAAGACCATATATAGTATAGTTTAGTAAAGAGCGCAGTTATGGTTGATGATTCTTTGTTCAAAGCATGTAGAATGTTGCTCCAGCAAATCAGATCTTTGAGTGCGGTCAACATGATACCCCCCGCTTATGCATTAACATCATACTGTATGCTCACCGTTAGCGCCACAGAGCCCAGCAGAAGCACCACCGAGTACACCAACCCCCGACTGTTAATCATCACCTGAAACAAAAAAAACGTGAAATCAACACATTTGCAGCTCCTCAAGCTTATTCCAAAAAAGGCATTACTGGATGGAGATTTGAGCTCTCGGGAAAGAAACTTACCACTGATCCGTAGCTGACACACATGGTCTGTATCGCCCAGGGAACCCCAAGTCCCACTAGAATATCAAATACATTACTACCAATAGTGTTGGACACTGCCATGTCACCCAAACCTGAAATAAATAAAAAAACGGGGGAAAAAAAGAAGTTATTTATACATGGATAAACTTTTTCTCACAGCATTCAGATTAAACAAAGTTTATTTCCAACAAGTGCATTTTTCTGAACCTTCTGATACTCAGGAGGAACTTACTCAGCTGGGAAGGTAGTGACAGCTCTTCACTGTAATATCTATAAGCAGCTCTGCACCAGTTTCTGTTTCCTATGCTCTCCTGTGGAGTACTTTGTAAAGTACATTCAAACTTTAAGTACGTGTTTGTGCACACAGGAGACAGAAATCTTTGAATATATACACCGCACTGTTTGGAAAAGCCAACACACCCCTAACTTAGATGTGTGGAAGAGCAGATTCAAATGGAAAAACCTTCCAGTGCCGACTGATTAAAAAAAAAAAAAAAAAAAAGTGACTGCAGCTACTAACTCAAATCACAACAGTGCATCTACTGTAACATTACATACTAAAAACTTTCAAATAATCATAAAGTTTGAATGCTGTGGTTGATTAGCAATATTAAATGTAAACCACACTACCACACCATCCACATCTGCCTTTCTGCTCAGAAATCCACACAAGCAGAACCTAAAAATGTTCTGAAAAATCAATGCCAATCTACTGAGCATCAGTGAAGAGAAGCATCACCACAGAGCCTAAAGAATACTTTAAATAAATAAAAAAAAAAAAACCTACTGCAGAGGGGTATCAGATGCAATACAGACACCACAGAGCTGTTTCAATAATTCAGTCTCAAATAGGGAATACTATACCTTGTCGAGCCACAATGAGACTAGCGATGCAGTCTGGAACGCTTGTGCCTGCTGCCAGAAATGTGATGCCCATGATGACATCTGGGATTCCCAAAGTGTAGCCAATTATAGTTACCTGTAAATATAAGAGTCAGCACAGTTTCAATATATATTTGAAATGTCCCTTTGATGAGAACCATGCAGATAAAAAGCTCAATTCTACAGGGTCCACTTCTACATGTAATTAACCAAATTTCATGGGCGCAGTTTAAATATTCTCCATTAATATAAACAGTTTTCTTCATTTAGTCTTTGATATGGTAAATTTTGCATATTAAAGTGCCAAGTAGATGATAGTGCCAGATTTAGGATATGTATATCCTCAACATTACATCAATATATTGTTTGAAATGTGATGTTTTTTGTCAATTCTCTATTTATCACAACAACCCTTAGTGAAGACAAAGACACCACTTCTATGGCTGTTCATCATTAACATGAACAATAAGTATGTATGGACAGTGTGCGTCTGCCAGAATGTAGAAATGCTCTGCCCTCCATGTTTGAAAATAGTCTTCACTTCATCACAACAGTCAAGTGAAATTCAGCTTCATGATTGGAATAACTTTACCCATAAGAATTGGAGCAAAAGCAGAATCTAAATTTATTTATTAAAAACGTACCATCCAGACCATCAAATAGGAGAAGACTGCAATCCAAACAGTAGACATGAGAAAAGAGAGCATAAAGTATTTCTCCCAACGAGGCTTGGCACAGTTTGGGACGGTCAAGTAGAGCAGCAGGAGCAGAGGCCATGAGAGCAGCCACTTAAACTTGCTGCCAATATTCCCTGCAGGAAAAACATCAACAAGAGGGTCAGGTGTGTGTGGTGGAAAAACAAAACCGGAAGCAATTTTCTTAGTTCGTTTTGAGAAAATCAACCATTCCATTTCATTTCTATACATACATTTCAATTTATATTTCCCTTTACAAAGCCATGTTTCACAAAGTACCTGTGCATGCAATATCCTATGATATAATCCCTATAGAACATCATGCAACATGTTTCAAGGAAAAGATTTAATGTGCTTATCTAGCTATTCTTTTATACATACTGCAGCTTTATCTTATCAGTAAATAGTTCCTGATTACTGTAAAAAGAAATGTTTTCCCATTCTGGCTTGAGGATTTCAGCTGCTCAACAGTCCAAGTCTCCATTATCATATTGTTTGTCAATGATTGAAAGGTTTTCACCATCTGGACCATTTTGAACTGTGCTGTTGCAATATGTGCAGAATATGGTTTGCCATCGCCTGGCTTAAATGAATAAAGATGTCATGAGGATGGTTGCATGTCTCAAACTCCATTATCATTTCAAAGAACATTCAGATGTGCCAAATGTGCTAATGCACTTCCATGACATGGACACGGATTCTTTTTTTCTAAATGCATGAATGTTTTCTTGCAGCGTGCACATATAAGCTGGAAGGTCTTCCCAGTCTATACTAACCTGTGGACCAAGCATGCATCATTTGTATGGAGAATTTAAAAAATCTTCCTCAGTCTTACGAGCCAAAATCCAGAGAAAAGTCACATTGACCAGGACTCCCTGGGAGAATGGATCTCATATCTCAGTGGGACATAAAAAATAAAAATCACAGCTCACAGAAGTGCTACTGATTTGACGCAGTAATTGCCAAACAATTTTGATCTTTAATGCACCTCTCCCTGAGCACCCGCCGATCACAGCTATCCATCATTTGTCCCCCGCTAACCTTGTCTCCTACAAACAGCCTTCAAGATTCCCTCATTTGTTACACGTTTTGTAGATAAAAAAAAGTCCAAATGCTGATTGCTGAAAGTTGAACTGACTTTTTTTTTTTTTACAAGAGGTCATCGCCTCACAATCTTTTCTTCTGAAAGAAAATAGTTCTGAGATGCTAGAAATGACAGCATTCTCCTTTATGGTGGAGCTCGACTGCATTTGTAGCCTGATACACTGTAACATGACTTCCGAACACTTAGATGAATTGCTCTCTTTCATAATAAATCAGCATCTATTCACAATCAGCAGCCGCTGACTGATAAAAAAGGCTCTGAGCTGTCAAAGACTAAGATCATTAGTCGTAGAATGACAAGTCACCAATTTGAGTGCAGACATCAAAAAACTACTGAAGCAAATACAAATTTCAAGCCGAGCTGTCCAACTGAAACCCCCAAATCAGCCTTTAACAAATCCTTCAAATCAGTACCAATGGGAGGAGAGATGGATAAAATATCCATCCATCCATCCAATGTCAGGCCTTTTCGATAACCAAAACATCTTTCAATGCATGCCAAATTACACATCAATGTAATAAATACAAAAAAAACAAACACCTACTTGGAAGACGAAACGGTGAGATAGTGATATTTTCCTCCGCTTCAGTAGGTTTGTCTTCTGGCACGTTTCCGTTCTCAATTTCAACTTTCCCATCAATGACTTGTGTCTCCACACCATTGGCTGCTTGCACCAACTTCTGGCGCTTTCAGAAAAAAGAAACTAAGTCAAAGAGCACACAAGCCAAGACTTTGCCACTACATAAGAAAAGCCCAGAGGGATTTTCATCACTTGACAGAAACAAAATAAATTTAAATAATTACTGCCAACATAAAGCAAACTGATGGCTGGAGCAACAGCCTGCCGTACCTCTGTAATGATGAGGCGACTAGCCATGCGCAAACGGGTTTTGGGTCCAAAGTGGCTGGTAACCATCACTCGGAGGCCTGCCTCTGGGAACCTGAACTTTGATGGGCTTTCGTTCATCATCTCGTCCACCATCACCACAGAACCGCGGCTGTAAGCTTTGCTTGGCTTGACTGAAGGAAGTGGAGAAACATTTAAGATACAGAACATAAACAAGTTGAACATCAGACCCTCTGTTATAGTATCCCACAGAGCAAACTACAAGATCAACGAGTAACTCTTCAAAGAGACTATGGACTGTTTTAAAAACCATCTATATCATTTTGTGGTCCTTGGCGTTACAGTCTCAGGCCAAAATTAATGAGTTTCTGTGCAACATCAGAGGTGCGTGTACAACCAGGGGACAGAAAGCAGCCCTCATCTCAGTTTAGCAGAGCCAAGCTCCGAAAGAGATGACAAAGCAGTTAACTTCAGTCGCCTAGAAAGATGGATGAAAATTATTCAAAATCCCAAGGGCATCACAGCCCTTTGCTAAAAGCAGAAGAATGAGGATCCAGAATACTAAAAAAAGAGAAAAGACCAAGTCTCTGTAGTGCTCACTGTCAAAACGCAGAACTCTGATCCCACGTCATAACACTCACCTCTTAAAACTTCATTAAAAAACAAATATCACATAGAAACACTGATGTGCATCACGCTGTGCTAGTACTGAGAAATGTGACAGCAGTTACATAGTCTGGGACAGTGGTTGCAGCCAATTGGATTGTTAACTTGGACCGCTTCCTTTGAGTTGAAATCTCTTGTCACAGACTGCCTGAAATTTTTTAGATAAAGTTTGTCTGCTACTCACTTTATAAAGAATCTTAGAAAAATACTCAAATTGCAAGATCCTGACACCCATGACATTAGCTTCTAGCTTCTTTTATAGTAGTTGTCATCTTAACAGCAGGTTTTAAAGTCGCAACAACTGAGCATTTTGAGCCCAATGAAACCAACACTATAACCATACTGATATAAAAAAAAAGGACAGCAGAAACTCCAATAACTTTGAAAAACCTACATCAAAAGTGAGCTTTAAAAATATAACTGAATTGAATCAAGAATTTACAAACAATGAAAATGAGGTGGTTAGTACGGTGACCTCATAGCAAGAAGGTTGCTGGTTTGAGCCTTGACTGGGGAGGGGTTTGAAAAGTGGCCTTTCCATGCAAACTTTGCATGTTCTGTGTGAGTGAGTGAGTGAGTGAGTGAGTGAGTGAGTGAGTGTTCAACAAGTTTATTGCAATCCTGTAAACTGCCAATTGCAGTTTTGTCCCCTGGATGGTCACACATCCAGTAATGCTTGTGCACAAGAAACCTGTCTATAAAGATTAATGAATACAAATGAATCATTATCAATATTTCAGCTGCACCTAGTTCGGTTTAAAACATGTTTTTAACTCTAGCATCTCAAATCATCAGATTACTTTAAGAACTCAGGCCTTTGAATTACATTTAGTTTAGAACTTAAAAGTTTTTCAAATCATTAATGTACAATAGAGAGCTACAAATGGGTATGCATGCATGATAAAAAGGTGTGAATCTAAGATTAGATGGGGGCGCTCAAGAATATTTATATTCTGATTTAAAAATCATGTTTGATATATGTGCCTAGTTCTACTTGTTGACAGAGTCTCTTAACATCAATCACACTTTAATGCTTTTCGTGGTGTGTTACGAACAATTAAGATCCCCGGACTAAAGTCAAGCACTAGCTGGAATCAGTGTGTGCCTACATACTATAAAAAAAGCTCTCATTTACCAACATTTACGTCACTTCTGTTTCAAGGAGCAGTTAAAACTATCACAATTGTTATATCCTATAGACTACTTTCAAGTAGAAACAGTTGAGGAAATGAGTTGGTGCAAAAACCTTTTGACCTCCAAGTGTTGGATGCATTTCTCCCATCATCCCTTTAGTAAGGACAACACTGCATATAGTACCAGCTAGGTTTCTTAATAAGAGCGTGTTTTGCAAAGTTCCTATGATTTCTGCGTACTGAACTTTAAATAGCTCTCTCAAATTGCCTGGTGCAGCTTTGAAGTTTGCTTACCAGTTGTGAATATTTATGCATGGCTGAGATTGATTTCAAAAACTATGACAGAAGACTTAACCTCAGCCACTTCAAAAAGTGCCAGCCACATCAAACAAATGGTCAGTCTTTAGCCACAGTTTAAAAGAGCTTTATTGGCAGCCCATAACGCCACTTTTGCCCTTTTCTGGGAATTAGATTTAAGATGCAGTGTATAGGGAATAAAACAAGTTCTACAGTACACTTATTAGTTTAACTCTGCCTTAATTTGACTTATTATGCATGCACCAAAGCACATAAATTAACTGTGTAAACAGAGCCAGCATAAACATTTTCTCTTGTGGAAATTCATTACCACTTCAGGAGTGAGAAGGTCTGAGCTCCAGAGACTGGCAGAAGAAAAGTAGTATGCAAGCAGAGGAATAAAAACTGCCACACAGCAGCAGAACACTGAATGAGCAAGAATAGGTTTAGTAAGGCTAAACAGACAGGCATGTTAGCGCTAATGCAGCCAAAGTAGAAAGAGTTCAATCTCTCAGTTGGGTTAAATGTCACTGATTAGAAGTATTTGAGCAGGTTGAAGAAAAGAAAGGAAGAAATGGTGGACTGTGGCTAAGAATTCAACAAACAGAACATTATATATTTATTATTATTATTAAAAGACTCCTGTTACTTAGTTGTTAAATTTCTACACAGTTGAAATGAAAAAACTTCCTACGTCTAAAAATATACCTTAGTTCTTTAAGCACCAGAAAGTACATTGCTTTAAATGCGAAGACTAAGGCTTTTTGAAGAAAAAAAAAAAGCTCTGCAGAATTATATATTAAGAAAAGGAACAGTTTGACATTATTGTAAATGTCATTTTGCTTGCAGCCAGTTTGCTTAGCATAGTTACTTCTGACTAGCTGTGACCTCATGTTTACAGTTTGCTGCACAGAAAGCAACACAAATGTGTGTGTGTTGGGTTGGTCATTTCTCCCCTTTAATAATGCCAATTGGTGTTGTAGTATACATCTTTAAAAAGCCTGATGAGTCACCTTTAGAACAAAGATAACTTGTTAGGAGTGTGCTTACGTTGAGTAACACTGCTTACATGTGTGGGTAGCACCCCCCAAAAAATTGACCAAAATTTCCATTCAATATTCA
Organism: Leptatherina wallacei; assembly: GCA_028567055.1. Taxonomy (NCBI): domain Eukaryota; kingdom Metazoa; phylum Chordata; class Actinopteri; order Atheriniformes; family Atherinidae; genus Leptatherina; species Leptatherina wallacei. Next base: position 17,514,093 of record JAOXYM010000024.1, read on the forward strand.
CCTGTTGGCATTTACTTTTGTTTTGAGATTCGAATGCTGCCATGTTGCCAATTACAGATCCATGGATGCCACCTGATTGGCATCCAACATATCAGAATGAGCTTCTGGAGCCAGTGTCAATCCCATATCTCCAGAATCTGGGACCTTAAGGATGACAATATCGGGATCATGTCAGAGTACCTCCAAAATTTGGGAGAAGGATTGAATGACCTGCTGTGGGTCCAGACCTCAACCCAATTGAAGACTTGTGGGATCAGCTTGAGAATGCCGTTTGTACTAGAGTGACCAACTCAACCACGGTGGTTGATCTTCAAAAACTCCAGTTAGGAATAGTAAGTCATCCCACAACAAAATGGGACCAGGCGGGTGGCCATCCACAAGGAGGTGGTGGTTCAAAACCAACCAGAATATTCTGCTGGGAATTTTGACTCATTTTTGGAGGAAACACTACCCACATGTTTAGTTGTGTTGCTCATTGTACAGATGCATTACAAATCATTACAAGTTATACATCATTATCCCTTAAAGGGGGACTTACCAGGCATACAACACCAATTGGTATGATTAAAAAAAAGGGATAAATTATCAGCCACACACACACAAATTTCCCTACTTTTTGTGCAAAGTTAATGTATTTTTGGACACAAATGACACTGGTGTCAATCTCCTTCATCAACAAGGATGTGTGAATGATTCTCAAAATGTTGAAGTATCTTAGCCAACTTACCAACAGAATACAGTATTAGCTGAAGCAGTTAGGCAGAGAGGAGCAAAGATTAAAGCCACAGACCCTGCAACAGGAAATGTCCTTAAATCGTCCAGAGATTTAGACTCAAATTATCCATTTCATGGGGGCCCAGCCTGTCTGATTAACCTTACCTGCTGAGAGTAAAGGCGATGACGGGTCGTCATCCCAAACATAGTCATAACAAGTATTACCGTCCTCCATCTCACTGCTGCCTGCCGCATTACCGTTGGCCACATTTTTGTTAGCCTTCCCTGTGAAAAACCTCTGCATGCTGGAGTTGAATCTAAGAAACAGAAGGAACATAGTCACCATATTAAAGATAATGAAATGACTCATGTTGGAGTTAAAAACATGTTGATAAATTTGTCAAGTACCAAATCACCAATTTGCTTTTAGAGTTGACATTTAAGGTGGCCAACTTTTAATAAAACAGCATCAGTGTTGCACAATACAAAAAAAGCTGAGATATGTTCAGCTAGGAGTAGGAAAAAAAAAAAAAAAAAAAGGCCAGTGGACATACTACTGGATCCTGCAGTGCTTCCCTAACAGATGTGCTGCTGTATTGGCTTCATCAGTGCAATGCACAGCCATTGAAATTGCTGCATATCAGGCTAATTAGCATTAAAAACTGTTTCATAACTGGAGCATAACCATTCCTACATCTTCAGTGACAGCCGTCTCATCCCTCAGCTGCAGTTATAAATCAGAGTTACAGTAGTGGAGTGGTCAGTGGTAACTGGTTAAGAAAGGGGGAAGAAAAAACTTTTCTTTCCAGATGCTCTCGGGTAGACTGAGTCAGTGCAGCCACAGATGTACAGACACTGTATTATAGCATGAGTTACAGTAGAGACTGCAGTTCAGCATTACTCCATGGGTCAGGGGAAAGAAACATTGTAGGGCAATGCAAGAGTAGTCCTGTAAATGTTTTACTAACATTTTGGGGGGAGTCCATGATTTTAACTGGAAGCTGTTTAGCTGATATGCCCCTAAAATCTACACCAGCAAGTGCACATAACTTTCCACCCAGCATGTGCTGGTGTCACCCTTTGAATGTGCCAACAAAGGCTAAAATCACCCATCAAAAGTAAGCTTTAAATTCAGTTTTAGTGTTTTCAGGTGTCCTGGAGAGCCTCTGCCAGGCAGGTTTTAGATCCGAGTGTGAGGTGGGATTCCTAGGGGAGACTATCGTAGGTCCAAAGAGTTTGAAAAGAATAGCTTACTGAGAGCGAGTATGGAAACATTGAAGATGGAAAATCTTTTTTTGGTCAGTATTAAATATTGCTAATCATATTGAATGTTCACCGTTATGCTTGTTTTGTATTTTAGGCCCAATATATAAATTGTATTTTTCTTAAAATATTCCCACACATTGACGGTCTTCAGCTCATGATTCACACATTCAATTTGAATCAATGTGAAATAATTCAGTATGATCTCAGTTTTTGATGCCATTTTGTGCAACAGTTGTAAAATCAATTAGAGTATTTTCTATATTACATGAGATTACAACATTAATGTATGGTTCTTTTATCTGTCCCTGTGATTGGTTAAACTGTTATCACCACTATAAAACCACATATTCAAATAAAAACATGTGACCCGTCTACCACCATGATACCACTTCCTGTTGCAGAACATTTTGAGGGAACTTTGGTAAGCTTCTCTCATTAATTCATACAAAATGTGGGTAATGAACCAGATTGTGTCAAATCTGTTATGATATTACAGTGAAACTTTCAATTTTCAGAAAATGATAGATGATGCAAACTCAAATTTCTGTTTTATGCATGCCATGTGGTATCTGGTTTTAAATTACAACAGGGTGTTGAAGCACAAAATGGTGAAAAATGACAACTTTGGGTTTATCAACTTTGTTATCTTTTAAAATCTTAAATGCTCATAAGATTCACAACATTTATCATTTTCTACACCTTTATCCAGCAGCAGGGGGAGGAGAAAAGACAACCTAGCATTTGAGTCCTGGAGGGTCACTTTGGAGTTGTATGACACACACACACACACACACACACACACACACACACACACACACACACACACACACACACACACACACACA
>JAOXYM010000024.1:17517017-17532567 GCA_028567055.1 Leptatherina wallacei
TGAGCTCTGTCAAGCTGTCAGAAACCCACACACACCCAGCTTCTGTTTTGACTTAACTGTCTCTCACACACACACACTCACACTCCTCCATTTTGACTAGAACAGCCCAAAATGGTCAGTAGATATTTTTGGAGAAAGGAGACATGACAGCATATCCTAAAGTAAGCACTTATTCCTCCAAATGAGAAAGAAGAGGAGTGATCCGGTTAAGCCTGTGCTCTTAGCCACTGCAGAGGGAGAAAGATTAAACTCTCACGGCAGGGAGAGAGCAGGCTGCTGCTGAGTGTAACACAGATTACCAGCTGGACAGAGACAGCAGCACACGACAGCTTGGTTGTATTATTCTTTAAAGACACAAATGTGGCCTAATGCAGTATGCTTACGCTGAAAAATGGCAGGCCTGTGATTTTAAAGATAAATAGAAGAGGGATAGCACTACAGGTTCTCCGCAGTCAACCAATATTCTTTGAATAAAAGTGCTGAAATAAAGTTTGGTAAAGCAAAGATGACCTAAAATCTGAAGAAATTGTAAAATTGTGCCACAAAAATTGAAAGCATATTTGCAGTTTAAGTGTGTTACCAGCAGTGCACAAAGCTTCAAGGAGAAGTAATTTTCCGTGATCTGGGCAGGGGACATGAACGAGACACTCCCCTCCAGCTGGAAACCCGCTGTCCTCTTGTGGCAGCACAGTTTACACTCATCAACTCAGATGAGTGTGACTGTGTGTGTGTGTGTGAGAATGTGATGCAGAATGTGTTATTCACAACGCTTGATTAAACAAGAGTCATAAAAAATATGCAAAACTCACTTCATGACGAGGATGTATCCTGCATACATGACAACCAGCACTAAACTCTCCCACCTGATGAACAAAAAACATGAGTTCATGTCAAGTTCAGATCCCCTTGCATTTTACAGTAAAAGTCAGATTTTTACCTCATGTTCTATTTTACTGCAAAGCAAGTTATTTGGGAGTATTGACATAAAAAAAAAATTAAAAAAAAAGGCAAGCTTAAACTAATAAAGTCTGAATAAAAAAAAGAGAAATTTCCAAATTAGACACTCAGTTTCTAAGCAGAGCAAGACTAACTGAAGTGACAGGCAATTAGGAACTGAGCAAAACTTGTTTTGATAGTCTAAAAACCCCATAGCCAGGCTAAAATTGGGTTGAACTGGTTAAGCTATGTTTAAAAAAAAAAAAAAAACTACTGCCGCCCCTCCATATAGCCTCTTAATTATTGACCATACACTAGGTGTTGTCATAGGAAGAACTCCCATCATTTATTTTGGATGTATACTACCTGAAACTCATACAAACAAGCTGTCCGTTTAAATACAAAAGTTGGCACTGGGTAGACAAAAATCATCCTGATCTATTAAGCTATATATAGAGGTGATGTCAAAATGTATTGGTTTAGCTTAAAGTCGGTCTTCAACCTTGGCATAGAATTGCCACCAAGCAATAGAAGTTTGTCATCTTTACTCGATATAAAAAGGATACAAGTTGTGCCTCTTACACATTTACAGTTTGTTTTACCCATAAATTACATAAAGGAGTTAAACAGCTTGGGATAAAAGTGAGCTATATTTAGCCAGAGATTTTCAGGGCTATGCGAGCTCTACGACTCAGCCGCAACATTGAAATAAAGTCTAGTGCTCAGTGGGTTCAGGATAATTGAAATGCAGAGCGCAACTGAGTAAAATCAGCAGCAACATCCATTTAAAACTGGGTTTGAAGCCCTCACAGGGCACAAGATAAAGCAAACATTGTATTACACAAATTTAGGTTTTTTAAAAGATTTGCTAGCACTTTTGTTTCCCTTTTCCCCCCCAAAATTATTACTTAAAATAGTGGACAGCAGAAAGGTTAAAATGAATGATTTAACTTACCAAACTATTTTCTCATCATAGATGAACTGGAAAAAGTGGAGGGGGGAAAAAATTATTTTTTGATTGTGAAAAAATATATACATTAATAGCTGGTGTTCATAAATGTAACTTACTGCAATCAGAGCCACAACAGACAGGATGTAGTAGAAGGAGTCCCTGAAAACAGCCCACCAGGTCAGCATCACCACCTGAAGGTTCACAAGAAAAGCATATGATGTTTTATGAATTCATTCTTGAATTTAGTTTCAGGGAATTTAGGTTCATAAAAATACACAAAAGTATTTAGTTTTTTTAAACAAGTTTGATGGCAGATTTACTCAGTTATATATGCTCATAGGATAATGTTTATTTTAATATGTGCAATATTTGTTTGTTTAAGTAATTTTTCTTGCCATGTCACATTACTTTGAAACAAAAAAACATGCATTTTTAGATATATAACCTAGCGGCACACAAATTCATCAGACAGCAACTAAAACATGTAAATATGGATTAGTCAGATTACATGGATTACTTGTGATTGTAAAATCATAGCCCCGCAGGTCTTGTTTTCGCAATTTGCAGTTTCAGAGGCATCTGAATGAAAATGTTTAAAGTTCACATATTAAAACCAATTTTACATTTGTCATTTTGACAGATTCAAATCAAGACAATACTTCGACACTGAACTAAAAAAATTAAATATAAATAAAAAAAGTTACACAGAACTGCACTAAAAATAAATTCAAATAAGTGTATCTAAGATGTCAACTGAGCCAGTGACATCCTCATGAGGAAGTTTATCAGTGCGACCAGTCACATTACAACTGATGTCAAGTTTTTTTTTTTTTTTTTTTTTTTTTTAAATACATGTCTAAAACAAAGATGTTCAAATCCAAGGGCCACTGACCTACAGGTATTAATCAAATACCTGCAGGTATAAAAATGGATCTCAAACAGCTTGTCAAGTTCTGCACAAGCCAGTTTAGGGCCCATTAATTTGAGCCAGGTGTGTTAAAGCAGGACAGTGACCTTCAAGGATTGAATCAGACTTCCCTGTAACAAAGCTTAACCGATGTGTAAACAGTTAACGTCAAGTAGCATGTTATTGTCAGCCAAAGTTAAATTAATCTTAAACTGACGACAGATTTATCAAAAAACAGTTATGATCCTACAACAGAAATATTAACGTCTTAATGTTTAATTGGGACTTCAGTAATGCACTCATTTGTCCCCCCAGAAGTTGAATAAAACCTCTAACAAATCCTTCTGTGAACTGATTTCTAGAACAATCAGTCCCATTACAATTCCTTTGCATTTGCCTTCATCAGCGTCTTGCATTTCCCCATCTGCTGTGTCTTGTGCCATGTCCACATCTCCCAAGTTTACTTATTCATCTGCCTTTGTTTCTCCTCAGCGAAAAAAGGAAACACTTGTGCCACACATGTGCTGCTCTGAAGTCTATAAATAAACAAAATGATGCAGACGCAGCAGTAAGTCACTTCTGCCTCACGCGTGCACACGCACTTGTCCTGCAAAGATGCCGCAGACACCAATGATGCATAGGATGTTGAAGACTGCTGAGCCAACGATGGTCCCCACCCCCACATCACCATGGGTGATGAAGACACCTGCACACAAGGAGGCAGCCAGTCAGAATCGATGGTGACACCAACCATCTGGGAATGTCTGTATGTGCATGCTGCATGTGTGCATTTTGTATGAGTGTGTTACCAATGACAGAAGCAAAAAGCTCTGGTGCAGAACTGCCAGCTGCCATGAAGGTGGCCCCTGCAACATCTTCACTCAGATCCAGTTTCTGCAGAAGACAAGAAAAAAAGAAAAAGTTTATTATGAAATATTGAGTAGAACTCAAAAATGAAAGACTCAAAACTCTGCAGTACCTCACAGATTTTCTCCAGCGATGTCACAAAGTATTCATCGCACGTTATGGCAAGGGCCAGGAACATGTAGAGAGTCTAAACAGAATTACATTAGATTAGTACATGTAGAAATGTTGATAGCGCTTCAGCAGAGCATTAAACTAAAAGAATGGATAATGGAGAAATCTTTAACTACAGTACCCGATTAAAACTGATCAAATTAAAAATGTCAATTCGGTGAGGAGCAGGAGATCTGCATACTCCTGCCGCTGTGAGAGGAGGGCGAGAGGCAGCCTATTTCAACAGCTGAGTAGAGATCTATAAATTATAGATCAGGCGTGACATCAGGGCCCAGCAGCTCTATCAGGCATGCTCTGCTCTATGCTATCCACAGGGGGCAGTGCAGGACTGCAGTTTGAAAAGACACCCCCCACCCCCCCAAACTCATACATTTTCTCCTCTGAACAATGAGGCTAGAACAATATCAAACCAAGCCATATTTCACATGGAACATAAAACTGAAGATCAACTGGGGACTTTAGTGGATTGCAGCTCAAGCATGAATGTCGGGGAAATTTGTTCAATATTTGTTGCAATCATGTCTCACTGGAGAATTTTTAAAAACTTAAGGGTAAGTAGAGCATGCACTGAAATTATTTTAATGTTTTTTCCCCCCCAGCAGGGTCCAGGGGAAGAAAAACAAAAACAAAACAAAAAACGAAACATTTCATTTTTGTGACCAAGAATGAGTTGCAATTCTTTACACCTCTTCAAGGTGTTTTATAAGCTTATTGCATCTGTGTCCCACATTCAAATTCAACACTTTTGCAGGACAGATGACAGTCCTGTGTGTGTTAAATCCAGCGTGAAGAGTTCAGTCTCTTTCTGAATAATTTCTCCAGTGTCACACCTCACTTGTGTCTTGTGAGTCAAGACAGTGGAGCCCAACATGACTGCATGTGGAGTAAAAGTTTCTAAAATAGAGGGCGGGGGGGGGGGGGAGCCTAATAGATTCACTCTAACAAAAACAAAAAACACAAACATAAAATTAATGATTTTTTGTTGGTTGAAGTGTATAGTCACCACACACAAAAAGTTAATCTACTCACATTATTTCATCTTTAAATGGATCATATATGCTGTTATAGTATTCCATTTGTTCACAGCATTATAAGCTTCAGTAAGTGTTACATTTATAAAAGATGTATTCTGGTATCTGTGCGAGCAGAAAACTGTTCAAGTTACAGTCGCGATTTGTGGAAATCTGTCATAATGCCACTGGATGGATTCAGATCATTCGGAGAAATCGCTATCCAAAAGGGCAAGACTGAAAATCAGGTTTAATGCGCCTAACCCTTGGACCCTAAGGTGGCACTACATTAAAAAGGAGATTTAAAAAAAAGAGAAAGGATTCTGTGGCGGGAACCACTTACAAACCTCTATTGAAAACAGTTTACTGTTGCATGCATACAATGAAGTTTAACTCTAATATGAATTAGGGAGAAAGAAAAAAAACAATAAAAAAACACTCCAAGAAATGTGCAATAGTTACATTGGTCAACAACATTACTACAATGGTTAGAACCTAAGATGGAAACAGATCTAAAGTCTTCACAATTCCCCAGCATCCAAGTGACATAATGGGAACCTCAAAGAAGTGTAATCCCTGACCATGTAGGCTATATCAATTCTGACCCAAGCTATGTGGGTTTTTTTTTTTTTTTTTTAACTACACTTGCACTCGCAACTATTTGCGAGTAAGTACCAAAATGTGGAGGATGGGCCTCAATTTTTGTTACTTGCATGGTAGACACACTACAAATGTCTCCTCTTTATGAACATTCATGGCCAAATAAGCTAACAAATGTGACTAATTATACATCAAATGCCATAATGCTACACGCAAGCTGCATCTCCGAATAAAGAGTTAGGAAAACCAAATCACTGTATGAATCTTTGTGTCACTCAGTAACTTCAATATTTTGTGTTGTTGGGAAATGTGGCCATTCCACATCCTGAATGTATCTCGTAGTCTGATATTTATGGAGGCCATGTCATTTAGGAGGGTAGGGAAAATAAATAAATAAAAAGACTCATCCAGGTTCCTGTCCCCAGTGAAAAGCCAGTGTGTAAAATGGTATGAACAACATTACTGTGCATGACCTGGCAAACTTGCCCATTTGCAGATTTTTTGGGGCTGCATGTGTCAACCGTTTACAGGGAAAGTGTTGCATATTTTAGCAACACCAAACCACAATCTGCATGCGTTGTCTCAGAAAAATCCAGACTAAAACTGGCCTGCAAACATAATGCATTTTGAAAAAGGAACAGCCACCAAAACCTGATAAATTAAAGACATTTCAATTCCATACTTAAGCAACGGATATCCTTAATTCTCCCAAACTGGGTGTAAAAAAGGGTTGTTGAAAGAAGATATGACAATCTAATAGTAATCATGCTCGCCGAAACTTTTCTGAAATGTGTTGCCAAAAGAAAAAATATCACAGCAAATGTCATTAAAAATGTAATATACTTCCCTTTTATTTAATATCTTTAAGTTGTGCATTACAGATTTTAATGGTCATGCATCATCATTTAAAACAAGTTCTCTTACCGCCACAATGTGCAGCATAACGGCTCCACTCTTCCTTTCATTATTGGTGAAAAGGTCATCGGGGAACTCGTGTATTGCTGAGAAAAGAGGAAATGTCACGGTCAACACACATCGGCAGCATGACTGCGAGGTATACATGTACCCTCCCCACCCCAAGAGGACTTCATGACGGGTATCGGTCTTGGAGGCACAGGCCTGAGGTTTCCTGTCAGTTCAGTAAGCTTTTAATGAATTACCGTGGTTGTGTTCTGCCAGCTTCCTCCCTCCCTGCTAAGTTATCTAATACAGTAGAAATGCTTCATGCACTTAAAAACTGGCCATTAATGCTAGAAAGGGTCAAATGAAAATAGCCTGCGATCATTATTCAAAATTATCCCGAAGCAAAATAATTATTTTTTATTTTTTTTTAAAAAGGCGCTGGTTTTCCTTACTTGCCACTAAATTAGCTCAAATTGAATGGTCTCATCTAAAATACCCTTCAACCTGCAGCATATCGCACTGCTAAGCAACACATACCTGTTCAAGGAAATAAAGTCATATCAGCAGTCAGTAACATCTCAGTGAAGTAAAAAGCTTCAGCTATATTAAGAATCTTAAGTCATACAGAATTAAAGCAACCAGGCAGAAAAGACTCCCATGCTGAGGACTCATCCATCATCTAAAGCTCCAGCTGGAACGCAGTGTGATCATGGTACCACCATACGGCTCATCTCTGAAAGCAAGGCCACTCTACGGTGCACCAGGCTGGAGACAGAAGCTGGCGCTCTCCTTGATGAGCGCTAGCATCCGCGGGGAGTGGCCTCTGTCTGACCTGTACCTGTTGGGCCCCGAGTTGCTGGCTCACAGATCCTCTCCTATTGTGGCAACGCTAACACCTTTACTCACATATGCAAAAAAGAAAAAAAAAGTACATCACATGAACTGATACTTTCCAAACTTGCAAGTTCATTTGATACCCTTTCGTATCAAATGCATATTTAAAAAAAAAGGGAATATAATCAAGTACACATTTTAAATTTTGCAGTAGCAACAGTCACAAAGAAACAGAGTAACCCCATACGTTTCTTACATGTTCAACTCCATTCAATTAGAAAAAAAAAATGTTTTTTTTAAAAAGGCTGGTGAGTTAATGGTGCTGATGATTAGCACCTTCACAGGAAGAGATGAAGAACTTTCATAAGATGTTTAGTCTCACCTCCATATGGGAAACGAAAATACTTTACTACTAATGGTGTATGCAATTCACAGAAAGTGACTGCCTGCTGGCACCTGCCATTTCAAACCATTTTCTTTTCTGTATGTCCTTTGCATGTATTCACTGTATGCCACACAAACGTGTGGTAGACAGTCATTCTGGATAAGTAGGGAGCCCCACATGCCATCAATGAGCTGTAAACTCATAACTGCAATTCACATTTTTGTATCATGTTCTGCTTCCACTCTACCCAAGCATCACTTAAGTATCTCCAGGTGCAGAGACTCTGTGTGTGTGTGTGTGTACACAGGAAACTGTTGATCCAATTCTACAGTTTTTTCCCGATCAAGAGGTGAAAAACTTATTGCAGATTTGCAGCCATAGCAACAAAAGATATGATGTATGGCAAAACATTTTCAGTTAGACCTTTTCATCAACTTTGAAGACATTCCTCTCAGCAATGTCATATTATTCAATTAAGCATTTCTGCATTATATCAGAGAGCATCTATCCCAAAGCCGAAGAGCCGTAAATGGAACCTTCAACAAGATAATCCCAGCACTACAAATCCAGCAAGGAATGGCACGAAAATTCAGATAAGATTTATGAGAGGGTAAAGTCAAAAGTCCATAATATACGTTTCTCAGAAGAAAAAAAAAGGTATGAATCCAGGTTTTGAAGGAAATCCTCAACCATCTTGAAATAAAAATTTTGAAATTTAAAAGTGCCAATTTCTAGTGAGAGGCCAGAACTAGCTTCTGAGGCCAAGTGTATACCATTTACATGAAAAAAATCTGTTTAGTTGGAGCCCGTTTATGCACCTCTGCCATCTTTGTCTGCAAGCACCATAAGGAAACATGGTATGACAGAGCCGAAAACAGTTAAGAGCTGTAATTTTTCAAACTACTAAAACATTTAGCTGCAGTTCAGACATGAAGTCTCCATGCAATATAAACTAAAAAGAATCTCCAGCCATGCTAGCAGCTCCATTAGCCATGCTTTTGAGCTACATGCTAACATGTGTACAAGCACACCTGGGCACACCTGGACATCCACATTATTTCAACATGTTGATATTCAGTAGCTTTAATGTTGACTGTGGTCATCCAAGCTCAACGTGTTTGAAAGATAACATTTGTCAAACAGCTAAGGCTGATGACAGCATTATGTAACAAGGACCACTATTGTGATTACAATTTATATGCGGGGCGGGGGCATTTTACAACTTTTATATCAATTCAAAGGTTTTCCTTGAAACTGATTGTGTAAAAGAACTAAAATTTAGTGAGTCTCAGTTTAACCCCCCAGTGAACATTACGGCATGACAAAAAAAAAACTGGGCCACCTAGCATTGCATTCTCACCATCCCCACACCCTTACCTCTAAAATTAAAAACCCAAATGTTAAAGCACAATGCCTTCAGCACAATGCTGTTTACAGCATAAAAAAGGAAAAAACAAATGTTTGGGCTTTTGTCACATATGGAGTTATGAAGTGGGACAGTGCTCACCTGAGACTCCTCACTGCATCTGTCCCCCACCTCAGCAAGATTTGTTTGAGATATTTGTGTGTACTCACGACTGTTTCAGTGCAGTACTCAAAACACCGCACAAACTAATAAGATACTCCACAGGATGCTTCTTGGATTTCTCAGTTATCAGGTTTAACATGAGTGGAAGTTTTCCATCGTGTCCAAATAAACTCGTTTCTCTTGTCATTTCTAAAAGCAGAAATGACTGCACATGCTGAAACGGTAAATGTATACAATTGGATGTGGGGTAGATCAATGAAAAGGTCGAATGGGAATCATAGACCATGACCCTAATGTGTATTGAAAATGAACACCTGACTGACATCGAAATCCAACGGCAATTTTGTCTGTGCTAGGTGACCGAAGCCAATTTTGTCAGATTTATGTGCTAAATAAAATGTTTTGTCAAGAAATGGCCTCAAGCGAAAGCAATCAATTACAGCATTTTGTCATCTGTGCCCTTAGGGGTGGTTGAAAACAAGTTGCTTCGAAAACAGAAAGCTAAACTCGTACTGATGGCTCATGGCAAAATGCCCCATAAACACAGCCTAGCTACAGAAAGGTCAAGCTTTAGAAAACTCCGGTATGAAATTCCTGTGGTTTGAGCCTTTTCACCTTCTGCCCACATGTTCAGGTGGGAGTTCTGCAGGTCTATTAAATCAAATCAATTATTAAATCAATTATTAAATCAATAATTAAAATCAATCACCATCCAAGTTCTCTAGGTATGTCGTCTTTCCCTCACCACTGTATAAAAATCAGTGCTGAGGGGGCATGAAAAATAGGACAGAGAAAAATAAAATAAAAAAAATAAAAAAATAAAAAGTGTGAGGAGGGCACTAGCACCGGGACAGCAGAGTGATGACAGGTAGGTAGGGGTCACCTCAGCCCTGTAAACATTCAACCAGACGGCGTCTGCAGGGCGAGTTGCCGTCTCCTGGCAACAGAGGTCAAACCAAACATGAACATGCTTCCACAGCCAATTCCTACACAAGGACAGGACAGAACATTACACACTGAGTGGGGCAGACTGATTGTTTAAGTGATCCATATCAAATGAGGTGCATGGATAGAATTACAAATACCTCAGTTGAGTCAAATGTAATTTACCCCCCCCTTCCCACCACTAAAGACATCAATCAGAGATGGCCACATATGATGCATCCCAGATGTGTTTAATTTACTTTTAAAATCAATGATTTAATCGCAGAACAGCAGGGAATGGTTTTATTGCTCAAGGTGGCAAATATTAATTCTGATTAAAATGACTGCCATTTAGATCTGTTGGAAAAATATTGTATTCATGATATTTTGAACCCTGAAAGACTTTGTGAACTCTGAATGACTTTAAGACCAGGACTGTGGGGTATCAGTTGTGTTAATGTTATAGTCCTAAATGGCATTTTTAAAGAACCGTTTGCCTTCCTGCATATCTGGTCTCCTCACCCTGGGGGTCCGAAACACCTCCTGTTGGGGGGGGGGGGGGGGGGGGGGGGGTGCAACACATGATCATAAAAGAGGATTGTATACTTTGAAGTTAACATTTTGGTCCTCAAGGGGGGTTGTAAATGAAGGAGGGGCAGTGTCTTTATAAAAAGCATGTACTGGACTGAAACATTTAATCCATTTTGGTCCCCTGAGCTGAGGGGCTAAAATGGGTTCCTTCGAGAAGTAAAAAAGCTTGCAACTTCAACCTGATCGGAGTGTCTGTGGTTCATTTATTCTGACAATGTCCTATACAACTTAATCTGTTAAGAGAACCGGTCACTTTCCTGGGTAAAATCTTTGATGTTCTTTTTGCACATTTAACAATACACATTCCAGAATTCAGTCAGACAATGATTGAACCAACTACAAATTATTTCATGATTTTTTTGCAAGCATCTATACAGAATACATCATCATCATACTTTGATGCGTGACAAAATTGCAGCAGTTACCACTGACATGGTATCTAAAAACTATACAATACTAAAATCTAAAAAAATAATTTGAAAAAGATTGAGCGTAAAATTGATAAAATAATAAAAGTTGCACATGTATGGAAATTATATTTGTACAAACATTTTCTGTGTTTGTAGATGTAACCACAAATTCAAAATATGTTAAACTTTTTAAAATGACTTAAGCCACATAATCATCTTTCATCTGGAGGCAATAAAATAAAGTACAAATAAAAACACTGAACACCTAATAGTGCAGCTTATGCAACTGTTCATTTGTCTCCACAGCCCTGTTCTCAAACATCTATACAAGGGGGAAAAAAAATTGGTGTGTTTAACTGAATTGCTACTACATTTGAATACTTTTAAATTCATTATTGCCTAAATTGAGGTATAACAGGAATGGTACGAACAAGCTAAACAGAACTGAGAACACCTTACTCACCTACACCCTTACAAAGAATAAAAATAAATAAGTAAATAGGCTGTCAGTCATTCATAGAATAGAGTTAAAAAAAAAAAAAACACACAGATCTTAAATAAGGCGGTACTTAAATTTCCACAATTACCAGTTTTAACCGTAATACCAGTACAGATTTAGGAACTACCAAAAGCTGCTGGTTTTAGAACATTGCAATCATGCATTTATGAAAAAGGTAAACATTTAATTTAGTTGTGAACTTATTCTGAACTGAAAAAATATATTAAAAAAAAAGTTATTTTCAATAGTTAAATCTTTTTTTTTTTTAAAGCCATGTCTGGACTAGACTATATCCCTTTTTGGAACACTTAAATATATTGATAGAGCCCATCACTACATTTGCTTGTGTTAGATGGTCCATCTGGTTACCCATATTAAAATTATATTCTAATTTATAGAACTATCCTTTTTCCATCTTTTCATTTACACAAAAACATTTTCTCAAAGAAATACAAGTTGTTTTTTTTAGTCCCGCCATTTGTTCCTAGAGATGTACTGGACTGTGGAAAAGCATTAAGGTAGCTATACTTCTCCCAGCTGTAGATTTCCATAAGAGGATTTTGTTGAATGAATTTCAAGAAATTTTTGAATGAATGGCATTCAGAACATATACTTGCATCTAGTTTGTGATGCAACAAGTCCTGGAATGTTATGTACACCTAATACCTATGGAATTTCTCTGGAGCCAGAAATTTGTGCTGTTCCTGCCCTGACCAGGGTACCCTTAAAAAAAAAGAAAAAGTAAATTCAATCTGTTTTTCTTTTTTTTTTAAATCACATCCATTTTAGGCCCTTTAAATAGAGATGAGACATGAATAACACTCACTTAGCCTCTACCAGCTGTGTTTTATTACTTGACGTCCCATTCCCATTACTATCCCATAGATAGCATTTTATTCTGGAAAGTTTTCCAGTCCTAGTTTAAAGAAAACTGATGAGGTTGCCTGATAAAACTGCCAACCCATTACGCTCTTTCCATGGGGTGGACTGATGAAGCAGCCAACTCATGAGCGCCTTCCTTCAGTGCCGCCGACATGTTCAGCCTCCCTCCCTGCACTGACTGAGCTTAAAAAGATTAAAATTTTTGGGTTTAGAGATAGAAGTTCTCAGCCACAGATGTTGCTTAATTTACAAAAAATAAATAACCCCCCCCCCAAAAAAAAACCACGATAACCTTTATTGATCATATTAAAACCAGGGTGTGCCAGCTATTCTTTACATTTTTGCATAATGTTTTAATCTGGTAATATTCCAGATATCATGGAACTGTTACATAATGGCACTATCAGTTGCATCCTGTGGTCCCATAGAGAGATGTCTGTTCTGTCAGGATTCCACAGAGCAGACGAGACTTCACCCAGCACTCCTCTAATGTTGGCCAGGTCAAGAAGCACTATGATACACTGGAGCCAAGCAAAAGGTCTTCTTTCATAAGCCAGTTTGTAACTAATAAAGCTAAAAGCCTCATTCTGAGTAGGAAATGCATAAGTTCAAATATTACACAACCACATAAAATATGACGTGAGCAAGATGCTTTGGCAGAATGCCTGGTGCTACCTTATGTGGCAGCCTGTGCTCTGACCCACCAAGACCAACCAAGTCATTAACTGAATACAATTGACACTCCAATACAGCAGTCCAGAGACTCTTCAGGAGAGAACAATTCCTCTGGGTCATTATTAGACCATTAGATAATTAGCTTGCTCTAGCTGACAACAGTAAGCAGCATTACTTGAATGCGACTGACAGCCACTCGTGTAACATCACGAGTCGACTTATGGGAAGATCTGCGGCTCACACGGAAACAATAAGTAATATAGTCCAGAGGCTTTAAGCTAAAAACACTTATCCTCTTGTCAAGTGAGTGTTTTTCATATGCTCAAATGTCACATGTGCAAGGGCCCTCACATGGTCACATAAGCACCTTAACGCATGCAATTTCACCTGAATGAACACACTCACGTACATATTACTCTTAGCTTCAAGCATGAACTCCCATCAAGGTTTGCGAGATCGTGAGAGTCAGGCTGCTGATGGACCAGAGGATTCCTGGTCCGATAACCTAAAAGGGAGACACTGCTGTGAAATATGCATTCAGCTGTGCACAAAATAGGTAAACCTCTCCCTCAGGGCAAGGAATGGTGCTGCAAAAAAACCATATGACCGTCCCTTGAAATCTGGAAAAATGTTATTTTGTGCTTTGCTTTTAATAAAAAGTACTACGGCCAAAAGCAGAGTAGGATGAAAAAAATAAATAAATAAAAATTTAAAAATTAAAATTAAAAAAAAAAGGCAGGCACCTAAAGTGCAGTATGAATGAATAAATAGCTCTGAACTGCTCAGCACAGAAGAGGGTTTTGTCCAGGTGTCCGTTTTCCCCCCTCTGTTGCATTGTCCCATCATAGGGATGAAAGCGAGAAGCAAAGAGGGGTCAGTTTCCATTATGCACAGCAGCATAATCCCAGCTTGTGCAAATGGTCCTTCTGGTGTTTCCCCTGGAGCTGACGAACCTGTGTTCCACTGTGGACTGGCCGCTTCCCGTTGGGAGCTTTACCAAAACTGCTGCAGCCAAATTTCCAGCTTTGGTTCTCCCCCAAACTCTCAAATCCTGCCTTTTGTTTTGCCAACAGCAGACCGTCCTACTCACCAACATTTACGCAAACTCTGCAGCCTTTACATCCATGCCACAAAGCATATGCACACTTGCCCATAAACACAGTACTGCCACATCTATATTTAAAGTGAATCCAAGGCCATCTAACAAGTTTTGTTTCAACTTTTTCTTTTGCTTCAACCAGGGCAATAATGCCACTCAAGTGAGAGTATAATCAATGGCTGTAGCAGCATGTTTATTAACTGCAAATCACTCCTCCTGCGGAACATTAGCTACGCTCCCTCTCCAGCATATGTCATCTACAGCGCAACCCACATAGGGAGGGAATACATGTGATAATGTAATCTCATTTTTTTTTTTACTCCCAAGTACACCATAAGTCATTTTTCAGCTAATATGCATCCAATCACATTCCTGACAGCCTGGAAGACATAAAAGATTTGAATCCTGAAATAAAGCCATTACTCCTGAGATTTACTGCATGTTGCTGCCTATTAAAAAAAAAAGGTGAGAAATAGAGTGCATTTGTTTTAATCATGGGATTGGTACAAGGAAGCATCTTATGAGATGTGGCACAAGGTCTGCATGTGATGGTTTTACTCAAGAATTCGAAGGTTGAGTCAGCCACTTAAAGAATTTAGTTCTTTATAGAAGGGAACAAAATAGAAAAAAGTTAGTTTTCATAGTTGATGCCAGACCACATGAAAAGGGGAAGGAGATTTGGGGGGGAATTAATGTCCAAACTTTTAGATTGGACATTAAACCGCTCCTGACAACGTTAATGTTTTATTTAATGCAATCTTTCATCCCCTGATGCCGGATGTTGCAAGTCATTCAAGTTAAATTCTAATCTTCTCTGATGGAGATCACAGTGTATTTGTCTATATGTGCAAGTATAAATAAATAGTTTTCAGATGATCCTCTGGTTATTCCAAAAAGAATTTCAGAGGAAAGCAACAGTCTGGAAATGCTTTATGCAACCACAAATTGACACCAAGTATATTTTAGCCACCTGGTAATGTGAATGAGAGCAGCTTTGTAAGAAATTTGTTAAGATTAATACACAAAGAGATGCACTAATATAGAACTTATGAGCACAAGTGTTTGCATTCATTTTCTGTACCGCTTAATCCATGCAGGGTCGTGGGTGGGCTGGAGCCTATCCCAACAATTATTAGGCGAGAGGCAGGGTACACCCTGGACAGGTCGCCAGTCCATCACAGGGCACACACACACACACACACACACACACCTACCTAGGGAGAATCTAGAGTGACCAATTAACCTATCAGGCATGTCTTTGGACAGTGGGAGGAACCCGGAGTACCCGGTGAGAACCCAAGCATACACGGGGAGAACATGCAAACTCCACACAGAAAGGACACCGTTTCAAACCCCTCAGCCTGAACCAGCAACCCC
>JAOXYM010000024.1:17532667-17546277 GCA_028567055.1 Leptatherina wallacei
TGGGAGGAAGCCGGAGTACCCGGTGAGAACCCACGCATACACGGGGAGAACATGCAAACTCCACACAGAAAGGACACCGTTTCAAACCCCTCAGCCTGAACCAGCAACCCCCTCTGGCTCAAACTCTGCCCAGGACTTGAACCAGCAACCTTGTTGCTGTGAGGCTGTGGTGCAAACCACCACACCACCGTGCAAGTGCTTGCAAATATTTGTTAAATCAAATTGAACCCTTTGATGCCTGTTGTCACAAATTTCTGGCCTTTTATTGCTTTCCATCTAATAAGTTTGTTTACTGATCTTTCAGTAAAAATCCACAAACAAGATCTTACATCTCAGCTTTGCAGAACGTACATGTCAAGATTCCACTGACAGGTCTGTAGATGCATGCCCTTATAACCAAGATAAAGCATAAAACTAGTTTGTGCAGCACCTTGTGTTTTCCAGGAGTCATTACTGAATAGCCCATAAAGAGAAGCACTTATGATAAATGGCTGCCTGAGCTGCACAAGTCTCAGGACAAGCAAAAAAAAAAAAACCCACACATTAGCAACCCCAGAACCCAGAAAAGGGATTCCTTGCTCATCACAGAAATAATGATGAGGAAAAGGCTGAGACCAAAAGGAGGCTGAAAGTAATATATGCAACCCACAAACAGACGTCCAATTAAAAACAGAGCTTCATATGCTGCAAAGGTTCAGCATAAAGCAGGAGCAATAATTCTCATCAAGTCTAACCTGGATCCATTCACCATTCATTCTGTCCCCTGTGGGGCTAAAGCCAACACTCATCCACTTCTGGATCATGAACACTGGTCCAAAAATGATGATACACCCCCCGCCACTCATTTCCTTTGTTGTCCGTCTATAGAGAGATGAGGTGCAGTGAAAGTCTCATCTTAGGAGGGTTCTTAACAGTTAACCTGAAGTCATGAGGCATAATAATGAGAGCTGGTTGAATTCTCTAAATGCTAAAAAGCTTCAATGCTTCCTTCATCTCCTTCAGCATGAGAAACACTGGACCATCCTTAATTAGGAGGAGATAATCCCATCACACAATTCTTACAGCTGCAACATTCAAAGTGATGCTTGATTATTTTTGTACCAACTGACATTCATAGAGATAAATGAAGCCACAAGGGTAAACAATCAGCCAGTGACAATTTTAACTTTGATTTTAGAGATGATCAGCCTCGACAATGAATGTAATACATGAACATATGCTGCCTTTGTCAATCAGTGGGATAAGATCATATTAAAAAAAAAAATAAAGGGTTTGTGTAGAACATTTTCTGTCAACTGTAGTTTAATTACAGTAAACTCACATCAAAACTTAGTGACATCATTCCTAAGTAATTTTCTCCTTAGGAATTACCCCCCACTTTTTCTGGATTTCAAGGCATTTTCCATCAAGCTAAAGTGTGGATAAAATCTACCATTTGACATTCAGCCCCACCAAGGACCAATATTTACAGACTTATTGATTAAAAGTATTCAGTTATATTTTTAATTGCCAGTTAGCTGAAAGCTTGATCTCATAAAATTTGGTCATGAATTGTTTTTTTTGCATAAACCCAATGGTGTTGAATTAAAAAAGGGTTCAGATATTAGTCCACACACAGATTGCAAGTGATGATTTAGACATGTGACTACTAGCAGTGGGCATTCAGTTAAAATAAAGGA
The DNA here is from genome assembly GCA_028567055.1 of Leptatherina wallacei. Taxonomy (NCBI): domain Eukaryota; kingdom Metazoa; phylum Chordata; class Actinopteri; order Atheriniformes; family Atherinidae; genus Leptatherina; species Leptatherina wallacei. The sequence goes on from JAOXYM010000024.1 coordinate 17,534,347, forward strand.
CTTTGCTAAAGACCTGGAGGTAGCTCTGATGTCTATGAGTCACATGCAGATTGTGATGCACTGTTGTGTGGCAAGAAGCCACAAAGCAGCTTGACGCAGCCCATCACTTGGGAGAAATTTTTTGTAGACTTAAGGTTGAATTGTTGAGAGAGCAAGCAGCGTTGTGTAAAATGAGCCCTGCATACCAGTAAAAAAGCCAACTGGAAATTTTGCATTTTTTGAACTGATGTAGAAGCATGCTAAACCTCGGCACTGCACAACTGTTGTGTGGTCCAGCCCACAATGGGCAAAAATTAGAGCGGCCCGTCAACTCAGGTGGCATTAAGTCTGACCACTTTGACAGGATTATTCACAAAACTCGAAGGGGAGAAAAAAAAAAAAAAGGGATCAGCTTACACCAACACAGAGCCGTGGCAGGATAAGAGGTGGTCGGTGAGAAATGCGTGTAATGTCAAGTCCAGTCTGGTGCCTCCATTAGTAAAGATACTTCAATGGGGAAGGAGGGGGCCGTCTTTGCGGATTAAAAAAAAAATTAAAAAAAAAGGAAAAACTTCCAGTACACAGTGCTGTCTTTGAGAAGTTGAGACCCCTGTGTGGTTTGGTAGAAGAAAAAAGGAAAAAAGTACCCCTCACATTTAAAAAACAGTCAGTGCTAATCAGCATCAATGGTGCAAAAGTGTTTGTTTTGCTTGTTTACTCAAACAGCAGGCAACACTGATAATTTTATAAATCCCTGAGGGATTCTGTCCAATGTGACCAGTAATGAGATAATAGTCTGTTAGTCCTCACTGAGTCAGTAAACCTAACACTTTAAATTACTTCCCAATTGTCTGTGCCCTGTAAAAAGTACCGATACACATCCTGCAAAATAATCATTTTCAGGGATTAATTCAATCTACAATTTAAAAAAAAAGTCAGCATTATATCATGGAAATATGAGATTATACAACCATATCTCTGTGAAATGCAAATAAAGTGGCCAAATGGGACTCAACTTCCAGCCCTGGCAGCTATGTTGCCATTCTCTTCCCACTGAGTCATGCAAGGTCACACAAAGCTCATGTGAGTCAGTGTTTGAGAAAAACACGACTAGTCAGAGTGAAGCTATTCAAATGGCATGGAAAAAAAATATAAAAATCAGTTGGAGAAAGCAACATTACTTGGCATCAGCAAACTGCTTGTGTGCCGTTTTAAATCAGTTTCATAGAAAAAGAACACTTTTCATAGCCTAACAGATGCCAGCATGAAATTAAACAGAATGCTGCTTCCTTAAGATGTATTAGATGCTGTAACAAATATCAGACCTTTCTGAAAACATTTAGTCTTTTTTTTTCTACTACTTGATAAATTTGATCCTTTTCCTTAAAATGCTACAAAATAGATTTAAATTACAGCCAACTATGTCTTTACATGCATCTCAAGACTCCATATTAGCCCAATAATTAGTTTAGGATATTGAGGTACGGCAATCAAAAAAGTCAATTAGCTGCCAATGTTTTAAAGAAATTACTGGTTTAATTTCAGAGAGTTTTAGTTAGGGTAATGGCCACTATTGGAGCAAGTTTTAACTACATTATACGTAGTTTATTTTACTGCAAGACCAGATCTGAGTACTCACTGAAAAGAAATGAAAGGATTAAAAAAATCAAGTTGATAAATTTACAGGGATATATTGGGTCACCTCAACATTTATTGAAAGTAATAGGCAAAAAGGACATTTCGGAAGTCTGAATTTAAACCCCTGACTTTGTAAAGAGACGAAAGGAAACTAAAGGGTTTTACATGTAAAATATCGTTTAAAAAGAAAAGAAAAAAAAGGTGGAAGCATACCTGGCTCTGAGCAGTTCTTTGGCTCAGTTTCATTTTCTGATACTGAAGCCATTAGCCGTCTTCCCCAGTGCTCAAGGTCCGGATGTCCCTCCACGATCATCCCATGCCCTGAAACAGAATATGAACAGCTCTGGTTAACAGTAAATACAGCCTCTACAGTCATCTTGCCGCCAAGCCCCCGCAGCATGCTGGAGGTTAATGTACCTGTAACAATCCCTTTAAAAACCAAAATAAAAAAAACCAAATAGGGGACAGCTTGAAACTCCATTTTGCAGTCTAAACCGACATGGCCGCTGCTGCATAGAGCATGTTTCATGACCTCAAGCATCCATGATCACGCTCATTAATCCAAACAAGGTTTGCTTTTCTTTAATCCCTTAAAAAGTTCTCATTTATGTAGATGTGACATTTTCATCCAGCAACAACAACAACATCGAAATGCAGCTGTGCCATTATGTTTTAGGGGGTGGGAGTTTCATTTTTCATTAAACTCCTCTTAAGCCTCTGTAATGACAGAAAAAAAAAAAAAAAGGCAGTCTCAATTCTATTATGTAAAATCCTAAAAACAGAGCAGCACTTAAAACTTGCCATTTTCATAAAAAAAAAAAAAAAGTTCCCATACAAAAAGGCAATGCTGGATTGAGGAACAGGATGATAAAACGCTGCTGTATGCAGTTATGAGTTGCTCACTAGAGAATACCCTGAGGACTGTCTGTTTATTTCACATACAGCTCACTTATGTGTAGTTCTCCCCTCCATCTGGCTTAAATTTATAGATTATGCAATTGTGAAAGACTTTCTATGCAGCTGTGGACTCACATGGTATCTGAAGCTCTCCCTGAATTTCTCCATGTGATCAATGGCTGCAACCAACCTCCCTTGGGAACCAAGGATATACTGATTTAAAAGGTTAGCAACTAAATATAAGCCATTGTCACACTTTACAGATCATAGAGCAACTGAACAATTGACTAGTTCACCAGCTCATTGGTGGAAAACAAATGTCTGTTCCCTAATGCCTTAAGCTAAAATTTAACTAAATGAATTGCTTCATGCAAGATTAAGAATTTTCCCCTATAAAATTACTTTAAATACATCAAACAAGATGCAAACTGGCTACTTGCTATGGCCAGAGCACATGGAAACCATGCATTGCACTGCTCAGAACAAGCTGTAAAACACAAGTGTAGGTCAGGATTTTGGTGAAAACTTTCACTAAAGCAATGACAAAGCTGACCTGAAATGGCCATTACAGGACTCCCTTACCATAACTGCAATATCTCCAATTCCACTTTCATCATATCCAGTCGCTTCCAGTTCCATCACTTCCTACAATAGTTGTCATATTATAGGATAACTGTATTAAAGCAGACCACTCTGCTGGATAGTAATGCAGCTCAATAGCAAGGACAGAGTCCTGCATCTGTGCATACAGATGTGTTCGACAGATGGAGAGTGACACAGACGGGAGGTAATGTTAGAAGATGGACCAGTAGCCTACTGAAAGCCCCATTTATCCAAGCTGGGCAAAAGGGGAAAAAAAACAAACGCCACTACCAACCCAAATCACTCAAAAGTGTAACAACTTTAATACAAACATATAGGTGAACCTTTGGAATCGCTCGGTCAGCCAGCATTAGCTGGATAGATGCCCCACATAAAAGATGACGCATTACAAGCTGCGCAAATGGTAATACTTTGGGCCTCTGACCTGCTCACTTTAAGTTGTCTAGATGGAGAAAAGTACATTTTGATACCCACTATAAACAAATTGGTAAAGTGGGCTAATGAGTATGTTCAGTTTCTATTGGAATGAATAGACCTAGTACCTGCTGCTAGTGGGTCAGTAAACAGGAAATTGCTCGCGTGGGCGGCATTCTTTGAGAACGAGACTCCAAATACTCATTTAAAAATAAAAAAAGGTTGAGGTATTATGCTCATAATGACATTTCTAGTTATCCAAATTGTACATCCAATGTTTCGCTCACATTTTTGGTTTGAAATTTTAGTCAACATTGTTTACCTTTTTAAGTGTAGGACAGGAAAGAAAAATCTGTGGTTCTACAGGAAACATTAGCAATTCAGTATCCATTTCAACATGAAGAATAAGCACCAGTTGTGTGAATTTGTAAATTAAAAATAAAAAAATAAAAAAATCTGGATTATTTCAGTCCTGAACCCTGAATTTAATGCACTACCTAAGAGCTGAAAGTGGGGACAAACCACCGCTTGCCCCAGATTGTATTTTCAGCATACCAACAGAAATGTTTTCATTAAACGCCTTTCAGTACAGAAAAGTTGAACAGCCTGAAGATCAGCAGGCGCTGGATAAACAGATTATACACTAGGCGACCTCAGCTGCTTCCCACAGCTCTCCCATCCCAAAGACCAAACCCTACAGCCATCGCTTCAACCTGCTCTCACTAACCAGCTCAGTTTCACTCCTCGACCGCCTCTGGCCTCGCCATTTACTTTGTGAGCATTGCTGGAATGAGATTAAATGCCATCCAATGTGATATCCAGGGATCATTGTGAGATCCAAACATGTGGACAACACATGTCAAGAGAAACTGCGTTAGACATACAGGAGTATCTTAATTTAGGAAGACCATCCATATAATTGCAATTTTTGCAGCCAGTTACATGTAAAGCCACAACTACAATAGTTCTGCTTTGATAGAGCCTGATGCTTCCTAGAAGGCTAAAACATGAAGAAAATGCATGCGTGAGCTGTTCAGCATGCTGTAGTCTCGCTACCACGCATTTGAAGACATGTGATTCTGTCAGCACCTCTGGGCAGGCTCGGAGTGAAATAAGGGCTGCAGCCAGTTGCAGGACTCATGTTGTGCTCATGCTAAAGCTGCCTTACTTCGCCAGCTCAGCTCATTTGTTTTCATTGTATCCAAATGCTCATTTTGGCACTGCGCTGACTTTAAAAGATTGCCATTATCCCTGATTAGTTTTCAAGCAAGAATTGCAAATTTCCTAGCCTTTGAGGATGTTGATGCCCAGTGATCCAATTTCTTTGAAAAAAAAAAAAAACTTTAAAAATCTGAAAAGCATTTTTCAAAGCCACCCCTCTGCAAACTGAATATTTATTCGAAAAGAACTTCAAATAAGACTTTTCCTGACACCCAGATTTAATACTCTAGCTGAGACAGTTTGGTCGATTAATAAAACATTGGTAATTAAATCTGCATAGCACATGCTTTAATTATTTTCAAGTGTTCTCCACACAAGTTTAGACATTGTTAAACCAGTAGCTGCAATATGCAAGAAAAAAAAGTTCACATTTCAAACCTTTATGCAACGCAAGTTCAACTTATTCATTGAAGTGGCCTCACTCACCCCAATAATCGAGATCACACTAAAGGGTGAAACAGCTGGTTAAACCTGGTTTTATGAAAATCTAGTCATGGATCTAGCGTATACAATAAAGCTTAAACTATTAAGGAATGTAATCCAGGCAAAAACCAACTTAGGAATTCCAAATGGATCCCATCATGGGAGACACCCCAAATTTTTTTATTTTCAGGTCAGTTTTGGTGTGCTTGAAGAAAATATTAAATGAGGACTTTTACCCACTTGTGTGCCCTGTTGTCCAGGAATTTTTAATAAATGCTCTAAAAAAAAATAAACCACACACACACACACACACACACACACACACTTTATAAAAAGTGACCAAAACAGTAAATATGAAGAAAACGTAAGATTTTAAATCAAATCATATTCAAAAACCACACAAGGTCTGTCTGTCTATCTAAATAAGTCAGGGCAAAATGATGGGTTGAGATGACACTGGACTTCATTACAGGTCTCAGTTCATTAAGCCTGACTCAGATTTTAACAAGGATTCTTCCCTTGTAATGCAAGTTTATCATCATACAGGAAACTTTATAAAAGTTATCCCAGAAATGGATTGTAAAATCCCATTTAAGTCGAAATATTTTCTGCTAACAGACACCAAAAGTGGTTTTACTTGATCTCTTGCCAGTGAGGAATTTCTATAGGTTGTACCCAAACTATTGGATATGTTGATGAAATACCTGTTTGAGTATGCACATTCGTCATTCTGTTTGTGCTACATTGTTTGGAAAATTCATGTAAACCTGAAATTTAATGAAAAAAAAAAAAAAAGACACATGAGAAACATTTCTTTGAATATAAAAACACTAAAATAAGAAAAATGTGGCAACCATCCCTTTAGCTGAGAATACTGGAGCAGCAGAGACGAGCAATAATAGCTTAGTAATATCATCCTGCAGCTTTGTTCGACCAGCCCAGGAGGGAGAAAGACCAAGGACAACCATCCATCAATCTTCCCATGCTGTGAACAAGCTTGCCTTCTTTGTCAAAAATGCAGCTCACTCTGCACATCCATGGCCATCAGAGTCAGCCTACTGTAGCGACCTGTCAGAACCCAGTCCTGCCTTGCTTCTCTCAAAACAAAAAAAACCACCTGTTCTAGCCTCCCATGTGGAGCTCTGTCACATGAAACATGTACGCAGCTCGATCAGCATTCACGACAGCATGTTGCGCCCCACCCTGCTTCATGGAGATGTAACCCAGAGGTAGTACATTGCATCCCATCCATCTGGACTGCTCAGCACATCATTTCCTCCACCCACCCACCTCCCATGCTGCCATCAATCAAAAGGAGGTGGCAAGCACGAGGCATGGCTTTTAGTGTAACATGACAGACGCATGCTATGATGGCTGAGAGCTGGGGCCCTGGCCATTCAGTTAAAGCTTTGATTATTTGCAGATTTGGGTCTCATGGTTCACAGAGGGGATTTCAGTTGTTCCCCCTCTCTCAAGCATGTCACCTTGAAATGCCACCATGCAGCAGCTGGTCAAACAGGCTGAAATTCATGAAGAACTTATGTCACATGACACTGTGGTCCAACTTGATTAAATGCAAAAGAACACAAGCCTTTTTAGTGAGTGACCAAGGCTGATGTAGAGGGGGCTTTACCTCAGCTCCCAGATCCTGACTTTTGAGTCAAGTGATTTGCAGTCAACTGTACAATATAAATTTCTAAATAATCTTTTAAGCCTCTTGTTTTAATGTAATCAATAAAAACTCCCAATAAATCCGTTAAGAGATCTGCAGGCAGGTAGTTCATAGTGGATTTGCGGGGTCGTTCAGCCTGGGGGTCTAAATAGCCTACTTGCAAATGGAGAAGGTCAGATTTAAGTTTCTGTTTGAAAACAGTCATGATAGAAATAAATCCTGATTTAAAAACGCATCTCCTTTAAAAATGTTCAGTGCTGAAAGAATTCTTAATACAGTTTCACTGTTCTTGATATGAACAGTGTGGACCTGGGGGCGTGTTTTGTCTAGTTAACCTTTGATCCCAGGGTTATGTCAGATATTCTTCACCAGCAAAATGTCAAGGTTGCCCATTAGATTACGTAACTGCGTGAGTGAGGCTGTGTGGGATGCTCTACGTGTCCGTGTTTGCACAGCCCGCCATAAGAATTCTGACATGTGTGCACGGGAGGGCACGATGTTTGGAATGTGCGTGTGCACACATGCCAAAATCAACTATTGGAATCGTTTGCTCAGCGAATACAACTCGGACATTAGCTTCCATCTAAATATTGCAACATCCAGTGTTTAACACCCCCTCAAAAAAAAAACAACCTCCCACCCCACTAAGTGATCGTCGGTGGCCTCTGCGTAAAAATCTGCATCTCTCCATTGCCATGCGGAAGCAGGGAGCGTGATCATCTTTGCGAAGCAGTGTGTGCAATGGTGTTTTTCTGAGAGCGCGTGCGTGTGTAGCCCCGGGCCAGACGCGATGATGGCAGCATTAAGCATGATTTTGAGTCTGTAGTGGGTCGTTATCTATGACGTGCCTGGCGCCAAACCTGCCTGTTTTAAAGAGACGAAAACAAGACAAACAAACAAACATAAAAATAAAAAAATGTCACGAACAAATAATGCAAATTACCATTCAGCTTATTTGGATACCTGATGTTCCCGCGCCTGTGAAGCACGCGGTGCATGTGCCGTAATTACAAGCCTGGCTCTCAAATTTAAAAACGTGCCACTGCCGCGACGCGCACACTGCGGCATACAGGCTTCCACAATGAGGTTTAAAGGGGGAAAAAAGCTGTGACCTGACAACATGTGTTGCTGACTTTATGCAGAGTGCAATGGGGCTAGAGATTCTATTTTGTTTAATATGCAAACTACACTTAATATACAAGAGAGGAAAATAGACGGATGGCGTGCACATGAGCAGACGCTCTAGTCTGAACATTTTTAATGTTTTCATTCTTTGCCCTTGACATCAACGCCTGATGTTTCGTTTCTGTGATCGAGGTGAGGTAGCTCTGATGACAATGTATGTGCATCGTTACACTGCAGATGTCTGAGCTGCTTCTGCTCCGTCCTCAGCTCCCCGTACCCCAGTGGATACCTTTCTCGCCCCCCCGCGCACACACACACACACACACACACACACACACACACACACACACACACACACACTCTCACCTGTCTTGGTTAACAGCGCCGACATGCTCCATGCCACGAAGAGAACACTGCAGATAAAGCACACCTGGACGAACAGCATTTCCCTCCTCTTGCGAACTTTAAATATCTTCGCGATTATCGTCTTTTTAGACGGGCTCACTGTGTCGTTGTCGTCCCGCTCCATGCTTCGCAGCTTACTCAGCCGGCGGCCACTTTTTTTGCGTCCTTGAGAGCCGTAGAAACTGCCGCCCCGCTTGCCTCTTTACACGGAGCACAGCCGGGATGCGGTCCTCATTTCAAGCCGTCCTGTGCGGAGATGGAGAGTAGTGAAGCGGACAGTTTTTTCACCCCTTTCTTGTCGCCGTCGCTGAGAGAAGATGCCTTTCAGCTGTTGGGACTGGGTGTTCAAGGGGCAATGACACGGCGGTCAAATTCCGATATAGGTGTCCAAATTAATTCAGCGACGCTCCCGAATTCGGATTCTGCCAGAGGATGAGTTAGCTATTGGATGGGATCTCATTGCAACATGCATCCTGTCCCAACATGCATCTCTATATAGCCTATCAGCTGCACTATTCTTCATCCGTGGTGGAGTTTCTGTTTTGCATATGATGCGTCAGTGTCCAGTCACAAACGCGAAATCGCTCAGCTGCGCCGTATCGCAAATCCTACGCACCTGCGCCTGTTAAGTGAAACCAATCTGCGCTCATCAAGGTTAATTGTTAAATTCGGCCAGCAGTCGTGTTGTTCGCCTCGCTCGGGCGCCTCCCCCTCTACATGAATCCCTCCCCAGTGTGGAGCAGCAGTGCTGGTGATGAGAGCGGACTATCAGCTGCGCCCTTTAGTCCCCCCCCCCCAACCGCCAATATTAGACTGAGCTCCTTTAACTTTCCTGACAACTGCGTGCGCAAACAGCCTGTGAAAAATCTTCATTTTATCTCTCAGTTCTGAAAGCACATCGCAGCCCCCACATCGATCATCCAGGACCCAACATGGGACCCTACTATATCTTTGCCATTATTTGCTTGTCCCCTTGAGATTCATAAGTTGGATTCTCTTACTAAGAGGTAACCCATTTTATGCTATTCACGACAACAACAAAAAAGAGAGAAGAGAGAAAAATAAAACAGCCCGTATCCCTCCACCGCTGTGTTATGAAACCAAATCCAATATCTTTCTGGGTCCTGAGCATATCCCCTTTTATTAACTGGCCTATACTAGTCACCTGCCATCCTCATATTGATATCATGCAGAATAATTGAGGTTATAGATCCTCCAGCTCAAAGGCATCAACGCTTCAGTTTCCCCTCAAATCTAAAACCATGAAATAATTTCTCGTGACCTGAAGGGGATTTTTGTGCCAAGATTATAATGGCTACACAGAATTGCTTTGTATAAACAGAGCTATTGGACCTGTACATAGCAGAAATTAATATTGTAATGAGAACTTTTATGTCATGCAGTCAATTAAATGTGAGTAAAATATGTCCTGCAGTGAGTGAGTGATCATTATAAAGCAATCAGGTAAGAATGGATAGTATATTCAATAAATATAAAAGAATGTAGGTATTTTTTAATTCACCTGTGAAATATTTTGAATAATGCTGAGTCGAACTGGATTTAGCTTCAGCACACCCCTAACTTGTGTTTGATATTTGGCAACGTTGCAAGTGTGTCACCAACACACAGGCCAGCTGAAGACTGCAGCGTCTACTCGGCTCTGTGCAAACGGTGTTCAGTCCTTACCTGGAGCTGTCACTGCTGTATGACAGGAAATAACACAGGCAGCTAATCTCAGAAATCCAAAGTGAAGGCAAAGATCAATATGTAATCTAATGTTGGGTTTAAGATGGAGCACCACATTAGTCTCAAGTATTATCCTTTAATGCCCATCCATTTTTACCTCCCTCAACTCATGGACGATTGAGATTTCAAGTTATATTTGTTCAAAAGCTTACACTTTCAAAATTATTATTGGTGGGAGAAGCTCTCAAGACCAACCCTGTGTTATCACTGGTACACCTCTGCTTTAATGACTGAGTCACCTCAGACAACTTTTTCAATCTGAATTAAATTGTGATTATGTTTTTACACTGATGGAATAGTAATCCTCTCTACACTGCAAGAAAATGTCAAACTATTCACCTGACAGTAGAGCTGCGACTCCGTCTTGCAATTTTAAAACCAGTGCTGGAAGACGTGATGCTACAGAGCACAGGCTACTCCTGCTGCCTCCAGGCCTGCTGCAGGTCACCTTTTCTGCCAAGATAACAGACGAGAAAGCTGCCGAACCCTCACAGGTTGACGAAGCTGAAACAGTATGTCAACATTGTGGCATCACTGCTGCTCTAAACTCAGGCAAAAAAAACAAAAAAACAGCATGTAAGGGTCAGAACCCCTCACAATCTCCTGCAAACCAAGGTTATGTAAGATCAGGACTGTCCCTGTCATTACAGATTGAGGCAGCCCTCCAAAATCATTAACCATCATTTCCAAGAAGCATCCAAGACTCTGCATGAGGGGTGTACATGGAAGGCGTTGCAGGTCATTAGTATGGATTTTTCTGAATCTGAAGCCAGAGATTGGGTCTTCTGCAAGCACACATACACATCAACATGTGTGAGTCATGGCCATGCCAAGGGATTAGTCCCTTCCAGGCCCCAGCCTACACTGCAAGCAGGCAATCGGGGAGCAGAGCCAGGGCCTGCTTACAGAGATTTAGCCACTGCTTTACACTCCCTGCCTTGTTCAAACTTACATGGTCTTCTTTGCCCTCTGCGAGTTCCAGTGCAACTGTACTTTTGCTACGGATAATAAGGAGTGTTTTAATGAAGCCAGATGTTACAGAGAGCAGTCAGACTGATGGTAATGCGTCGTTTGATATAAATGCCAAATGTGTCATATCCTTGCAGTGAAGATCACAAATGACTTGATGTCAAGTGCTTTAACAATGACTGTTACTCAACAATTGCCATTTGACTCAGCTCCGCTCACTTCAGCTTCCAACTACATTATTGCTGTGATGATTCATCTTGTTTATTCAGTGGTTTAACACACTGATTAAAATACTGTCTTAATAGGGGATGCAGCAAAACCAAGGCACAGTTTACGTAACGTTTCAGTAATCATGAAGATAATTTGTCAGTGTGAGACTAACTTTGCAGGTTTATGAATCAATCTTTTGAAGCTGTCAATAAACGTTTTATTTGATGAAAAGCAACAAACCTCAAGAATTAATCCAATGAAAAATATGGACTTTAAAATTCAAGTCCCATTATTTTATTCATGTATGCTGATAATGTGAACTAGGTAATCTGCAAGATGAAACAGTTTTGGTTTTAAAGTTCAAAGTTGACCTTATTACCGCAAGGCCTGTTTAGTTGCTTTTTGGATCTTTTGATCATATCACATTGATTTTTATTAGCAAATGAAGTTTGTCCATTATATATATATATATATATATATATATATACATATATAAAGAATATATCATCTACAAAGCCCAATTCCAATGAAGTTGGGACGTTGTGTTAAACCTAAATAAAAACAGAATACAATGATCTGCAAATCCTTTTCAACCTATATTCAATTGAATACACTACAAAGACAAGATA
>JAOXYM010000024.1:17558710-17620608 GCA_028567055.1 Leptatherina wallacei
CAAATGCAGCGCTGAGGTCCAGTAAAACTAAGACAGACATATGCCCACTGTCTGTATTCAAACATATGTCATTAATGACTTTGGTTAGAGCAGTCTCAGTGCTGTGGTTCTGTCTAAAACCTGACTGGAAGACATCATAGCAGTTGTATCGGGTTAGAAAGTCATTTAGTTGATTTAGTGATTTATAAGTATTCAAAAACTACTGTGGGTCGGTTTGTAGTTAAAAAAGGAAAAGAAATCAACATGAAAATCAACAAAAATCCAAAGCTAAGAGCGAGAGCGAGAGCGAGAGCAAGCAGCAAGCGTGTGTAGGCAGGAAGAGGAAACTAAAAGAGGCAAAAATGACAAGAGCACATGTAGTACTTGTCAATGTCTTTAGTGCTACAGTGCTTGGAAAACTTATGAGGTTGATTGTGTGTCTTAAATTTCCATTTAGCATTTAAGATAAAAAAAACAAAAGGTTCATGTTGATTATATAAAATTTTTGCAGAGACGTCGAAGGGCTGTTATTAATTCACAACCTGTGCTCAATCTCAGAAACAGTTAAAAAAAGAAAAAGAAGGGGGAAAAAACAAACAAACAAAAATCAACATGATGTCCATTTGGGCTAGTGACATCTCCATTTTTAGAGCAGGACATCATGAGATTTTTGAGCCTTATGCTATGTTTGAATATTGTGCAGTTTCATAGAAATTTGTCCCCTTTTCACATTATTACACTGATGTCATTGGCATTAAGTGGTCTGCTTAGTGAAGGGACCAGGAATTCAAAAGGGATTAAATTCATTCATCCTCCAATCCACACAGATGAATGGACATGCACAACCAAGATGCTATCTCTTTTGAGTGCAGCTCTGTGCCAGTGAGTACAGTGTGGAAGGCACAACGGTGGACACCCTGGAGCCAGGTTATGGAAATATGATTTTACATGGACTGACAGATTGACAGTGCACTTGTTGAGTTGAAAGCAGGTCTCTTGGTGGCCTCCAGGGGGCAGAGTGGCCTGCGTGCCCCCAAGGCGAGTCTGCTCTGTGCTGTGGGCTTAGCTGCTCGTTACATTAAAACAGGGGCTTCTGTGACAGAGTCAGCATTATGAAAGCTAAGAGGATTAGCTGATGGACATTTCTGGCGTTGCCGGTCAATTATCAAAATGAAAAGCAGTGACTGGGCAGAGCTGGCATGCTCTGTGGCACAGAAGAGCTCCTCCTCATCTGCACTTACTCAGCTTCTGTCTGTCACAGGTTACTTAAGTTCAGTAGGAGGGATGGGGGGGAATAAATGAAGGCATCACTAGAGCATTCCTTAACACGGACGTTTATGTGAGAGATCCACGGATTAAAAAAGAACATTTAAATTTTAATGTTTCTAAAGTGCAAAACTGAATGTTATGCAACAGCATAAGAACAGGCCTGCACATCATCCAGCCAACCGAGCTCAAGCCTATCTGCTCCAACCATCCCCCCCCCCCACATACACACACATACATACACACTCCCTCACACTGGCTTTCACTACTCAAGTGTGTGTGTGGGTAGTGTACCCCCCCTTGCAAAATTACTTAACATGGTGTCATAGTAGGTGGAGCCTCCACCACAATCATATCACACTGTGGGCATGTGTGATGTTGGAGAGTTGAGGGTGAGGAAGAGGAGCTGTGGGGAGGCTTGTTTTGGTCCATCCACAAAAGTGGCATTCCACAGCTGCCCGTGTTAAAGATCTACCCCGGGGATTCACACAACAGTGCAAAGGTAATCAGCCGAGTCACTGTGCCACCACTGCTGCAGCGGACACATCACGCGAGGTAGAACACCCTGCATCCCCTTCCATCCTCAACACACCTCTCCTATTAACCAACTTTCTAGTACAACAGTTACATCACTGAAGCACAGCAGAGGTGAAACTCTGTCTTTTTTCTTTCAGTGGCTGAAACAGATTAATTTCTACCTTGACACTAGCAGCCAGGGAAGCGAGCAGTTTTTTTGTGAGAGATGGTTGCTTAAATTATTCAAACAGCGTTAATCCTGGCTCACTACAGCAGCCCGAATTATATTCGATCCCAGTTATCACTTCGGGGACAATGTCATCTCATCGCTGTATTACAGATGGCCCGGCTGGATGGGTAGATTTGATACGGGCATTCAGAGGATGCTTGGATACAGCTGAAAAATGTCTCCATCTGGTGTTGCTTCAGAAGCTATTCAACTAGTAGGCAGAAAAGCTTTTATGGAGATGGTACAGGAGCACATGCACATTTAATATAATCTAATATGGACAGATTTAGAAGATTTTAAGATGACCTTGTCTGAATAATATGCTGAAAACAACTGAAGACATCCATTTTAAAAGGAGATTGCCACCAATCTTGCACATCAAAAAACAATGAATATTATGAGAAAGAAAATTCAGGCCCCCAGATTCTGTGCTTGTTACACCACAGTGATTATTGTCGGTTTTGCATTGCTGTGTTACACGTGTTTTGGGATTTCCATGAAAAGCAAAGTACACATCTCAGGGGGTTTGCACTGACATAACTGATATGAATGCATGTGAGCAGTCCCCTGTGGCGCCACAGCTTTGTGAAGCTTCAAATTTATTACATGCTGGGGGTATAGACATTGTACTGAGAGGCTGAATGAAGATATAATCAGAGAAGCTGTTAAACTGCATTTTGGGAAGTGCAGGATTGGCCCAGGCTTTTCGGAACCTTACATCTGAAAAATCCACAACAAGTCTGTGAGGAAACTGGAAAGAAAAAACATGCACAATATTTTGATTAACTTGTAAATATATGACTAAAGAATAATTAAACCTAAGGCTATATGTTCCATGCTTTATTACAGGAATAGACTTTTAGTGTCTATAGAAGCATAGATGTATCAAATGTGGTAGTCAAAGTAAGGAACAAAGGAGAGACTAATTCAATACTAATATGCGATACTTGATGATAGGTCGTATTCGGTTTCACAAGCAATCTGTAAGGACAAAAATATACTTGTGTTTAATCAAGAGTTTGTTTAGTTATAGTGGCAATCTTCATATCCTGCGTTTTTTTAGTGTTGGTTTTGCAAATCAGTACATCAACGAACACCGCAAGATGCTGATGGCTGCTAGAGGCAGGGTCAAACTTAACCAGATATCTGACTCGTTTGATTTTGGGGTTCTTAAATACCATATAAAATACAAAAACTGTCACTTACTTGATTGGTTTTTGTACCAGCCCTCTCTATTGTCAGAGTTTTGTTTATATCTTGCAAATATAAAAGTTGTGTATGGTTTGAGTTCTCTGCTACGCCCCCTGTGGAAGTCTTCCAGAAACACGTGTATTACACAGGTATGTTGACTTGACACTGGAATCACTTGCCTACAGTGCCAATCAAAAGTTCGGACACACTTTCCCATTAAAACCAATCAGGAAATGTGTCCTAACTTTTGACTGATAGTGTACCTGATCACATGGTTTAAAAAGCAAGTATATTTCTGGCCTTACTATACACAGCTGAAACAAATGCACTTCAGTCCATATATGAAAAAAGAAAGGTTTAATGACCAAATTGGGGCAGTGTGACTGTACAATGGGTGGAGTTGTAGAAATAAGAGAGCCTCATGGTTGTCGAGTGCTTACACAGAGAGATCCACTAAGACAAGGTATTGGCCTTCGTTTTCTAGAGGTAAACTAATAATACAAGAAATCTTATCTGGAAAAAAAGAATCATAAAAAGGGAAAATGTACAAGGTGGTTTGCAGTGAAACAACTGGAGCAGCTCATTGGGCAGAGATTCTCCTCTCCTCTGGGAACAGTCCTTGTAAGAGTTGTTTCTGTATTACCATGATGTGCTCTGCAGCAGTGTGATGTGCTGCTGCTATACAACAGCGTACTGCTGATACAGCAGCTCCCGGATCTTATAGTAGTCATCACACAGGCAGCCTTCCAGACCGATGCGTCCGGCCTCCGTCTGTACAAAAAGAGCACAAAGATGCAGAGGTCATTTCAGTTCTTGAGCAACAAGATTGTACCTTTGAATATAGATAAACAAAGCATCTGCAGCAGACTGCTAGCCTGAATAACTGAAATATGCTGCTGTTTTCTTCCTGAATATTTGGATCTTAACTGTCTAATGAATCTGTACCAAGATGTTCCATTTAAATAACCCACAAACACACGCAAACACTCCTTGAACAAACTCAGTTCTCTTTGATTTCATTTTCTGGGTTGCATCTATTTTAAGTTCTTGTCAATTATGCAGTTTGTTGTTAGTATCTTGGCTCTCTCCTCCATATACTTTTAATTGTTAAGTCTTTCCTCCGATTCGTTTTTTTACCGTCTTTCATCTGAGGTGAGATGTTTCCATATGCCACTGGGGTTTTTATATCCTGCTCAGGCAGCCTGTATTTGTTTCTCTTCAAGTTTAATATTCCACTTTGTGTTCAGTGTGGGGTATGTTATTTTAATGTGTGTGAATGTTTAAGCCTTGAAGAAAAGATTCAGTTTTCAAGTCTGTCTTATAACATTAATCAGAATATATGAGCTCAGAAAAAAAGGCTTTCTTGCAGTAATTATTCCTGGTGTTGATACAAACACTAATTAACAGAGACAGGAAGATGCTCCTTCATACATACAGCCTATAGCTGCAGCCTGTGATTTTCTAAACTCCAAACTGAAGTGCTGTATTCTTAATGGCATCTTCAACAGCTTGCTCTGTGAACTGAGAGACCTCTTTAATCAAAATGCACGATCCATCATCAGACAAAGGGAGAAGTTCAATGGGTTGCACTCCACTATAATATTAGCATGTCTCACGAGGACACTTTTCAGCTGTGCATCTCTTCATCTGATTGCTTACAGTCAATGAAATCAAAAGACAACAGACACCAATGTCATGGGAGACGTATTCATCTCAGTTAGTAACTTTGAGAAATTATCTTCTGTAGGCAGTCTTTAAAAGAGTTGTTTGTAAGGTCCTGATGAATATGAAGCAGGTCCTTTGAATGAATTTAGATCACTTTTCCTAAACAATTCATCCAATCATATAAATACTTCAACTACTTAAGTCTTTCACACAGGATTCTTGCAATGAATAAACATGTAATCAAACCAGGAGTTAACCATTTTGATTGCTAGATTTTAGCTGAAGGGAAAAGAAAAGATAAATAAATAAAAGAAATCTGGTGGCACATTTCTTCTGTGCTGGCCACTTTCCATGTTGTGGTGGATGGTGCTGCAGGGAGCTGATGGACAGCACACACAGTGAGCCAGGGGGAAGAACACTCACCCTGCGGACAGCCACCATGTTGTTGCATACCAGCACTCCGCCCACAAACTCGGCCTGGATGCCCTCTCTCAGCAGGACCTGCTTGAAGTCAGACAGGCGAGGCTCGTTGATGAAAACAGACTGATGCCCTGGAATCTGCAAAGACAGTGGAAAATAGCTCCAGTCAGACTGTTTCTCAAAAGGGCCGTCAGAGCTGCTTATTCGCTCTTTTAGACACAGACAATCAGAATCACATGGAAATCCCCGCTGACACTACAAGCAAGGGTTTTTTTTCCACCTAAACAGAATGTGTTTGGTTCTTGTTGATGAATGAAAAACCATCTTAAAAATGTTTAGAACACTTTTGGTTATAATCTGCTTAAGACTGAAGGCTCAACTTTGACAAGCAAACTGTGCAAAACGTGGAAATGACACAGCTGTCAACAGTGTGATAAACAGATAACAATTCAATTATCCACTTGTTGAAAGTTAAAAGAAAGTCCATGGCAATATGTTATGGATGAACTCTCCTCCATGTCTCCTTTAGTCAGGAGCTACTGCAACAGCTACTAGAGCCTTAAAGTCAACTGCTTCTCAGACTATGCCATTTCCCATCTATTATGCATGGCAACAAAGACTGAAAATAAGATTACCTGTAAAAAAAAAAAAAGTGTCATAGTAGAGTCATCTATTCAAAAAAAATCTGCATTTATATTTGCTGAGAAGAACTGGGAATAACTTCTCTAATCACAATGAAGTGGATATTTAGGTTTACTCACTACAAATATATATGTTTTATATAAACCAAGACTCAGAGAGGATAAGGACATCATTACAATAACTTTCTAAATAGTTAAATTTCTGTCCCCCACCTCGTTTGGAGGCAGCGGCTCTAGCGTGGGAATGACATCGCTCTCCTCAGAGACCTCCTTTTCATCTTCTCCAAAGAGGGTTTTCATGGCACGCTGTGCTGCCACTGCTGTGGCATTGTGGTCGATGTCGAGATCAGGGGCGGTGTCCATGGGCATCTCGCTGTCTTCCATCTCCTCATTCACACCCTCCTCCAGCATCACACCCGTATCCACCTTCACTACACGCATGTCCAGCACGCCTTCGATCCATGCCAGCTCCGTATCTTTGGCCTTGCAGAACTGCAGAGAGCTCACCAAGGAGTCTTTCAACCGCACCTTAACCATAAGAAGACAAGACAGGATGAAGATGATGGTCTGCCTTGGAATACATTTATAGTTGTGACATCTTGACTTAATAGATGGGATATTTAAAGTAAAAAAACAAACAAACACAAAGACAGTTGACACTGAAAACTGTATCTAATCTTTTACATATAAAAACACAGCTAAACTAAAAGAAGCAGGATTTCCTGGCAGACCTGGTAGATGTGTGTTTCACTCGTGGCGTCCACAGTTTCCTGCAGTTTGGGTGTGTAAACTTTGATGTCTTTGCTGAAAGCCTTGCAAGACTCAGCCAGGTCCAGGCTGGCTTCTGGTGGCCCATGAACGATCACCAGCTGTCTGGGCTTCATCTGATTAATAATCTTCTTTATGGAGTCACCATCAGAGCGACCTTCATAGTCTATGTACATCACTCTTGCTCTGCAAAGAATTAAAGACCGGGTCAAGCTTTTGGATGATCCTTCTTAAACAAACACGGAAAGACTGCCATTTTTATCTGCTGCTCATGAAGATTACCGACCTTATTTCAAGATTTTCTATACTTGAGATACATTTAGTTGGGACGACAGACAGATCCTGGTCCATGGGTTCATCCCCATTAGTCAACCCAGACTCCAGTTTGCTCTTCTCCTCTTCTGTGGCTTGCAGTTCAGGAACCAGAAACTCCTCGAGCCTTGAAAAGCACAACACTGGTTAATTGATAACAGCAGAGAGTTGGCTCCCAGCTTTCTGTATTCTGACCTTTCGTATTCGCATGATCCGCTTCATTACCTGATGATTTCTCCATACTCGTCCCATTTGATTCTCTCCTCGTGTGATGGGAACATTGGATACGACTTTTTGGCTTGTTTGAAGAAGCTACCTTTGCGGCTCCCCTCGCCCTTCATCATCAAGTCGTGGTGCTTGGTTTTCACCGTAGCTGGCTGATCCAGATCGTCGTCCATGTCACTGTCATCACTGGAGTCAACATCCACCCTGCAAAGCAACAAAACAAATCTCAGTTCTGTACACAGGATGGCATATGGTTACAATTTGTATTACAGTCCACTTTTCATTTAGTTTGCTAGTAATTCACAATGAAAAAAGAAGCTACTACTCTAAAAGAAAAAAAACTTGTCTTTTGTTTTTTCAACCTTGACCTAAATTCGCCATTTTTGACCAAGACCAGCCAGATGGCTCATTTTGCTCTCTGTACGGTGACTAAAACTCAATGGTTTGTATGCGTTATGATGCCTCTCGTTGAATATTAACTCTTTTCACTCTCTTAGTTTTTGTTTTGCAGATGCTGAGACAAGATTGGCCTGTTGTTTCTAGCTTATAAAAACTCCCTTTTCCCTGCTGTCTGGGTCTCCTTCAAGCAGATAAGAGATCACTCGCCTAAAATTTTCAAAGCATATCGCTTCACTTTGCATGCTTCACGCATACCTTAAAGTACTAAAGTCCTGATATCCAAATGTTACATTGTTTTCTGTGAATAAAAAGGTTTTTCCTCAGGTGTCAAATTTGTTTTCCCCTCTGGTTCAAACCTGGAAATTTGCTGTTCAGTCTGCTTTTGCCACTTCCTTTCCAATAAAGACAAATGCTCAATGCAAAAATATATCTACAGCCTCACACATGGAAATAAACAGGCATACTCAGAGGTTTATATCACTGACTAAATCAGCGAGCGAGTATCCTTGATGTAGATATCTAAAATAGTTTGCAAAACACCCATGTCAGGTAGCAAATTTAGAAAATATCTGAACCCGTCTGTGAAAGAAACAAGCACTTTTACTTGCACCTAGGGATTATATTGCAGCTGCTTTGCAGTTGCCAGTTAAAGTATTCTCACTCAATAATGCACCAATTCCAGAAAATGTTACCCTCTTAATAATTTAAACCCGAAATTAGATAAACAGAGTCTTTATTGAAAAACAATGTTAGCATTCAGTCATCCATGATGCATTTCTACTAGGACTTACTCTTTTGCTTGTTCAAGTTTTTTAGCTGCTTCTTTCTTTATTTTCTCCTTTTCCAGATATTCCTCCAGCTCCTTGCCTTCAAGTTTCACTCTTTTCCTGACCTGTCATAACAAGAAGAGTAAAAGCATGAATATGGTGCAAATGACAAATTCAGCATTGTGGTCTGAAAGCGAGAGCTTCTGACAGGAAAAATGCAGCATGAAAAAAATAAGTATCAGCTCTCTGAGAATTCTAAATTTTTTTTTTTAAGATAGCTCATCTGACCTCCAGATCCAGCATCTTCTCTCCGGGGTTGTCGATAAGGTAGCGTGCCAGTGTTCCAGGTGTGGTGCGGTAGGTTAGGATGACGGAATTTTTGGCATTTTGACACCACTGGATAAAAAGTTCTCTGGAAAAACCAGACTCAAGGTCTGGCTGGCTACAAAGCACCACCTTTGGGCTGGGCACCCGAGCCAGGTCCGCTAAACTGTGGCACAAGGTCAAGTGTCGAAACTGGAAGGGATTATTCCTCTTGTCCTCAAAACACCTCATCAGTTTGTCACTCATCCACTCCACCTGTAGAGAATCAGTATTTATCAATGATGACTATAGAAAAGGCAACATGTAGTACTGTTGTTTGCTATCATATCTCTTTACAAACACTAAGATTCATTAATGTTGTTTTGTTACTGGCATATAAAACTAAATTTCTTTAAACATGTGAAAACCAGTGATTTATACCTGGGATTTGGAGAACTCCACCACATTGTAGCTGACATTGTTGAGCAGAGCTAGCGGGTAAACTCCCAGCCCAGCATCTTTTGTCCTCCAAATCTGGTCCAGGAGTTGAGCCAGTTCCAGTACACGGCCAGCTGTATCCACGGCAATAAGAACATTACCATCACCACGCAGGGTCTCCATGACATTGGCTTTAGGAAAGAAAGGGAGAGAGAGAGAGAGAAAAAAAGAGGGAAAACCATAAACTGCATTTTTCACACTTTCCAAGATTATCTGAACACTGCAATATCATCATGACTGACCAAGTCTTTAATCTATTCTCAATTTAACTGAATACGCTAATAAAAACTACAAAGTTATGTAAATATTACTTACTTAACAGCAGCTCATCTCTTTGTTTGCGACGTGGCTGTACATATGCAGCATTGAAGGAATCTGTGATAAGTAAAGATGGACGGCTAATGCTCTCCAACGTGCATCCATTGAGGTGGCTAAAACATATGAACATCAAAACAGCATTCAAACTAAGAAACAAACTACCAACATGTCCCCATTTCATCTGTGTTTTTCTCTCTGCTTACATTTCTCTCTTGTGGTTGAAGTCCACAGCATAAACAATCTCCTCCTCCCCATCCTTGACAATTTTCCAAATGGTACCGCCAATCATGTGTCCGGCGGGAATAGGAGTGATGGAAAGGCCATGCCCCTTTCCTTAAGGAAAAAACAAAACAAAATCCTGTTATGTAGCATCTATACTTGTGTTTCTCCTGATTGGTGATGGCCTGCAGTGAATTTACCTTTTAGATTTACAATCTGAGAGTATTTCAGCTGCTGGATTTTATCAAAAGCACTGTCCACGTCGTCAAGGGTGAAGAGTTTGAAATCTTCACTGTTGTTTCGAGACTAAGGAGGTGGAAGGGAAAGACATTAAGGTGAAAAATAAATAGCATTGGCACAAAAAAAATCTATTTTATTGAGCATCATTTCAGCAGAAATGTCCAATGTCATCATCTAACAGTACCTGATATAAATCATACATGAACATCTGACCCATCTTGTAGACAGGAATGGTGGCGTAGATTGTACAGTTAAGACCTAGCTTGCCCACAGCGTAAGGCAATGCTCCCAGGTGAATGGGATCAGGGTGGGAGAGAAGAACCGCATCAACCTGGTGAACATATCTGGAGGGAAAAATGAAGATGACACTTATTTGTCACATGGCAAGCAGTTAAATGAGATATTTTCTGAAGGATAAAAAAAAAATATTGAAGCAGACCACCGTAAATCCCAAATTTCTCTACTAATTTGTTATTTTTTAGGCTTACACCAACTATAATTATCAAATGTATTTATATTGAGAAGATGTTTACAGTATCCGTGACCTGTGCCAAGAGTAGTTATACAGATAAATAAAATACACTCAGGGACAAAAAGATGATGGGTAACCACACTTACCGCTTCATGGCATCGATGATGTCCATTGAGAAGTTCTCATCCCAGCCACAGTCCAAAAGGAAACGAAACTCATCCACCTGCAGCAGGTAACAGAGAGCGGACTCCTCCTGAACCCCTGACACGGCTGTCAGCTTAATAATTGACGTCATTATTCTTCAGTTGCCGCTCTGTAAGTAGATAGGTTAGCAGGTTATGTTGAGTACACAATCCTCATAAGACCAACTTTATCTTCTATTTGTCTTAGAATACGACTGCGCACAGAACTCATTCATTTCAATTATTCACTGTACCAAAAAAATTTGCTTTTTTCCCGGTAAACTGCTTTTTTAAACCAGCTTATATGAAATAATTTACAGCATGAAGCTGCATGATTGCAAATTATGATTCGAAATTGCGGACAAGTCCAAAAATACCTAAATTCCAATTGAATACATTTTGGTGGCTAACCGCAGTTAGCACATTACCCGGCAAAGCCTACTTAGCATGTCAGCTTCATGTTAACATCTAGAGATATGTGAATAGAAAAAGAAACGTATAGCATACCATTAATTACAATAGAATATAAACGACCCTTCACTGGAATGCAATAACAGCAAAGTAGCGTGTTTTAATCATTCTTACGTGAAGACATTTTGGTTAAGAATTTTAGACTCAGACTGGATTGGCAGCCATGTTTGCCGCTGCATGTGTCAAAGGGCAAAGGAGTGTACCATGTATATATGTGTTCATACGAAATAATTTAATGGGAAAAAGCTAAATTATTTTGTGAAATTCTATAAATTCAACTATTAGATTACACACTAATAATTTAGATAATATTTTCAACGTTTACAATAATCGACCGCAGACGCTGTAACGGGAAGAATTGTTTTATTTTTTTCTAAATTGCCACCTAGTCGTCGTGCAGTTGGTGCAGTCCAATGTCCTTTGCTAAGTGAATAAGGAGCTGAAGGCCACGGCTTGGTGATAACAGAAGGTAATACTTTAGATAGCTGAGTGTTGTATCTTTTTATTATAAGAGTATTAGTGCTCTAAAGTGTCGTGTGACAAAAAAGACAGGAACTATCTATTGATAAGGATCCGTAGTCAAAACCTCATACTATTTGCTAATTCTGGTTAGCTCGCTAGCCAGGCGCTGCAGGTTGTGTTGTTTTTAGTTTATGAAGGACCAGCAACAATTTCAGCTTTTAGCTGCACTTTGTGAGTATTGAAATGTCAGACATGGTGCATTTTGTTTGTGTTTGTTGTTGATAGAATGGTTTGTGTAATTATAAATAAAATCCAATGACTTAAGAACTAATCATTTTGTTTTTCTGTAAGCATATAGTCCTGGTGTCGATAGAAATACTGACGTGATTGCTTTATTCGATAGTTGGAAGAAGAGCCAGCTAGATACGATCTTCTCCCATGGGTTTAAACTGTCTCGCAATTATAGGGTCTCTGCTATAAGTCATATTAAAATGTAAAGTTTGCATCTTATCGTGATCTCAAGTTCAAGTTGGCAGATTGAATGTGCCCTGTATTCATTGTTGTGCGAGTGTTGCACCATTATTCATAATTGCACAATGTGCTACAACAGTGCAATGATCTGGACTCTAAATGTCACTCTGAAGTTAACACCTTTGTAAACTAAAAGTTCAAATCAATGACGCAGCCTGTCGCTTCCTTTCAAAGGAACCATGGTCAACGTCGCTGCAGTAGCCCGTGGGTATTGGGCACATATATTCGTTCCCACGGGTTTCGTGATTGGATGGTACCTTGACAAGCAACAGGATCAGAAGCTCACAGCTTTCAGAAACAAGAGTGTGTTGTACAGAAGGTAAGGAAAAGTAAATGTTTCCATAAAAATAAACAAAGAAGTGGTTATGGTCACGTGGTTATGTTTAAACTGTTTTCACTTGCCCCCAGTTTGAACTAATCACTGGATTTGTAGATTTACTAGTGAGATAGGTTACTGATAGAGAATGCATCTGTTGACCTTTTTAGCTTAGCTTTTAACTGAATTTTTCTTTTTCTTTATTGATTTAATCATTTTTAAAGATTTGTTTTTGTTTTAAAATTCCTCTATTTTATACTTGTTGCTTTTATTTGATCTTATTGTGTAACATATTTAACTTTAGTGTTTTCCTCACGGGGATCCCTCATACCGGGGCTATGCCTGCTCGGGTGTTGCTGTAGAGATCGCTCTTGTCTGGTTAGCTGGGGGTTCTGCGCTGCTGCCCTATGGCTGTCCTGATCTGGGCTGTTTTCAGTAGTGGTGGCAATATTTGTAGTCTTGAGTGGGCTGGCTCCAGATGTGACCGGATTCCCAAGATATTTTTTCCTTACAGCATTGTCAAGCCAGATGTTTATTCCCTTAATAATATTCAGTCGAAGAGACAGAAGGGTGGGGGTGAATGCATGTTGTGTGTATGAGTGAATGTGAGAAAAATAATGATCAGATCGGTGTTTTTAAAATGGTTAGTTCTCCTGCATCATGGAGGTCTATATTGAATGCAGTTGCAATGAAAACTTTAGGTTTTCAAATCATGCTTGATTCCACGTGGTTTGCTGGACAAGGATTAGCTTCTCTACTAGTTGTACAAGCCCCAAATCTTAGATTAAGTTTTTATTTTCCAGGTTCAGCAAACTTAACAATCGTTGCGCATCATGTTCCATTCAACCAATCTACATAGTGGGGTCATACATATAAGAAAAGTAAAACTGAGACTTGAAAATGCACATATGAATCAGCTGGAATAACAATGATCCTAACTGATGTCTGCATCCAATTTCATGAAACCTTTTTCTTCCCTTTAGGGAGCTGAAGCCTGGTGAAGAAGTGACCTGGAGGTAGATGTTCCCCTGCTTGGAAAGCCGTGTCCCCTGTGGTGTGAATGAGTAATGGGTGGTCCTCAAATCAGAATATTTAAGGAGACTCCTGTACCTCTTCTTTTGAGTTGCATCAACCAGTAAATAAAATGTGTCCTTTGCCATCAAAATAACTTCATACTCTTCAGTGATTTTTGCATGCGACTTTGCCAATTAAGAATAAAAAAATGGGGTAAATGGCTTATTTTAAAGCTGAAGAGGGAAGATGTTAATGAATAAATTTCAGTTTCAGAAGAGCCAAATGAAGACTTCTTGGGACAGAGGGGTTTTTAATTAATGATCTCGCTTTATACAGAAGTAATTGGAATCGGTTCATGTTGTCAGCTGCACTGAAGAATCTCTGGTGACTAAAAAGATCCTACAGTGTGGATAATCCCCTTCTCAAAAAGCAGCTCAGCCAAAGCGATCTGAGAAGGAAAGAAACTTTAATAAACAAAAAATAAAAAAATCCACAAACTGTGAATTTCACAAGTGAACAAGCTGACTCCTTTTTGCATTTGATTTAAATCAATATGGAAACTCGATAAATAGGGAATTTGAGAGAAGGTTTTGCCCTTATTTCTAAAGTAATACATGGAAAAACAAATTATTTTAAAAAAAAGTCAAAGTAAAAACTTACCTTATCCTGAGCAAAATCACAAGGCAAGCTTCCTACTGTCACAAAGTCGGGATATGAGTGGATCAGAAACTCTATGGCATCTGTGTGCTGAAACAGAAGCCGGAGAGACGTCATGACAACACTGCAAAACAGGAAATCTGATGCAAAATTATACAAATCTCTACCTCTGTTTGTATTTCAAAACTCTTGGGCTCCTCTTTGTGGTAAACTCTGGAGTTGTCTGTGGTGTAGTAGAGATGAACAGCATCTCCATCACTGCATAATCTGGTAGGAGAGAAATCCTGTGAGCAAATAACTTGATAGTGTTTCATCATAAAGGGAACTCTTCTATTGCTACTCGCTGTGTTACCTTGCACACCCTGCACGAAGAATTCGGATCTGGGTCATAGTAGTAATATGTGCACCCACATCCTTAATTGTCCCACCTTCCCACCTAGCTGGTGCTCCTCGCACACTGCTGATAAATTCATCTGCAATTGATGGTAAAAATGAGAATTTAAAGGGGTGGCAATCTATAACTGTCCTTTCATGAAATATGACAATTTTTGTCTTCCCACCATCTACCTGGGGTCAGCATGGGAGGCAGACAATCATGGAGAAATTCTCTGGCTTTCTGGTCCACAGCAGCGTCCACTGGGGCGTAATTTGGTAGTCTTTTCATCAGGTTCTCAATTCTGGCCAAGAACTTTACTCTGCGTGAGTCCTCCTGCACAAGAATAGTTTCGGTCATAAGTAAGGTAGGTGGCCTCAAGTGATCAATAAACCATAACTGCTTTTGTAACAATTGCCTTGTCAGAGTGCTGAACACCCATATACGTCAGGTAGTCCAGAGGTAAGCCTCGTCTGAACTCTACATCTTCCTCCATCGCAACTTCTAAGGCTGCAGGAACAACCTGAAAAAAAAAGAGACAAAATGAGTGTGAAGACCTTTTCTTTATGAATGTAGCTTAGTAACTGTTTCAAAAAGGCTAATTAAGTCTCCTAATGACTTCTATCTAGATAATATGAGAGAAAGTAACTAACTTTCCAAGTAAACTCAATTTTGGGTCTGATTTAATTTCCCATTTAATTTGACTCCCTATTCAATCTGGCACAGTTTGTATATTATTCAGTGATGGATACAATGGATGCGATTGCATTTTACATTAACAGGGTTTAGCCTCATGGATAACCGCCACGTTAAACTGGTCAGATTGGAAGCAACATTTACATGCTTGACGTGATGTGAGCATGTTTATAAACTGTCATTTTCAAAAGCAATTTATTCTAGAATGAAAGCGATGTTTTATCTGCTGCAACGGCTTATTGCATACTGTAATTCTGTCAAGTTTAATAGAAAACCCTCTGAGTGAGGCACATGGCTACAAAATTTCTGATAAAGTTTTACTAAGAATTTTCTCATGCACGACTGTTTGAACTGTGATCCAACTTTTATCACAACTAAAAAGTCAAAAAGAAGAGAAGAGTGTCTTACCTTCAACATCAGATCCCCCCAGCTGTTCTTCTGGTAGGAGGAGATGGTGACGTGCAGAGAGTGTGCATCTGGTAGACAGTTGCCCTGATGGATGAATCCTCGAGGAAAGTAGAGAAGATCTCCGGCTTCCAGGACCACGTCCAGGATCGGCTTCCCGATGTCTGACTGTGCAAAGTTTGCTGGAGGGGATAGACAAAGGTTTTCCTCAGAAAAAAACCTCTCATAAGCTGAATCAGCTCCAAAGATGAAAGAGCTGCATGTTACAATAAAATTAAATTGAAATTCCATTACAGACATGCATCGAGTTACATTTTGTTGTTTACAGTTAGAAAGTATCAATTATTTAAAAATTGTAAAAAAAAAAAAATAGTACAATATATTCACATATATTTTAATAAAATCTATATTTCTAACTTTATTTATATTTAATATATATATAAACATAATTAATAATAAATGTAAAATATTTATGATTTACCTCTAGAATTATTACAATTGTCATTCTCAAAACTAAGAAAAATTGTTTTTACTCACAACTTGAAAGCACAGGCAGGACCTCATCTTCTGACCTAGAAAATGGAAAAATAAATTAATTTTTTTGTTTTTTTAATTTAAAACCCCCAAAATAAAACAAAACTTTACAAATTTGCTTCTACAACAATTTAAATAGTGATTAGAAAAATGTAGATTAACTTGATATCAAATCTATTTGAATTAAATCTGAAATATAAGATTAAAAATTTTTTTCCCTTTATTTCTTCATGTATTTATTACCTTGGGTTGTAGACTCGCCAGTGTTTCTTCCCTTCCAACTGAACCACAAAGGCCTCAATATCGTCATAATGCGGAGCAAAGCCTTGCGTTCCAGGTGGTGTCAGGTATCTGGTTAACGAAAGCGCTTTTTAAAAAAAAAAAAAAAAACTAAAAAAAACTTAAAACAAAGGGGTTTGCAGCGATTGATTTTTGGAACTACTTCTTACACGTTGGCCCCCGCCATGCTGCCGAACAGCTCCTGGAGAATGGAAAGCACGTTCCACACCGTGGCAGAGAAAGCCTGAGGATTCAGCATGCGGAGGGAGCAGCCACTCTGGGGAATGGAGATTTGATGATGACTACTAATCTGGAGCAAGGCTGCTGTGCAGATGGGGCACCGACACAGTTAATGCACAGAACAAAAAATGATTTCTAGCTGAAAATATTGCTAAACGCATGAATATACATTCTTGTTAATGAAGGCCATCCTGGAAAATATGAAAATGAGAGAAAACTTTGATGACTCCTACAGAGGAAGTGAGCTAATTTGCTGCAAAGGGCCCAATTATCTGAAATGCATTTAGGATTTTAAAACTTGCCGTTTTGCTTCAGAAATAATCACATGCCACAGATATAAATCGCCTGCCTGGATCAGCGTGTCCTCACCTCATAAAAGTCCCACGCAGTGAACGGCAGAGCTCTTCCTGGAGGATTGTGTGTTTCTCTCTTGCCATTAATGTAGCTGGTGACATCCAGGTTCACTCCGTACTGAACATCCTCCTTTCATTAAACAACATCCGTCTCATTTTAGTTCATCAACATTTAGCATCATTTACAAAAATGACTCATTCCACTTGTCTAGATTATTATGAACCTGTACAAACCAGTTGGGGATCATTAATCTAGCCACAGTTGTTTTAAAAGGGAAAAAAAAGGAATTGATTCCTATATTTTAATGTCTGGAATGGAATTTAACATCTTCAAGTTATTTTTCTTTTCTTTTTTTTCCTTCCTTGTAATCCTACCTGGTTTCAGATTCTTACCTCTCTCAATATGCGATCAAACTCAATTGTGGAGAAAAGTCCCTTATAGTAATCAGGATTCCTGCGTTGGACAAAGATGGGCTTCTTTTCCCAAGTTTCCCTTTGGAAAACAGATTTAAGGGGGAAAAAAGCAGTAATTTATTCTGAATGCAGTGCAGAGCTGGGGCTGAAAAAAAACAGGACGAAAATAAATTTAACTTATTGAGCAATCTTTGCTACTAACACTTTGTTTCTGATGCTGTCCACAACACTTTCTGCTCATTTGAAACAAAGTTTGAATTGTTAGTAATGCATCTATTTGTATTTATGTATGTGTTCATATACATGCATGCTGGTAATACCTACTGTTGGCATTATGCTTAAAATGCTGTTAAATGATGTTGCATCTCATTCAGAGGCATTTCTTAAATCATACAGGGTCCATTTCTATATATAAAAGTAAGTCAATCAAAGGAAGACCTACTAGTACACCAACTAGCCACTGCATTAAAATCAGGGACACGTGAAAAAATTAGTATTATCCTCTAATTGCAGCAGGTATTGTAGGGTATTCCTGGTATGTAGTGGTTAAAAACAACCAAAGCTGGTCCAAGTGGGCCAAACTGATGAACTAGTGTCAAAGCTGCCTAATGAAAGGTGGAATGGTATTAAAGCTGAGTGCGTGTGTGGAACAAAGGCTGGTCTATGTGATCCAGTCCCACAGAGAATGCATGGTTTCTGTACCATGCAGCTATTCACTGTTGATAACACCTGAAACGCGACATGGGAATGTCTTGCTGCAAATTAGTAAACTCATTCAAGTATTCCCTGTTGGAAGTGGCCACCTTCACTTTAACTAAAAAACAAAAAGAGAAAACTGGATTACATGTCCTGGTGCACCACAAAAGTGATTAATAAATAATTGTTTAGGAACATGACACAGAGTTCAAGGTTCATTTTTAGCTTCTCCAGATCTCAGTTTAATCAAGCATCTGTGGAAAGAGCTGGAAAAATCAGCACTGATCCATGTAAGGCCCACTTTACACCTTACAGAGCTCAAAAGACCCGACTGGTGCATGATGTCATAACTCAACATGTTTGGGGGTAACTTGGAAGAGAATTTCAGCTATATTTCAGCTGATGCATCTAAAGTTATACACTACGGGTCAACAGCACTACAAATTGAATGTTCAACAATAACAACCAACAACTCTCACATCCAGTATTTACAGCACAAGTTGAGATTATTTCTTTCTAAATACATCCATGCTCAAGTGGCGTGCTACCTGAAAAAGGCACTGGCAGGAATGGGACTGAGGAGCCACTGAAACAGCTTACGGGCTCTCTCCCTGCTGTTGTTGACTTTTGCCAGCTCGGTCAGCACAGCATCCAAACACTCTCCAATGACACAATCATCTTCACCCTGCTTTTTTTTTTTAATTAAAAAAAGAGACTCAAATAAAAAATAATTATTAAAACCTCAAGCCTTTTAAGGCTCAAAGAAAATCTATACCAATTTATCTACAGTCACTTCAGAACAAAAATATTTTCATCAGTAGTATCAGGAATTACACACATTTAGGTCTAGAGCTGCCTTGTGGTCCTCCTCCCTTTGGGCAGCCTTTTGCAGCTTCTTTCGCATCTTCTTCCTTTCAGCTTTCATTTGAGCTTTTAACGCCTGGGCTTTAGCGGCTGCAGCCACATTGTCCCTCTTCTTTTTCTTCTTCACTTCCACCTGATAAAACATACACATTAATGTGATATTAAACAGTCATTGTTCGAAAAGTATGTGGTGGGAGTAGAGATAAATAGACATATACTTTAATGCTAATCATACAGCAGCCAAGATCTACAAATCTATCATAAATCAGGCTTCAAGTCCTACCAATTGCTTCTTTTAAAAAAAAAAATATAGTAGGCTACCTGTGGTGGAGGTTTCTTCACAGGACGCGGCAGATCTGAGTGCAAAGTTTGGTACAAGGAAAAGGCAGACATGTGTTTTCTCTCCATTTTCAAACTGGTACGACATCAGCCCGCGACTGCAGTTGCAGTCTCTTCTTCTACGGTTCTTTTGTTCTTTAAGGAACTCACTACCGCCACCTACAGGCCTGTAATACAAACTGCTGCCTTAAGAGAACTGTCACGGCCTTGAATCATTGACATAAGAATCCACGTTTTTGAAAAGTAGTTGCAATTATTTCTTAATTTTTTCCCAAGTAGTTTACCGCACACCAAAACACAAAGAGAAATCTAAAGTGATAAAAAGAAGAGGCCGCCTCCCAGAACGGAGCTGTTCCATACTGGAATGCCCCTCGAACCCACCAGTTAAGGAGGTGAGAAAGAAGATAATTGCTACACTCCCATTCATGTTGACGGACAGCCCCTCTCCCCGCCACCACACATGCAATCCGAACACTGACAGCCCTGCAGATCCTTCAGCGACGGACTGATAAACCCATAGCGTGAAGGAGCCATTACAGGCCCTTTATTCCTGCAAGCAGTTAGATTGGAAACCTGCACTGCTCCCAGTAGACCACGAATACACTCAATAAAAGCCAATATAATTTAATAATGTACATACTATATTACTACATTACTATATTCCGTCACAAAAGTGTATTCTTTCAGGAGATATTGAATACTGAGTACTGTTATTATTACTATTGTTTTATTATAAGATCATGTAATGCCCATAGTTAATGATGATTGTGATTATGGTATAATGGCTTAAACATTGTTCTAAGTTACTGGGGTGGGATCAGATAGCATATGCTTCCACTCATCCTTTCAAACTTCTTTTTTGATTTTCTCTTTCATTTCTAATTTTGTTTCTATATGTTGTCATTATGTTTAAATAAACTTTTTCAACATATTTTCTCATTTCTCCAGTCAATAGAATACTGCTTCAGGTTTGAGGGTGTTGTTTTAGTGCTCCTTTAAAGATATATATGCTAAATTAAGTTTGCATGGGGGAAAAAAGCAAGATAAATCAAGTCTGACAGATTTTACTTTTTTCATCTGGTTAAAATAATACTTTCATAAAGTCACCTCAGCAGAAGGTGATAATACTGAATGAGGTAGCTTATATTCTTGTTGAAAAATAATAGTAATAATTTAAAAAAAAACAATAAATGCCAACTAAGTTCTGTTTAAATTTGCAAAAAAATAAAAAAATCAAATAGTTTCCATTTGCCATGTTTAAGTACATAGATCCACTCTGAACACCAGGGGGCGCATTTCTCCCACCATTCCTCTGTCGTTTGGACGCCACCGTTCTCAACATCGTTTCCCACAATGCTTTGCTGCGTGCAGTCGGTGCTGTTTGTCCAGCCGTCGCTCCAACAATGCAGGTTTTAATGGTGCTGTGAGCGCTGCGAGATGGAAACGCTGCAACACCGCAGGCTTGCCCCGAGACTGTAGTCGTTGAAATCCAACACTGCGGGATTTTTACCGTTTGTCAAACCTATCGGACGGATTTGTCTCAGTTTTCAGGACATCCTGGACCCTTCTGCTGAGGTGAGTAGCCTCGGAAGCTAACATTGGTCTGCCAGTGTAGTTCAGAGCAAATGCATTTTGTTGTGACCACTGTTGGCTAGCAGGCTAGCTAATTGGCCAGTTGAGACATGGCTTCTTGGGTCTTTCTCCTGCAACACATGTTTATCTTCAGCAGCTATGTCTTATTATTATTATTTTTTTTATATGAAACAAATATTCTCTAAATAAATGAATAAGATGGGGGGAAAATACTTGAAAGGAGTTAAGAGAATTTCCATAGCCGCTGCAAGCCTATAGTCGTTTTGCTTTGATCTCGTTGGAAGCACACGTCAACCCGGCCGGTGTGGTTCATGCTGCTGTGCAGCGACTTGGTCTGGATATAACCACCACAGAAAGACCATCCACAATGTTTCTGTTTTTAAATTATTTGAAGATATATCTAAGTGAAATAACATCCCTGGAAACCTCCGCCCTTGTAATGCCCGTAGAATGGCACGCCACTTATAATAATGATAATAATATTAATAATAATAATGATAAAAGTAACTGTCAGTTTAATGTGGATCAGCTTACTCGGTATATTTACTTGTCAATGCACCTAATATTGTTGCCATCAGGTGCAAGAATATTCAGAAATGGAGAAAAATGGTGAGAATCTGTGCTCTTCAATTACTGTAAGTCTCATTTTGCACCAACGATGTTCAGCGTTTAACTCTGTTAAAAGGTGATTCCACAGAATATTATTTTTTAAAGTAAATGGATGCAATATTTACCTTTTTGTATTTGGGATTAAACTCACATTCATTCTTCAATTGTAATCGTTTTTATATTAAAACTCGTGAAATGATTATAAGGTACAAAGGCAATGACCATGAATTAAAAAAGTTTGCTCTTCATCTGCACAAATCATACATTAACACACTGCATATAAATATTTAACTGTCTTATTAAAGCATGTTCAATTAATCACTCTTAGATACATATTTATCTCCTGTCATGTTGTTTGGTATTGCACAGTGTTATGCATTTACAAGACTCTGAAAACTGGTCTGTTGGTTTCTCAGCTTTTAAGCCAACAAGTCGGTCACACTGCTGACTGTTAGTGGTAGACAGCTGGATGTTTAATTTATTTGTCACTGTAACAGGGTGTATGCAGTAAGAGATGCCAAATTGAACAGTTTGATGAAAGGTTGTATTTCTTTTACCCCTTAAAGTCTAAAACTTCATGGGGAACATAATGGCGGAATGTGTGCAATTTGCTTAGAATCCTGGATATGATGATTTAGAGAAATCTGCTAAGGAGAAGGTTGTCTGATGCACATAATATACAATACACAAAACTGATGGTGTTCATATTTACTCTGAGGTATTTTTGACATTTATTATACAAGTTCCCATCATCTGTGTAAGACTTGGCAGCTGCTACTTAGGGTGTGTAGACAGTTGTGTTAGTGAGTTGGCTCACACTCAAGACTATTGTCTGTGAATGTATATCACTTTTGATGCTGCTGTTGGTACAGATTCATCTTTCTATTTGAGTGCACTAGTCCATCTCATTCTCATTTATTTTTTTGCATAAAGCTGTAAACAACAGACATGTTATGTCAGGGTTTGTTAACTAGACTGAAAAGGCTTGTTCGAATCAAACTCTGAACTAAATGACTCAGATTTTCAAACATTCAGTTGCAATAAACTAGTACGGGCTATCAAGAAGCATTTTTCTTCATCATTTAAATGAGATTCAGGTGGACCAGACTGTAAAGTCAAATCCACTGCAAAGGGCAGCATGTATCTCACTGTGGACAAGAGTATTGATCTTTTTCTCTAGAGAATCACTGCCACACTTTCTCTGAATGATTTCTTTCTCCTGTGGTCGTATTTAGTGGGAATCACCATCTGCCACAACACAGAGCAATGACAAAATCAACATTTCATTATGGGACAATTTGCATTTGATGTGCTGCCCTTGTTTATCTTTTGACTGATGTGGCCTCTTTCTCTTTGGATTGTCCTGTATGATAGAGGCTGTTTTCAGTGTTTTACTCAGCTGGCATGATAGATGGAAAATATCCCACAGAGCTGTAACATAGTTTTGTAGCTTCTTGAAAGATATGCGCTTGGTAATCAAGCCTCAAAATTGCCTGCTAATAAAATGTTAATAGTGCATCTATAGATATGCTCATTTCTAAGGGATCTCATATAGTAATGTGTTGCTGTCCTGGGTTTTTAAATTTTTGTATTTCACAGGTGGAATTGCACACCAGACATTTTGACTCGTCATGGTACAAGAAACATAGCAAATTTAATGATATTAATCTTTGTTGATTTCTCGTGAGGTTTCTCAGCTCCAGACTTCAAGTTATGTAAAAGCGGGCTCATTTTCCTTGGCTTACTGAAACTCTTTATTAATATTAGTTTCACTTGTGCTTTTGCCTTTCTGCTGTCACAAACCAAAATGTCTGCAGTAAAAAGGCCCAGTGTGGTTTGAGAAGATGAGTTGTTTTCTGACCAAAGGTTTAGTTTGGCCTTAGACTTTCTAAGACTGAAGTTTAATTTTTAGACTTTTTTATTCATGATTTCAGTCACATCTGTGTTTTTTTTTCTTTTCTTTTCTTTGTTTTTCTTGTCTGCTGGGAAACAATTTTTTTTTTTTATTGAAATAGTAGCCTAAGATGAAAGAAGTCGATGCTTCTTCTTTGTTTAGACTTCGACCATGACTGTTAATTAATTTTCTGATAGACATTCTTCATCTTTTGCACAAAGTTTGGTTGTATTTTGACCAACCACAGCTCCATTCCCACCACCAGATGAGTCATACCTTTTTAAAAAAATTAGTTATTTCTACAAGTAGGACTGGATGGCATCAGAAAAGTGTGTAATATTGTTGAATATCTTGTGATATATGTACAACTAGTTCGGTATATGGTGCTAATCTCAGGTGCATTAGCGAGGGCTGCCTTCCACTTGTGCGCCAGTACTTGCTGGTTAGTTGTAGAAAAAGAGAAGTTCCTCTAAGTGGAACGCAGCCCTCATTAATCCACCTGCGCTTGTCCGATTTCCAATAAAACCATTATTGTGAGATAGTTGTCTTTGTGATATTGACATTTTGCATATTGATATTTCAATTTGTTCTGCAGCCCTTGTCACAAAGACATTTTTCTGGAAATGTCGGCAAAAAATGTTAATTAAAGAGAACAAAAGCGGTAAACTTATTGTGACCACAGTCAGTTTCCAACAGCTTAATGTGGACTCAAGCGACGTTTTCCCTTCTCATCACTTGCCCTGTAAAATTATCAGCAGAGCAAATAATGAGTCATGTAATTCCTTTTTTTGTTTGTTCTACTGAATCTTCAGGTGGAGACCTAATCCTCAGATTTAAATTAAAGGTAGGGATTAGACAAAGATATACATAACTGGCTTAAAATCGTACAACACTCAACTTTAGATTGCTTTAACCCAATACCACTTTAAAATATCATTAGTGGTTGTTGGAAGCTGCCAGTTCAAGCCTGAACCATAAAGCAGCCTGTTAGTTTAATTTACATTGCTTATTAAAAACAACACATTGACCAAATCGCTACACAAGTAAAATGGCACAACACCAGCAGCAATAGATGGTCAGTGCATTCAGATGATAAAAATAACACAAAAAAAGATCAAAGATATTAAAACTGCTGGAAGGCAGTGTGATCAGCAGCTGCATACAGGTGATCACTGTCTATTCTCTCACGTAGAAGCAAATGGCTGGGTGACCTTAGTTCTCTGGATGAAGTGTGGAAATGAAATCAGAAGTAACTGAGTGCTGGTATGCACACTTGCAAAAACTGTCAACATTTTTACAACCTCCCAGGTGCATCGAATAACATCACATAAGGTGTTTGATTGATGAGGTTCTGTGCAGCAACAACTTGACGTGACACACGGTGGTCTTGCAGTCACACATGCTGGTTGCTCTTCTCTGGCTTCATCAGATCAGAACTGCATCTGTGATGAAGCAAATGTCATCACGTCTTCACTGACGCGCATGTTGTGTGATGTATTTTTATTCGGAGAATTTTAGATCTGGTATCTGTCGCGGTTATTTCTCCCAAAGGGGATGTAATATATTTTCTCTCTCCTTCTGGCAGCATATTTTCTAAACATACGGACACCATGTACTATAGTTTTGCTTTCTAGCAGAGAAGCTGTAAAAATGGTCAACTTCAAGAGTTCATGTAAAAGAGGCATCACCTTTTTAGATTTTTTTTTTCCTTTTGAGCTTCAAGATTTTTTATTTCTTCCGGGCAAATTATTTCTCAAGCTCTTTATTTTCAATAAACACAAATAAAAATGCAGTTGCTCTGAAATTGTGGCTGTAGCAGGGTTTCCCTTTGAGATCATCCTTCATTGTGCATGTTCTCACACCTTTGAAAATGTGTCAGACCTGACGACAGTCATTTTATTCTCCACCCATTAAGACACCGGCAGATCATGTTGAGCATCAGGGCAGCTGTGGTCAGTAAAAGTTGTATGAAGAGACGCCTTTTCGTTACACTTGTTTGAGTATGTCTTGATGGAATTGTTGAAATGAGTTTGTATCAGTGATGGAGTTCGCTTTTCTATTGCAACTCCTGGTTTATGAATCGAGCCAGATAAAAATTTCCCAGGCCTGAGTGAGAGAGTTTGAGCATTGAAGCTTTGGTAATAATTGCCATGTTTGTGATGAGGGTCTGGATGAATCATCAAATTGAGCCGCTGCCTGCGGACTTGGATTTTCTGTAAAAAGTTAGGACAGCTTGTTCTGAATGTTTATTGAATAACAAGCGGTTGC
Source organism: Leptatherina wallacei (assembly GCA_028567055.1). Lineage (NCBI taxonomy): Eukaryota > Metazoa > Chordata > Actinopteri > Atheriniformes > Atherinidae > Leptatherina > Leptatherina wallacei. The sequence continues at coordinate 17,584,329 of JAOXYM010000024.1, forward strand.
TTTGTTTTGTTTTGCACCAGGCAAGAGATAAATCAATGGCATGACTGAAATTTTTTGTCAAGAGCAGATGCAGCAGCTCAAAGCTGTGTGAGAGTCGAAATGTGTTGGGGAAAAGAGATGGATGGCAGAGCCAGTTTTTACTTTTGGCCTAGTAAGCAGATAGTAGCTCCACATGCTGTGCATGCTAGTTAAGCTGCTGGATTTTTCATGTAATTCATTTCCAGGGAGAAATATTTCCATAAATAGAAAGTCCCATTGCCTTTCTCCAGTGGACATTAGTTAGTGTACATCACTGTCAGGAACAGGTAAAAGAACCATTTGTGACTTGATTTTTTTTGGGGGGGGAGATTATATTATCTTTCTTTTTAAAAAAGTATTTTAAACCAATCACTCCAAATAGAAAGCTTTTGTGAGGTCATCCATTTTTTTACACATTGGATTTTTATCATCGATGCCTTCTGCACATTTATGCCTCATCTTATTATTGACATACCGAGTTCAAACCCAGTGCATATAAAAGACTAAAAGGACTTTAACAACATGATTTAAAGTTGTGTAAATACCTGAAGTCGACACTCGGGTGCAATCAGTTTTGGGACGGTAGACTGCAATAATTTTCCCACGTCAGGGGCTAATCACCCTGGCTCCCCTCCCACAATCCATCAGTGTCTGGAGGACGAGTCTTTCGGGGTTCTGGCAGCTGTTGTCAGGCTGAGTCAATCTGTTATGGTCTATGTCAGCCTGCACAGGAGGGGGAGAGGAAGAGCTCTCGGGAGGACACAGCAAGCGGGGCCGCTGCTGCTGCCATGGCAAGATAACAAGAGGATTTATAAGTTAGTTGGGCAGCATTTTAGTGTTTGTGTGTTACTTTTGCCGCTTCCCACTAACTGTTCTCTCTATAATGCAGGGAATAGTTGCATTAGAATATGCATGACTTGAAAGATTTTATGAATTAAGCATAATGAAAAACAGTGGACTGAAATGAGAAACAGTGTGACAGAAAATTAACATGAACTGTTATAAATCATGTTTCACTGTGAATTTATCAGAATCCTTTTATAGCCGCAACATGAGAATCAACTCATTTTGAGCTGCTGTTGTTTCTGTTATAGAAATGACGATCTTTTTTAAAAATGTGCTTCTTTACGTCTTAAAAGGAACATCATTAAATTTAGAAATATTTATGCCAATATCATCAAAAAACTATACATGTCAACACTGGTCATATTTAGGGAACTTGCAGGGTTACCCCATGGGTTTAAATAATTTTTTAGGTTCAGCCAAATGTTGGCTATTTTTCCACATGATTACTAACTAGTCCCATTTATGAATTTAGCCCAGTGGTTGTTACTGCAGGGCTGGCACAGAGTGGTGTTGATGCTGTGAGAGGAGATTGGCACAGACATCACTATTAGGCTCAGTCGTCAAAGCAAATATTTGGAGTCATACTCCCATTTGCAGACTGCTCAGATTGCATGGGTGTGCACAACTTTCTGAGGCTAGATGTAGGGGGAAAAGCACCATAAGTCGCTTCGTGTGATATCTGCAGTGAGAATACTGTACAGAGAAAATGAATCCTTGAAGGCTAAATAGGAGTTACTAAATATCACAGGTATAACTCACGTCCAGCTTGGTCACATCAACTCTACCTGCCTGAAGCTGCACATTATGTTTGGCAGAGCATTGTCTGTGTTGAAAATGAATTTGAAACATTTATTCGATGGCTCACTTTTAGATGAATGCAAAGTGCAATAAAAAGCGACAGCAGCTGTTGCCATGGAAAGATTTACTGTCAACACTGCTGATCTGTCATGTGTTGACAGTTGTCCACCATCACATTGTTATATCGGTCGCCCAGTTGTCTATTAAGGGCTGTGTATACAGCCAAACTTATACACTTCATTTTGGTAATCAGTGGATACTATTGACCATTGTGCAGACATGTAAGACTGATAAAGACTTTAGATGAGTGGAAACATTGCAGTTGCATACAGAGCTGTAATTTTATCATTAGTAATTAATCTTAATTATGATCTGGGACATGTTAATGGGGATATGAATGGGATATCAGGTTTGCAACGCTTGTTAAAGCAATGCTACTGAACATTGGCAGATTTTCTCACTTTTGCACCCCCATAATGAAGGCTAATCCAGCATCTATTTTGTATCCTGTCTCTTTCTGAGCTCTCTCCAGCCAGAAAAAGCCAGTCTGATGTTGATCCTTACCTTATCGCTTGCTCTGTCACTTTCTCTTTCTTTTTATCTAATTATGTCCTCTGATAATGTCTTCTCTGGTATCTTTGCCAAATTAGTCACAATGTGTGTTTTAAGAAGGCCAGTGTGTTGATATTTAATTGCTGGCATGCAATAAGGTGCCGTAAAACAAAAAGCAGCTGTCACGTGAAGCCCTGGGGCTGGAAAAAAAGGTGCATAACGAATGTCATTGTGCCATCAAAACAAATGAGGAGCACAGAGTTTTAAGGTTATAAAGTTATGTATTGGTACTTTAACACAAGAGACAGAATATGAAACAAACTCTTAAGTAGGGCAACCTCTATATTCTTATATTGACATTGTAAATGATAAGTTAAGATTATGATAAATTTAAACCAATTATTTGAAATGTCACCATAGCAAAATAATGCAGCAAAACTGCTTGCATTAAACTGCATTTTAGCTCTTTTTAGTATTTAAACATATAATAGTGTAGGCAGAAGAAAAGGCAAGGAACTGAAATGTGGACAGAAAGATTTAAACCAGCTATTAAGTAGTATTAGTCATCAGGCTGTGTGTATGCCTTTAGAGATGTGAGCCAGAGCAGGAAAATGGTACATAAAGATAGAGAAGGGGGTTAAAGAGCAGAAGTCACATGTAGCCACATGAGACTTGAGTAGCAGCAGTGTCCGCCTGGGGTTGCTGGTTGAATGCTTTAGACTTGAATGCATAGAGCAAAGCTGAGGGAAATGCAGAGAATAGACATACATCCATTGAGTTTCATTAGACTGCAGAGAACACTTGTCTGGATTGACAGATTGAAGAGGGATGGCAAATAGAGGCTTCTGCTAATTGACAGTGATCATTAACATTTGCAAGAGAAAATAAACAGCAGTCTTAAAGAAGTAGGAGATAGTCACCCATCAGTTCAAAACTCAGTCAAAAGGATCATTTCTACCAAGTTTGTTTCATATCTATCTGTATTTTCGCTTCACGTATATCCCATAGATTTGAATCCTAATACCCATGGAAACGGTATTAGCTCTATAATTGAACTTTGCCGTGAAAAAACTGTTCTGCTGACACAAAACCTCCTGCAGTTTCCTTGAACTACATATAGAAAGTCAAGAATTGGACACTGTGCCTTACAGAACATTATTAAACATTACCTCAGATGCTGCTATTGTGAGAGACAGAAAGGGGTTTCTTTGACTCATGAGAGCCCCTGCGGCTGTGAACTTGACACGTATTCAATCAGTTTCCACTCTGGAATACAAAAAGACTTTTTTTTTTCTCCCCTCTCTGCCCTCATTCTGTTTCTGTCTTGTTCTAACACTGAGCTGTTGAAGTTTGCATTGTTGAGGCGGCTGGATTCACTTTGCTTCATATAAAGAGTGATTGTAGCCTAGTTGACTGATGTCGATTAGTCCCTTCAAAATTGATGTCTCGCCTTGTAAATTGTCCCCAGCTCTTTGTCCTGAGGAATTTGGTTTTATCTGAATCTGCAGAGCTGAGGCAAGACATATTTGACACTGCACCTGGCTGGAAAAATAGAGACCAACTCTTATTATTTTGGCTGCAATCAGAGGAAAAATATGAAGCAATGACTGCATGAAAAATTGCTGCACAGAGAGGGAAAGTCAGACATCTGTAGCTAACTGAACACTTCTGCACACGTTTTTGACAAAGCCTGTCTCATGTGAGAAGAGTGAGGAAGGTATAAACAAGAAAGGAATGGATGTAGAATAGCATCAACAGAGTGCTGTGTAAGGCACATAATAGCCAAACAATGTTGGTGGATATGCAATAACTGGTGTTCATTTCTGTTTAGGTGCTGCTTTCTTTGATTCTGGCAGGAAGAAGACTGCATGGGAAGGTTGTTTGTGGCCTCAGACTCCTCTGACACATTTAATCTCTGACTAAGGTAATTATGCAGACGAAATGGTTAAACGAGTAGCATGTGGCAGCCTGTAATTAGATTTTTGGTAATGAATGGGTCAGATGCCAGTTGCATGCATTCAACCACAAAAATTCCCTTTGAAGAGTGAAGACTGAACTTGTCAATATATTTAGTGCTTCACAAAAGACAGGGATGTGTCCTGTGGAGGAGATTGTTACTTTTACCCCTTTCCCACTAAAGTGGTTCCAGTTTTGGTTTAGACTTACTGCCCAGCTCGCGACCAATTCTTTTTGTTCCGACCATCAAAGCACCAGCTCTCACATAGCAAACTGGCACTACGGTGACACTGACTGCTTTTCCAGACAACTGCGTACAACAGGGGCTGCTGATGAGGTTGCGGTGACCAACTAGAACTGACTGAAATTCTAAAAAAGCCCAGAGCCTGCGCACATCTAATTTGCCTAATCCAAGAGCGAATCATAAAAAATTCAGCTTCAACATGATGTGAAGTCGAAGCAGCAGTGGGCAAACAGCGGATGTATCCCCTCACACTTCATTGCCGTTTTGTGTTCTAATTTTTCTAGTTGGCATTTGTAAATGCTGCCCAGTGTGCTGCATAGAGCAGCATTCATAACTATCTTATCTATCAAACATATAAACAGTGCACATTTGGATATTGACAACTGGCATTTATGGATCTCACCCAAAATGCTGTTGATAAATCTTGTTTTGCACATTTCGTGAATGCTAATTAGCAAAGGGAGATAGTAAAGTGCATTCACAAACACAGCTTGGTTTTGCAGCATTGTTTAAATGTGCAAATTGGGACTACTAAGATAACTGTTTGATTTTAAAAAAGAAGTCAAAGAAACATTCATTGCTCTGCGAAGCACTTTGTGATTATTATCTTGAAAGGTGCTATATAAATAAAAAATAACTTATTTACTTTCTGTGTGATAAACCATAACCCAGCACTGTGGCCCTCTACAAGAATGAAGAATACACTAGTGTTTCCCAACCTATTTTCCTTGATGACCCCCTTCATGCAAAAATCAAAAAGCCAAGGACCCCCCTGCTCCTCCCCATGCTGAAACCATGCTTGGTTTTATGCTTTCATTTGTGAGATTCTCACCATAAACATTGTATTCTGGCTGAGTCCTGTCCTTCAGCAAAGCCAAAGTTACATTGACAAGATACAGACTTACTTTAAAAAATAAAAAAAGGGGGACAAATAATCTGGTTTGTTGTGTTTGTCAGACACATTTTATTGATTTAAATGTTGCTGGAAAAGTTACCAGGATGGACATGAAGTCCTCCACTACTCTAGCTCCACTTGCTGATTAGATGCACAAGTTGTGTCCTTATAAGTGGCTTCTTTTTCTTCTTCTTCTTCTTCTTTTTTACTTTTGACTAAGGATTCATGTGTTAAAGGATTGAATAGAAGATTATGATGCTGTGTCCTGAAGCTGAGAAATTACGCTTCCCAACTCCTCTCCCCCCCCCCCAGCTTTGGGACATCACGTGAAAGCTGTGTTTCACTTTATGTTACCACATCACATGCCAGCAACTGATGTCAACAGACTGGCCTTTATAAGCACGCATCATGGCTAATTCAGCAAAGAAGCGCAAGAGGACATTATCAGAGAAAGAGAGGAAAAGAAAGAGAAAGTAACAGAACAAGAGAAGACGAATCAACATCTGACTCATTTTACTGGCTGAGAGAGAGCTCAGAGGAGAGACGGTATGAAGGACGATGCTGACTTAGTCTTGAATTAAAATCTGCCACAGTTCAGTAATGCTTTGAATTTAAATGTCAGTCTAAAAATCCACATAGTAAGTCTTCCTTATCATGTGGAAAAGATTAGTTAATTCCAGGTACTTTTCCTTTTTCTCAGGTTTCTTACAAAAGAGTTACCATATCAGTTTGGGCCTGGACAAACAGAAACTGCACTGTAGGCTCACAGATGTTGTCAAATACTGTTGGAATAGATGGAATCTTATCAGCAACACCTAAAGAAAGATGGGTTAGATTTTCATTTGCTTCCAGAAAACAAACTGAAACACATGAACAAACATGCCCTCACAAATATGAGTTTAATGTTTGTAATCACACATTGCATTATTGAAAGTCAATGATAGTTTTTCCCAGATTCCTTTGCTTGTGTCCTCTCTCACACCCTAGCAGATACTCTGCCCTGTCAATTAAACGAAAACTATTGAAAACCAATTCCGTAGAATACGTTACATTTCACAAGCAGTCCAAGCTTTAGTGCCACAGCAGCTCTCATTAAAGATCATTTCCATTGAGACTTTTCAGAAAGGCATTTAATGCTTTAGACTCCAAGTGTATAAATGTGGAAATGCTGCACAGAATGCCATTAATGTGGCAGCTTTTAAGTAAACACAATTATGAAATCTAAAAGCCTGTTGAGAGAGGAAATACTAGAGAAATTTGTCAAACGCTGCTTTTCATTCTGCATCAAGAAAAATTAGTTTCTCATCTCACTCTGACTGGAAGCTTCATCTCATGCATCTGTTTTTGAGCAATGCAGATTCAGGATACAACTCAGACACATTAGCATCTCCTTCCTGTCTTCCTTAAACTGGATGGTTTCTTCCTTTCTTTATATTAAATTGATCAATTAAACTACATTTTGCTTTAGAGATTCATTTGCATTCTGGTTTTCTTAATGGAGCAACAATTTTAAAAAGGAAAACCCAGCTGCACTTCTTCACCTAACTTTACTATTTGTTTTCAGAGAGAAGGAAGTAGCAAAGCTATTTTTGGCAAACTGAAGGGCTAGTCTTTAACTTTTTGGCAAATGGTGCTGTGTCTCTGTAGAGGGTTTTGGAAGCTGAGGCTAATTAGAAAAATGTATGAGCTGTTGTGTGCTGAAAAGTTGGAGACTCATGTGTGTCTATATTTCTGCTCAGACTTTAATTGGCTGTCACTTTTCAATTCTCTCCAACGCAGTGAGAGACTCGCCTCACCGCACCCCTGAGGGGCAGCTTGTGTTGCATCACTTTTAACGGCAGAGGATTCATTGACAGATTAGCACGTGCGGCAAAGCCTGTGTTATCCATTTTGTTTATCACTCTCCCAGTCTGTGCAAACACCGATGATCATAATTGAGGATGTTCACATAATGCTGGACATTATAACTGCAGCATTTTTATATAATATTCATATATTTGATTTCACTTCAGTTGAGTCTTAAAGGATGGACTCGTGCTATCATACAAGCACATAGGCACCTGTTTTTGACTTACTCCCCTGTGTAATCTTTGTCATATTGCAGAAGCTTTGGAGCTTGGAAGGCACCCAAGCCCATCTGTCATTTTGAACTCATTCCTTCTTCCCTCTCTTTCCTTGGGTATCGCTCTCTGTCTCGTTCATTCTGTCTAATCTGCATCTTTATCTTTCTCTGCCTGTGGAAAATGGCATTTTTTAGAGTAATAATTGTACAACAGTGATTTTTGTTTGCAAACAGGATATTCTTTGTGCTTCATTCTCCTGTTTGTCATTCTTGCTTTTGAATGCACCAAACCGAGCTATAAATGGAGGACCAAGAATGTCATCAGAAATAATAAATAAATACTTGCGGATTTTTTACACTAATAAATTTATTAATTTGCTCCTTTGCTGGAAAGTAAGAAAACGACTTCCAACTACTCATAAAACTGTTGAAATATGTTTTTATGTAACATTTTAAAAACTACTAACAATGTTACTCTGATTGAGAGGATCCTGATATTTGCCACAGCTAGGGAATAATTGATCTGTTATTGATCATTTTGCCGATACCCCTTTATGAGCAGGTTCTAAAGCGGCACTGACATCATTATACATCCTTCAGAGAGAGGTTTTTGTACAAAAGATATCCAGCTGCAGTTATTCTCCTATAGCTAACATAGAAACATGGCTATCGCTGTTTTGTTATTAACATTAGTTTCAGCCACCTTACCTATATGACTTTCATCCTGTTCCATATGCTCGGCAGGGTGATGGTGTTTGATAAACTGCAGAAAAGTTTTTTCCTCTTCTACAGTTTATTTTGGTCTAGTAGAAATCACAGGATCCAAGCTGTGTCTTTCACTCACTGCGATGCGCTTCCATCCCACTGATTTTGTTCAAGCTGCTAGCATGGTGTGTGTGTGTTTGTGTGTGTTTGCTGCTGTGATTGTTGTTGTTTTTGCTCCTGTGGCCTTGACTTTGCACTGTGTATAAATTTGATCGGCACAGAATCGCAAACATCTGATCTGGTTGTCAGACTATGGTCACTGGCCAGTCTCTATATTCTTGCCCTTATATCCTTGATAAATGTTTTTGTTACATGTCTCCCAGGGTTATCATATTGGAAGTTGTAACTTGTGGCAGCTGTAGCTCAGGAGGAAGAGCAGTCGTCTGTGATCTGATTCCCAGTTTCCCCTGACTACATGTCAAAGTGTTCTTGGGCAAGACACTGAACCCCATGTTGCCTCCCGATGTGCCAATCGGGGTTTGAATGTGTATAGAATCACTAAGTATGTATCAATATAAGTGGTTTATTAGTGTGTGTGTGAATGGTTGACTGACATGTAGTGTGAACGTGATCATGTGACTAGAAAAGCACTATACAAGTACAGTCCATTTACAGTCCATGTGGTGCTGTTAAACTCGCTTTTGTGTTATTTAGCCCTCCCCCCTTTGATACAGTTCAGAGTTCTCTGACCAGGACCTTTGGGTTAAAGGTTTTTAGCTTTTTAAAGCTAACTCCCAGAAAAGCAGCTGACTTTTCAATTTAGTGCTAAAAAGTGGGGCAGATCCACACCCTGACATTTTATATTTCCTCAGAAAAAAAAAGTAAACCAATCTTGACTATCTGTTTCACTTCAACTTAAGTAAAAGTAATTTTGATTTCCCATCACAGTTTTGAGTGACACTAAGCAGCTGTACGGTCACCTTTGTAGCTTCCTAGTGAAAAAATCCTTGAGATGCTCAGTGAGCCGTCTGCAGATGAGCGGTGATCCATGGCTACAGCAGCTGCTCCCTCCACACAGCCTTATGACTGCACCATCCCCTGCAGCTGCTTGCATCTTTTTTTCCCCCCAGCATCTCCACAGGGAATGGCATACCTCCATCCCCTCTGAGTTTCCGTGATTATGGGAAGGAACGTCTGTAAGAACGATGAACCAAAGTCCTTCAAGGGGAGTAAGGGTAGCAGGGTAACTAAAAGTTCCAGAAGAGATGATGAGTGAGTGATAAGTGACTGAAACTTGAGAAATACTCTGGAGTTCTTCCTCTGCCTTTGGGTTGTTTTCTTATTGTGGCAAATCAGGCCCAGCTGTTTAGCATCACAGATTTATGAGTTATATGTTTTTCCAGCTATGGTCGCAACATCACTCACAGCTGAGTGTTAGTTTATTACTTGGTCCACCATTTTGGTTCAGACAGTTGAATTGCTGCAGACACAATTTGGATTATAAAGTGTGCAGAGTACAGATGTCCCGATTACAGATTTTCCTGGTGCAATTATCGCTATAGAAATAATCACAATTTTTATGAATATCACAATTATTATGTGCTAATTAATTATATTTAAAATCACATGGTCACCCATTTGAATATAATTTATTCCTATCTTTTGATGCCAAAATAATATAGCAACAAGGTGAAGTAAATAAAAAGTCCCATTCCAACTAAATTACTTCTACCCTGTAAACAATGATACTACATACTATTAGGGATGTTGCAATTACTTTTTCTCACAATTAATTGCAGTATTAAACGCCACGATTTATTAATATTGTCACTTTCCATACAGGATTATGTCTGAACCTTGTTGGCAGATCAGTGCAACTTCCGCACGGAATGAAAACAAAGTTACTTATCCACATGTTGCCACATGTGTTGCTTTGTTTTCGTTCCGTGCAAGTGGGACAGTATGGCAGAGGAAGAGGTATTTCTTCCAAACAAAAGGATTAAGTCATCTTTGTGGGATTATTTGGGTTGCAGAAAATTGTTTTCGGTGTATGATTGTGTGTGAAAGAGAATATAATGTGAGTATAATAATGTGAGTGTGTTTTTAATTACAATGATATCTTTTGTAGTATGAAGGCTTGTTTTATTTTAAATGCATTTTATTATGTAAAGCACTTTTTTTTGCCTCTGCCATGAACAAAGCGCTTTATAAATAAAGTTTGATTTGATTGTGGAGGACAGCTCATCAGCCTCTAAAGCATGACATAAAAAGTTGTAGAGAAAGTATAAATACATTGTATTCGTTTCACCACCTGCAGGATGAGCAACATATTTTTAAGCTAAAGTGAATGTAAATGTTCAGTTGTTTGGTGAAATGATGTTAATGTTTGTCCAACGTAACACTGAAAATATATGTTATCGTGTCATTTGCAATTTGATAATTATGCATGACTGATTTGGGCTTACATTGCAACGTGACAAGTTCAGCTGCATTTACTGAACGTTACATCATACGAATGAGAAAAAACTAAACTCGTCTTTTAAGACGGATAGTTTCACTGTTCAAACATAACCGACTCGGCATGAGGTCAGTCCCTCTTTGTAGTCGATGTGCAATGATCTGATTTTACACATTGAAAGTGTTGTGAAATAAATGAACACATAATGATATATTTGATAATTGTAAAATCATGATTTTTTTTTTTGACAATGATCGTACCATTCATGACAAACATATTACCTCTGTATTTCTCTGAGAGAAAACTGATGGAAAAAGCTACAGGGTCTGTAGCTGGACTTGGGCGGGAGTTCTCTTGTCAAACTGCGTTATAAAGATGTTTTAAGAACATTTGATTATTTCCTCTTTTTACTGCAACCTTTTTCTGGCTACTTTGCAGGCCGGTGAGCCTTGGTCATTTTTTAAAACCAAACCATAACCAACGAAATCTGAAAAGGATGACTTTCTCTGTTTTTTTTAGGGGAATAACTCTTCTTCTGCCATACTTTTCCACTCAGACACGCCTCCTCTTTAACCCACACAGAAGGAAAACGTAGCAACACAAGCGGCAACACGTAGTTGCTGTTTAACTTTTTGTGACGTGCAAGTCGCCAGCATCTGGCGATTTATAGTATCAGTTTTACTCTAACGAAATGGTCGTCTAAGAAATGGAGGGTATCTGGTTGGCTTCTCAGGCCCCAAGATCTCTGTTGCAGACTTTTGTTCCTGTTTAAATATTCAGTGTTTTCACTGGAGAGCAGAACACATTTAAGGTAAATTGATTATGAAAGAAGCAGAAAAATAACTGTTTGTTGTTTTTATTTTCAGCTTCCCTTAGTGGAAGCACAGTAGAAAGGAGCATCTCAAGTGTTTTGGATAATCACTGTGACTGTAACCTTTTTTAATTTATTTTTTTATTTGATCTGAGACATTATAAGAAAATCTAAATCAATTCTTACTATTTAAAACCTTACAGTTTCTGTAAGGAACGGAGCCCTGCTAGCCTGAGCCAGAAACCAAAAAATTACAAGCAGCTTGATCTGCCAGTTCCTATATCTCTCATATCGTCTCTTTTTCTGTAGAGAGCCCAGATGCCTCATGGACAGACTAAACCTTTGCCGGAAATGACATTCTACTGGAAAATTCAGCTTTCAATCATTAACCAGTTGCCAAAGCTGCACTCCCCAGTCTCCCCCACATGTGATATATGGCATTGACTTGAATTTATTGTTGCTAAGTTTAAAAACCTGTTACAGCTGCATGTTAGTTCTGTCTGAGCTCTGTGTTTCATCATAGAGGAATTTCAGAAGTGTCTCCGAAAGTGCTGCCAGCATGCAGAGACTGTTCAAACATTTATACAAGCGTTTGCCCCCTCATGACTGTGAATCCGGAGGCAGCACCCCCACTTCTTCTGTCAGGCTCTTAGCTCAGCACCTGCTGCTGTCATTCTTTTGACTTCAGATGCATTTATTTTATCCAGACTTCTCAATATTAAATGCCTCATTATGGCTTATTTTGTGCATGCAAACATTACTGTTTTCTTTTTCACATTTCTTTTATTTCTTCGCTCAGACTTGCTGTGAATTGATCTTGATTTATTTTCCCTAAATCAAATTAACACTCTGCTCGAGTAATGCAGTCTGCGTTATTCATAGGTCTGACCAGCAATTTGCTGACTAAGTTGATGCTTGCTCAGTGCTCTCCATGTGGAGCAAGAGGTTTGTATCTGGGTCATCAGGTGCAGCTTCTCCTTTCCCCTGAGAAGACTGCAGAGCATGATTTGAGAGCGTTCAAGGCGTTTGCCTCTTGGAAAAGAAGTGCATTGTGGATCACATCTGTATTGATTTTACACATTAGATATGTAATATTTATACTGTAACATACAGAGGTTATTCATCATCTGTGAGGAAGCATTTTGTCATGATAAAATCCATTTACCACAGTTGCAAAGTGGTGTCACGTAATATTGCAAGCGCAGACTGTTTTGTATGAGGTGAAGGCAAGGACAGGCACATCATTATGTCTGAGTGCAAATTTTTATATAGCTTACTCTTTAGTGCTGGCTTAATCTTACAAAGGAATGGCTACATCAGCTGTCCTTTACGTGTTTAGCACCAAACCGCCTCGCAACTCGGCGGAAGGTAATGATGGCATTATCATTGATCCGCACAAAGTAAGTGAAAAGCGATCAATTCTTTCTTGTGTGTTCTCTATGCAGACAGCATCCAGATTAAGCTCTCTGCAGCAGAGAGAAGACATTTTGCAGATTAAAAGGCTACAACGGAAGAGATTTTATGTTTATCTGTGTGTAACTGTTTCCCAGAGGCAGCTACAGGAAGAGCTTTAAGCCAGTAAGTTTTTTTTGGTTCCAGATTAGGCCTAGCCACCGGGTTTGCCAGCATCTGTCAGCCATTAGGCCTGTGACACTGGCAGTCATGCAGCAATTAATCAGACTGTTGTGATAGTTGCCTTACGGTTACTCTGCACCTCGGCAACTTCCTGCACAGCAGGTTGAGTTAAGTAATCAAAGAGTCTGCATCTCTCCTGGGCGTTTTACTAACTACCACAGAAAGCAGGCCTGTTGTTATTTTGCACCAGAGTATCTTGTAGCAGACCATCTCAGGTTAATATTAGACCTCATTTGACTGAGGCTGCACATTTGCATCCAGTAATAAACTGTATTCATATTTGTCTAATGCACATTCAAGCTTCTCATCTGACACTAAAGCATTTATGCGGAAAAGACAAATCAACAACTAATTGGTGCTTCAGTTATGTTGTGAAACCTTTCTAAATGCAGACATATTCAGGTAGTCTCATGCTCACAGCTGCTGCAAATTGTAGTTCTGGTTTTGGTATATGTAACCTGTTGGAGGTGATTTTATCTTGCACATGAGGGGCTGAAAAACAACATTTTTGTTGTGTTTTTTTAGGCTGTGAGATATACAGAGTTTTCTGGAATTTATAAACTGAACATCTTCTGGCTTTGAACTTACTGGGATGAAAACCATTACTGGTTGTGAACCTACCTTGAATTTCTTTGCCATATAGCTTATCAATGAAATAAAACTAATTTGGCAGCTGTTGGTATTCCTCAGATTCTTAAATTATTTAAAATTCCTAAAAAAAAAATTGTAGTTTGTTTTTTTTACAAATTACATTCAAATTACTGTTGAAAAAATTTATTTAGCCAATACCTAAATCCCAGATGTAAGCCTGATTTCTTTTTCTTTTGTTTTTTTATGTGTTTGTGTTTAAAGCATGCATACTTGTATTGTATATCACAAGTTAAGATGTTCAAATACCAGGAGACAAGTAGCAGCACGATGTCGGTCACTTAGAGCAACATGGGATCACGTGTCTGTCTTGTGATTGGTCAGTACATATCCTTAAAAACACAAATACACTAGCTGTACTGCAAGGTACAAAAATGCCAGTCACATGGCAGTAGCAGGCAGACAGGATTACCTGACACAGACACAATGAAAGATGTTTGGTTTTTTGATGGCATCTGTCTCTGCTGTGATCTAATCAGGCAGTAATGAAAATATTGTGACCACAGAGGTTTGAATCTGCCAGTAGCTCAGGGAGGAATATTCTTATCAAGAGGAGCTGATATGTTGGCGAAAGGTAAACACCACCTACATTCCTCTGGTGTCTGACTATTTCGGTCTGAACATTTCCATTTTGTGTGCGTTATCAAGGCTTGCATTCAGTGTTTAGGGTTTGGTTATGTATTTGATAACGACTGTATGGCACTCAGCCAGTCAGTTGACAACAGCAGGATTTGTGATAGACAGTAACTTGAGCTCAATGAGGAAGTAATCTGTGCTCATATCACTTTCAGAGATGTTTGACTGGAAAGTGTAGCTGATTATTTCCCATTGCAGTCTTTTTAAAGCATATGCATTCAGAAAAAAGCTGCAAACATGCAATGAAAGCAACATGCATAGGTGGTTGTTCTTACTTGGATCCAAAAGATCACCTCTATGGACCTCAGGGACGTCTTTGAAAAATTAAATTAAACCACTGCAGTACTTTGTATCAGGCGATGCAGCCTTTCCATCTCCTGAACTAGTGCAGATCATTCTGCATCAGTCTCTGCGATAGAGTGTTATCAAGGATGCTCAGTAATTTGAGTCTGTGATGAGGTCGGGATGCAGGAAGAAGCCTTTAATGAGATTTGCTGGAGGTGCTGTTGGTGTTAGCTCACCGGCTTACCAGTGACAGCTCTCCCTTGAGTCTCTATGTGACAAAGAAAATTGAAAAGAAATTATACCTGACATCAAGGCTAACTTTTACCATCTAAGACTTAAGATCATTTCATCAGCTCCTCTTCAAAAAGTCTAAAATCTTTTATTTTTCGAGAGTTAAAATGCTGTTCTTTGCTCTGCTTTTTTCTCAGGTCCCTGTGTTAAGAAGAAAGAGGAGAAGGATTTACTGATGAGGGGTCAGACATTGAAGACTATTGGGCGGAGAAACAGCTGCCAACAGTCTTACTGACCTGTGATCAGCCATGCCGCCCCTGCATCACCCATTAAGGGACAACCCCTATTCCTACGCTGGACCACTTCCTTACATACATTTGGAAGAATATAGCTAAACCTCACAACAGAAATGGCATCAGCTTTTGTGGACTATAATACATCAGAGTACATATTAGAGTTCAGGTGAGGCTCAGCCCACAAGAGTCTCTCAGGTGGTAAAAAGCTACAGATGACTTTTACAGGAGGTCACACCCCACCTCTGATGATTTAATATCCATCCCACTGCCTCGTTGACAAGGTCGACCATGGCTGTTGCTGCTCACCATAGCAACGGTTCCTTGGAGGAGCAAGGAACAGCCTGAGCGGGTCAACAATGCAGCGTAACGGCGGCGGGGTGGGTATCGGAGGTCAGCCGTGGGTGCTGCGCCGCGTCCGTCTCACATGGCTCAGTTTCATGCTCTTCTTCATTCTGGTCTTCTTCCCACTTATTGCTCACTACTACCTCACTACCATTGATGAAGCGGGGGGTCCTGATAAGCGCATCTTCGGGCCTCGGCCCGGCGGCGAACTTTGCGAAGCCAAACACGTGCAGGACCTGTGCCGCATCCGCGAGTCGGTCAGCGAGGAGCTGCTGCAGCTGGAGGCCAAGAGGCAGGAGCTCAACGGGGAGATTGCCCGACTCAACCTACGGATCGAGGCCTGCAAGCGCAGCATTGACAGCGCCAAACAGGATCTGCTTCAGCTGAAAAACGTTATAAGCCAGACTGAGCATTCCTATAAAGAACTGATGGCTCAGAACCAGCCCAAGCTGTCATTGCCTGTCAGACTTCTGCCAGACAAAGAAGATCCAGGACTGCCACCACCCAAGTCTGCACGCTCCTGCCGCCTTCGCTCCTGCTTCGACTACGCGCGCTGCCCTCTTACGTCTGGATTTCCTGTGTATGTCTATGACACAAGCTCCTATCCATGGGGGGACTATCTTGACCCGCTGGTGAAGCAGGCTTTTGCTGCATCTGTTAAGAGCAACATCTATATAACAGATAACCCCAGCATTGCCTGTTTGTATCTTGTGCTGGTGGGGGAGATAATGGACTCTTCTCCTCCACCATCTTCATCAGAGCTGGAGAAGCAACTGAAAGCTCTTCCTTACTGGAGATCTGATGGACACAACCATGTACTGGTGCATCTTTCTAGAAAATCTTTGACACAGAACTTCCTTTATAATGTGAGCACAGGACGAGCAGCAGTGGCTCAGTCCACTTTCATGGAGCAGCAGTACCGTGAGGGCTTTGACCTGGTGGTGTCCCCACTGGTTCATGCTCTCTCAGAGCCAAACTTTTTGGAGGTGCCACCACAAGTTCCTGTAAAGAGGAAGTACCTTTTCACCTTTCAGGGTGAGAGGGTGGAGTCCCTGAGGAGCAGCTTACAGGAGGCGCCCCCTCAGTCATTTGAGGAGGAAATGGAGGGAGATCCACCAGCTGATTACGATGATCGGATAATTGGCACCTTAAAAGCGGTGCAGGACAGCCACCTGGATCAGGTACTGGTGGAATTCACCTGCAAGAGCCCGAGGCCGAGTTTGCCAACAGAGTGGGCTCTTTGTGGGGAGAGGGAGGACAGGCTGGAGGTGCTCAAGGCTTCTACCTTTGCCCTTGTGATCGCCCCAGGGGATGGACAGCTGGTGGCCTCAGCAGGCTGTGGCATGAGGCTGTTTGAGGCCTTAGAAGTAGGGGCCATCCCTGTTGTGCTGGGGGACCACTCCAGGCTACCTTACCACCAGTTTATCCGCTGGAGTGAAGCTGCCATCATAGTTCCCAAACCCCGGGTCACAGAGCTTCACTTCCTGTTGCGCAGCCTATCAGACAATGACATGCTAACTATGAGGCGGCAGGGACGCTTTCTGTGGGAAACCTACTTTTCAACTTCCGAAAATGTTCTTAACACAATCTTGGCCAGTATCAGAACCAGCATCCAAGTCCCTGCTGCACCCATCAAGGACGAGCCTGTTCATGAGATTCCTCACAAAGCCGGGAAGCTGGCAGGAACTGATGCAAACCTGGCTGACAATGGTGATCTGGATCTGGGTCCTGTAGAGACAGAGCCCCCTTATGCCTCCCCTCGCTTTCTCCGCAACTTCACATACACAGCTGCAGACACCTACAGAGCATGGAACCAGGCCCCCGGGCCTTTCCATCTGTTTCCTCACACCCCCCTGGACCCCGTGCTGCCCTCTGAAGCTAAATTCCTTGGCTCTGGTACTGGTTTCAGGCCAATCGGTGGAGGCACAGGGGGCTCTGGGAAGGAATTTCAGGCTGCTCTGGGTGGGAATGTTCCCCGAGAGCAGTTCACCGTGGTCATGTTGACTTATGAGAGGGAGGAGGTGCTGATGAACTCTTTGGAGAGGTTGAACGGGCTGCCGTACCTTAACAAGGTAGTGGTGGTGTGGAATTCACCCAAGCCTCCTTCAGATGACCTGCTGTGGCCTGACATCGGCCTGCCTATTGTGGTGAGTGTAACTCATTGCTCTAAATATTGTTGTTTTCTTTAGGGAGAAATCCATCTCCTTCTTTGTTTTCTTTATCTCTTGAAATGCACAAAAATAGCCTGTCATGTCTGATGTGATGGAGAGTTTCGTCATACTTTACACTGAGTTATGTGGGCCATCGTTTCCTTTCTGATTTCCAGCAGCTTTTCGGAAAAGACTCAAGAAGGGTGATGTCAATGAATAATATGATTTGTGCTTTCTAATGATTTAATTTATATTCGCACCATCAGCTTGTGACACACTGGTGAGCTGACAGAGAGGAACTAAAGAAACCAGTCTCTGGGGCAGTTCCCATCAAACGCTCTGTTTCTTTAGTTCATAATTAGTTTCATATCTTCACAACACCATAACTTTCTTTTTCCCCAAGCAAAAACTTCAGAAAAATGTTTGCAGGCAAGGAGGGTTAAAGATGAATGAATCTTGCTATAAATGGTTGAATTTTGATTATTTCTTTAATCACATCTGTCATTTTCAACTCAGTGTGGGACTTTAGTTAAATCCTTGTCCGTATTGCTTGCTATCTTATGAATGCTTGTTTTGCAAAGCTCTGTCTTTTGTCTTGCCTGCAGGTTGTGCGCACAGAAAAGAACAGCCTGAATAATCGCTTCCTTCCCTGGGACGCCGTGGAAACCGAGGCCATCCTCTCCATTGATGACGATGCTCACCTTCGCCACGATGAGATCATGTTTGGGTTCAGGTCAGTGAAGCTCATGTATATTGCCAAAAGCTTTAGGGCACTTTTTATATTTCCTTATATTGTTATGCTTCAGACTATTGAAATGTATTTAGTTATTTTTATTTATCTTTAATCTACACACAGTTCTCTATCCTTTCAAAGAAAATGTGGGTTTTAGGAGTGTTTTTTGTCAATTTATTGAAACTGATCAATTTGCATATTTGTTTTGCATAAGTATTCAGATTATTTCTGAAATCTGGGGAAGGATGCAAGAAAATTTCTGTAGCTGCATGAGCTGTTTTCTACAAAATGTTATTTATTACAAGTGCTGTGTGTAAGTGCAAATGCAACATAACATTGGAAAACTGAGATTTTTATAATAGAGTGACTACATTGAGTATTTCCAAACATCTGACCAGAAATTACAAAATGCGGTGAATTTACACCTGATGATGATTCATGAATCAGTATTTTCCCAAAAATAAGCCTTTTTTTTTTATTGACAAAAATCCTGATAATCCAGTCTGTGACTGAATAAGACATTAGACTGGAACAATTGTGTTTCCTAACGGGTCACAATTACAGTGATCTACTAGCATATGCTTACAAAAGAATTTGGACAGACATTTGACTGTTTTCAGACATCTGTAAATTATTCCCAGTAACACTAGGAATGATTCTGATTTGGTTTCTAAGGAAACCAAAATCAAGTGTTTTTGTCCTTGTTGTTCATGCCATGGATGGGCATTGAAGGGGGCTAAACTAAAGAACAATATCCCCCCCCCCCCCCCCCCCCCCATCATTCTCAAATTTAAGCCGTTTGGAAACATTAACATGCCTCCTAGACTTGTCCATCCAGTCAAACTGAGTAAATCAGGATGAAAGACCTTATTCAGACAGGACATGACAAACCATATGTTTCTAAAAAAGTAAATGGATGGACTGATTGAAGAGAAGTTGCAGTCTGTTACAGATATCCTTACAAAAAGCAGAAACAACTCACTCATTACTCTGATTCTAGCATGAACATGAACTACAAGAGATTTGAATACAGGAAACAAAATGGAAATGAGCCGTCAGCTTCTCTCTCAGCCAACACTTGGATAACTTGAGCATGAAGGCTGTGTTCAAACCAATTGAAGATCAAGTATGCTGTTAAGCTATTTTTTTGCGCCACCTCTTCCCTCTTCCAGACATTTCTATGAGTTGATGCTCCAACAGCTTGTCCGGGCAGGCAAAAACTGGCTCTGTGTGTGTGTGTGAATGTGTGTTTGTACAGGGTCATTTGTGATGAATTATCGCAAACTCCTCCAGAATTACCCAGGAATGTTCTCTTACCTCTTCTGCAGCCAAAGAGAAGTTGTGCTGCAGATGACTGTGTCAGACATTTAAGCGGTTTCACATGAACTCACTGGAGACTTTAAATTGCTTTTTGAGATTTCTTGGATCTTCTGGGTTTTGAGGGAGAAGTTCCAACTGATAAACTGCAGTTTCTGTTAATGTGAGCCAAAAGTGGTGATTACATTTTTAACTGACTTCTTATAAATGGCCACAAACCAGTAGAGGACTGTGTAGATTTCTTAGTTTCCTGCCATGTGATATTGCTTATTTTGATGAGAAGTATAAACAGATGGTTTTAAAAGGATGACATATGCACAAGCAGACGAATTATGACTAAAACCAGAAAAAATATCTCCAATAAAGTCTTCATTATGATATTTATTTGATAGAAAATGAGAGATTTTGTTCATTTTATCTGTCTGATTGCGTTTCCCAGAGTGTGGCGTGAAGCCAGGGATCGCATCGTGGGTTTCCCTGGGAGGTATCATGCGTGGGACGTCAACCATCAGTCCTGGCTCTACAATTCCAACTACTCCTGCGAGCTCTCCATGGTCCTGACAGGAGCTGCGTTCTTCCACAAGGTCAGGTCCAGCACTCTTTAAATGCCTGGCCCTCATGAGCTTAACTCAACACCCATCACTGATGTACTCCCCCTGTGTGTTTGTGTCCTTGCAGTACTACGCCTACCTGTATTCCTACGTGATGCCACAGGCCATCAGGGACATGGTGGACGAGTACATAAACTGCGAGGACATCGCCATGAACTTCCTGGTTTCTCACATCACCCGCAAACCACCCATCAAGGTCAGAGATGGAGCATGTAGCCGGGCTATGCTCAGCTCAGCATCTGCAAAGCTTTTTGTATCTCCCTCAGGCTTTGTATATTTTTATTTTTGCCTACTTAGCCATGCCATAACTCAAACTGGCATATCCAATATTCCAGACGCAAATTATAAATCAAAAACCCAAGATCGAATCGGTGTGTTACGCCTGAGGTTTTTTCCCTGGATTTTTATTGGAAGGACATTTATTACTGGGAGCATATTTATGGCCGGACAAATAATTATAGCAATCAAGCCCTGGAAGCTGTTGGAAATGTCATGGCAGCCCTCAGTTTAAGTTCTGTCTGATTTAGAGGGGTGTTAATATTCAGGGGTGTTTCAGGAGGGAATTAAGGACGTCTTTGATGGAGTGTGTTGCATGACAGCACTTCACTGTGAGGAATAAGCCTTGTGAATAATGAATTTGGGGCAAGTTTTGACTTTTAATCGGTTTGGAAATGTATTTCTCTCTTTTAGGCCAAATAAGACATTTAAAAAGGGGCGAAAAAAAACAAACATTTCATGCTTCACTGGTGAGGAATCGACAACATCCACACTCCAAAACATCTTGGATGAGCACATTTGATAAACAGCATGCTCTCAAATGCAGACGGTGGCAGGCTGAATCGGGCTTCCCCTTATTCCAAGCCAGTAGAGATTGCTGATTTTTGCTTCATTGCATTGCCATTCAGGTCCTTGCTGATTGGTCAACTAACATCAGCTCCTGGTGTGTGTCTGAAACTGTGTCTTAAGCTGACTTTACTAGAGAAACAGTTTTAAATTGGAAATTAATTACTTAACATAGTAGTGTACAAAAAAACAAAAACAGAATGCTAAACATTTATGGGCCAGGTATAACACTGATTTCCTCACTGCTTGATAACTGTGGAGCTCAAATATCAACATTTCATTTAAAAATACAGAAACAGTCTTAGGATGAGGTCCTACTAAAGTTTTTAGTGATTTTTGTGTTGATTTGGGTAGTACAGTTGGCTAGAGTGTAAACATCCCCATGTTAAGACAGATGGTTGTTTAAACTGTGATTACATCTGAAAATAACTTCTAAGTACAACAAAGTGAATGCATTAAGCAGAAAATCTATTTGTGTCCCTCTTGCCTGCAAATCCACCAAGGCCCTATATATGTTTTAGGGGTGCAACAATACATGTATTTGTTGCACAGATCCAAGAGATTTCTGAATTTATTATTATTATTTTGTTGTTTCTGCAACATTTGATTAAAAAAACTTTACTTTTGAGTTTAAACAAATTTGAAATTACTTTCAACTGTGAATATCGAAGTAAATACAACTTTATTTCCAAAAGACCAGATTAAAAAAACGACACATTCACTGCAAAAAATTTAGAGCAAGATCACTACTTTTTTTTTTTTTTTGTCCTTTTACAGTTAGAAAATGGGAATGGGCAAAAGTTTAAACACCCTGCATCTTCAGTATTGAGCAGTCTTTCATCTTGTATTTACTGCCCTGTTGAAGTCTTTTTAGTGGATTTTTTTATGATGTTTGAAAGGGTCAATGTTAACATAGTACACTTTATATTTTTAGATGCATTTAGAACCATTATCTAGTTGTGGAAGCCGTCCTCTTTTTATTTCAGTTCTTTTCAGCGTGGTGTTTGCATCTGAAATTCGCTGACATTTAATTGAATCAATTCTTCCCCCGGCAGGGCAATGTTTACTGTGCCAGTGCCTGCAATATGAGCCCAAAGCAAGATTCCATGAAGGTCATATTTGTGCAGTGCAATAGTTCATTGAAACTCCGGAATCTGTTAAATCTTCCTACAGTTTTTTGTCATCTAATTAGGGACATGGATTTGTATCTCTAACAATCTGAAAAGCATTGCACATGGAAAACTCTGTTTTTTAGACCTCAGCTTCACCTCTGTTATCCTTTCCTGCTTTGTGTGGATTACTTATTTTCACTTTGCTTAGCAGCTTCTTAGAGGAGCAAACGACTTCTGTTTGGAAAGACGAGGCTTGAGGAGACGGAATTTGTCGAGAATTTCCTTGCAGGCTTATTTTCCTTATTAAGATGTTGTTGATGTTAGAGAGCTGATATCTTTCTGAGAGCCCAAATTTATGCACGATGCTCTTAATATGTACAATCTAGTCAAAATCTGTTATTTAATGTTTTATTGACAAACTTTGCATTTAATCCATTCCTTAAAATGTTTGCTTTTAGAATAAAGGCACAGCCTTTGACCACGCAGCTGTAATCGTTTTTAAAGTATATCCCCCGAATTTACACTCTCTCTGTTTATCTTAGGTAACCTCCCGTTGGACTTTCCGCTGCCCTGGCTGCCCTCAGGCTCTTTCACACGATGACTCGCATTTCCACGAGCGCCACAAGTGCATCAACTTTTTTGTGAAAGTGTACGGCTACATGCCACTGCTGTATACGCAGTTTCGTGTGGACTCTGTGCTGTTTAAGACTCGTTTGCCCCACGATAAGACCAAATGCTTCAAGTTCATCTAGCGCAGGACCGAGCAACTCGGCAAAGAGCCAAAAGCAGTGGATTGAAGGACGGGAAGCGTTTAAGAGAATTCCAGCTCTCACTTGAAGCGGCGATAAAGATGGATGGATGAACTTTGGAAGAAATGCACAGGAGGAAACTTTTGGGTTCGGATTTCAGAATTAGACGGACCAATTAACTTTAACAGCTGTTGGTCTTAACAAAGTTTAGAGTGGAAGCTGAAAGGAACTACTGTCAAGAAATGAACATTCATCATTTTGCTCTTCATGTTCAATCATCAACCACTAATTACAGATGTCATTTGCACCTCTTACCTGCCTGCTGAGAAAAAGGAGGCGGTTGTACACGGTGTACAAAAACTCACCTAGGTTAAAGCTCTACCTGATCGTGGAGTTAAGTAACTGACAAACTGATTCCGACAACCGTTCTCAGTTGAAAGCAACTTAGTTTCAAACTGTACTTCTTGTACATGCAAGTGAGAGAAGCACTGATGGTCAGATGTATTTTATTGAACTCTTTTCGTTTTTTTTTAAAAAACAAAATAATGTTTAATTATGTAAATCTGTATGTGGGGTGAACATTTTCCAGAACCTCTCCCTGTGGGAATTTAGAACGAGACTGGACTTCAGGTGATGAGTAGAAACCGCTCAGCCCACTCATGTTTTAGCAGCAAGCGCTCAAGAGGGAAATCACTTCAGCGGTCACCATAATGCCTCAAATCTGTCATGAAAACCAGCTATCACCCTTTTCTATTTGTTACGCTTACCTGATCTGCACACAGCGCACATGGAAAAAACTTTTTTTTTTTTATTCTGTGAGGTGTTTACTGTTTGTAGAATTGGTTTGAGGTAAAAAAAAAAAAAAAATCATGTTTAAATGTAGTAATAATGACCAAACGCTTACAGTGTCCCTTTTTAAAAAAAAAAAAATGTCAGCTGCCAAAAACAACAAAAAATAGGCTTTGACATTCAATCAATGCAGAATGTTTTCAGTTCTATGTACTGTTTGGATTATTGTGAAAACTTAAAGAGAACAGTCAGAAAATTGATTAATGCTTACTTGTTTTCTGGTGGAGATCAATAAATCCATCTCTCTAGCTTGTTAAGTCTAAAATAGGAGAAAATAGCCTGTTTTGTCAGAAAGTAACCAACGGCACCCAGTAGCACCACTGAAGCTCACTAAATAACATATTATACCTCATTTTATTTAAATAATCACAGTATTTCAAGACTCTCAAACTATTGCCAGGCAACATGCAGACACCCCTGGAGGTTAATGGTCCCAATCAAGAAGTAGTCAAACATCCACTTATAAAAACCATAAGTTGTGACTTTTTTCTTTCTTTGCTTACAACAATGGAGAAATAATGTGTTAATATGTAGATTTCATCGCTGTTCCAGGTTTTTAACAAAGCTAACAGATTTCAGATATCTGTTTTTATTCTCATGTAATCCTCCACCAGAATGCAAAGAAGCTTTGTCACAAAAAAAAGGAGTACTTTGCAATGTACTGCTAGCTCTGACTTTGCAGAATAAGTATTAGACACTTCTCAACCATGTTCAGGTTTCCCTCAGACAGAAACCTTTCAGGGTCACCATATTGGTTCCACTTTGTGTTCTATCCTTGCTTGATGAATGTTTTCTTTGCCAAATAGGTACGATGTCTGCAGCTTTACAGCATAATTTGCAGGGTGTTTGCTAAAGGGATGCAATCTGGTACACCCATGTCTGCCCTGTATGGTACTTCAAACCATTGGAGCTTAACCCATCATGTATTTAAAAATTATTTGATGTTCTCAACTCCTGTAAGTTTAACAAAAATCTAACTCTAAAAAACAGATAATTGAGTTGGTAGTGTTTTCTCCACAGCCTTTTTTTTTCTGTCAGGATGCTTTTATGAAACAGACTCTCACAAGTACATGATTCTTGTATATTTATTGAATATATTATTAAAAAAGTTTTTTTAAACTGATGAGACATGCAATAAAATGTCAAGATATTGTAGTTTATTATTCCTAATCGCGCAGATCCCAACCTGATGGAGCAATCACAGTAACTTCATTACCAATGAAAACTATCTGGTGCCTCTGACGGAAGTATCTTTGAAGCCAAATCAACACTGACTCCAGATGGCGACTTCTCTGTAATCCCCCCGGTGTATTATAAAAACACTGAACCGAGCTCCTTTACCTGAGAGGGATAAACCAGGAGCCAGATACTTAATTAGCGTGTTGTAAAATAACCAGAACAAGATGGTTTTTTTTCCTTCGCTGCATCAAACATGAAAAACCGGTCTGACTCCTAAACGTCCTCACCTCAGCGTGCTTTTTACTGGAGCTCCAGGGGCCTCATAATTGCCTGTTGGACTCTAAACAAGTCCTCAGGGCTCAGTTTGGGTCAGCTGGTTTTCCTCCCATACCTGTGGTCCCCCCCCACCCCCTTCAAGGATCTGTGGCACAGCTGGTTTTCTGTGGCTCGGAGCAGAACAAATTTAAAGACAGCAGTCACTCTGCAAGGTGTTCAGAGATGTAAAAATATGTGCTCGTAACTGTTTCGCAACTGTGGATGAAGCTCCAGCCGTCTGCGAATGCTGCTTGTGCTGTACCAGACTAATGAGTGATGACAGCGTTAAACATACCATAGAAGGCCAGATGAATGGAAATAAAAACTCAACGTTGTTAAAAAACAAAACAAAAAAACACACATCTGTCTCTTGTCCTCATTTTTGTGTCCATCTCCTTTTTGAAACATGTTCCTGAAGTTACAGGTACATTCATGCACACCTTTTACTAGTGATTTTAAGTTATGTCTCGAAAACTGCACTCTTAAGAGTTTGTTAGATTCATATCCGTTTGCACAAAGCTGCAGCCAGACGAGGATTAGTGTCATATGAGAGCCCCAAGAAGAAAGGAACTGCTGGTTTTCAACTACCTACGTTCACATCCAAATATCACTAACAGGCTGAAACTTATTTAATTAATGGGGAATAAAAATTACATTTTGCCAGTTTACAAAAGGTATAGCAATAAGTGTTGTAGACTAGACTATCCCCTAGTTAAAACCAGTTAAGCAATCAGTGGATGCTCTAGCATGGTTAAATCTTATTAAAGAAATAATCCAGTTAAATATTAAAAAGAAGAGAAACTATTGTGTCCTTTTTTGCTGTGCAATTGGTTTTCACTGAACTAACCGCCTACTGGCTGTAATTACAGACACTAAAGCTAACTCTCAGCAAGAAAGTGAACAGGCGTTTTCCCTGAAGTGCCTCAGCTTCCTTCTCAAAAGTTACAAATGAAGCGCTGGTTTTTGCACAAACTGCTGAAAACAAAAGCTGCATTTCTGATAAAATCCCTCCAGAGGCTGTTTCCTTTCTGCTATAAAAGAAAAACAACTATTTGGACATCTGGTTTCAATCTTTCTTGCAAAAATCATCTTTCATTAAGGAACGTTGTTGGAATTTGTCACAGCTGGAGAAGCTGAAGGAACGAGGTGTGATTGTAGCAACACAGATGAAGGCTTCAAAATCTGACATCACTTGGATGAAGAGAAAGCAAAAATGCATCCCACGCCTCTCAGCTTCATCCAGCTAATAGAGGGGAGAGGGTTGCATTCAGAACACTCAAACAAGGGTGTGGCTTCGTTTGTCCTCTGGGGGGATTTTCTGACTCATAGCTTCTCTGACAGATCAGAATTTTGACTTGGTTTGGTCCCAGATTAAGACCTTGCAGGTGTAAGCAGATTCCTCACAGCTGTGGACAATATACATATATTTTTATTAATTTATACAATTCCTGTTCCCTTTCAAATCTGAAAAAAAATATGATCTCTTTACTGTAACTTTGTTTCTCCACCCCGACTCCCTTCACAACAAACCCAGCTGAGGCTGTCATCGACGCTGCCTCAGAGACTGCTGAGAGTTTATTGGGCTGCGCAGGCTTTTGCATATTCCTCCTCAGCGGGAAGCACCGTGTTTCTACATGAATGAACATGGCTGAGTTGTCAAAAGGCTGAATGGTGAAACGGGCTCCATCAGTATTACACAGTAAAGGAAGCTGTTCTCGGAAACTGAGAGCATGCAGAGCGGCGTCCAGTTCTGTAAGAGACTCAGCCAGCACAAGAAAGAAGTGCATTCCTCTTGTTTAAAGTGGCATCAAATGCATAGGTACTCAGTTATGCAAGACCACAATAGAAAAGAAAACATTTGTCTTTGTGTAACACCCATAGTACTGATAGATCATGACTGATTCTCCCAAGAACATGAAAGGGGAGACCAATGAATAGATCTTGCATAATGTTATGTGCATGTAAACACAGTACAAAGCATAGCTTTTTTTAGCATAGTTGCAGCATGTTGTAGGCCCTTTGTAACAGTCCTCTCATTGAATTCTCTCTTGTCAGTGGCTACAACTGATAGAGAAATGTCTGGTATGCTGGTGGCAGCTAAAGCCCAGAAGAAATAGTCTGCCAGTTCTGGACTGAGCTCTTTGGTCCAGGATTCAAATACGGAAATTGTTTTGGAAGTGTCTTGACGTTGACTTGTAAACAGTTAGTGGACATGCAGATTTTGCTGTGGGCAGAGTCAATAGAAAAAAAAAACAAAAAAAAACATTTCTTTCTGAACTTGCTTCGTTCAATCATGAAAGTGTCAGCGAGTTTTCAGTGTCAGTATAAAGGCTGGAGCTTGGAATTTTACCTCCCCACCCATAAAAGTCAGCCTGCCTGCTTCAGATAAAAGTGGCAGATTAAAGGGTATCCATGCAGCCTGGCAGTGAAGACTGGGAAGCAATGTCCATCCTCACACCTGAATGCAACACACACAAGAACACACATCTCGCAAGGTGCTGCCTTGCTCTCCCAAAGCTCTCAAAGTTAAGGGAATGCTTTAACTGTAGGTCCAGTCCTCAGAAATCCTCTATGTGTCGGTGAGTGTGTGCCAGTGGCAGACCTGCTGTCCCTCTGCCTCTCTCATCTCTGTCCAGTGGGTCTGCTGGTCCTCGCTGGTGCTGTTAAGACCCAGGGAGACCCAGCCCAGCTTCTCCCTGGGCCTCATGCTGCTCCGCCGGCAAAACACTGACAACACCAGCGACACCTCAGACAGCTGGAAGAGCGCCACTTGGAACACAAATGTCTCCTTGTAGGTGGGGTTGGGCTGGCCGCGGCAGACGGCTGTCTTGCACTTGGACATCTCCTTTCCTTTAGAGTCCAGCATGGTCAGCTTCACATAGGTGTCTGCAAGGAGGCGCGAGAGAGAAGTGAGCCAGTGCCATCAAGTGGTTGGAAATGAGTACTACAGCAAATATGAGCAGCATGCTGCATTATGGTCAAGAACATGGTAGTATTGATGTAGGTCAACATCATATAGAACAAGTTACATATGTGCAATACATGCTGCATTCACTTGCACTCGTGCATCTTAGGCTTACCCAGTTAAAGGTCAGTTTAAACTAAATATTTGTTAGAATTTGATTGTATATTCTAGGGGTGGCACCTTGGAGGACAGTCAAATTTTAAGGGTGGCTCGTACCCCTCAGACCATTCCTCTGGACCTGTCCTTTCTAATGATTTATAGAAGGGGCTTCCTAGAATGACCCATTTAGAAATGGAAATGGATTAATACTTTAACTTCATCAGCAAGTTCCTTCTGAAAAACTGAATTTCTTTAAAAAACTGAAGACTTTTGCTGAAGAAGTCGACCTACAAAAACCTTTTTACAATGTCTTCTATGGTCTGAATTGTTCATGGTTTATTTTGTAGCATTTTGTCTATAGTTAAATCTCTGTGCTGTTACAAGTTTTTTTTCTGTCAACGTGGGCTTCCATTAACAAATATCTGAATTTTACCATTATCTTTAAAACTATTTTCTTTACTCTATTCTTTTTTTCTCTGCACTTCAGTGACCAACATGAAAAAAAACAATCATGTTTTTCTCACAGACTTAAGCAAATATATATTTTTCTAGCTTTTAACTGTATTTTGTGCATATGTTCACACATGGAAACTTAAAGGGTAGTTATTTGAAATGATAGTGAGAACTTTATGATTGAAATGTAAATCCACACTTTAATTTTCCAAATATATATGTGCAATATGCATAAAACATGATCATTTTATATGCAAAATGACCTTATACATAAGTGAAAGTGAAAATAAAAATGAGTTCATGCTTTTATATAACAAAATTGAGTTGTTTTGGTTTTTTGGATGAAACAACATGTAAAACATGGGCAAACAAGTCAGCTTAGTGTTGAAACAAAGGCTACTTTTAATTCACTGTTGCCTTACCTCTCATGATATACAGCTGCCCCCCTACGAAATGTTTCACACAACAAAACAGACCGTCTGTAACGGACACACACCACGGCACACACAACGTTGGGAAGAAGAAAGTGAAACAGTTTAAAGAGAGTGATATACACCTTGAGGTCAGCTTTCAAGGGACGTGTGACATGCAGCAGTTGTTTTAGCATCATGGCTATTAAAACGTTGGTACTGTTCCCAGGAAACCTTTGAATCTGCTTGGAGTTTTAGCCAAATGCTTTGCCAAAACAAAGGCCTGATGTATCAGCACAGATAGGGGTTGGGGTCTTAAAAGTGAGAATATTTGCAGTAAATTACCACAAAAATCCAAGAATCCAAGGCTTCAACATAAGAGTTTTTGTACTTACTGACAGGTTTATCAGAGGCAGTGGTTTTGAAGTGGCTTCCCTTGATAACCTCAGCTGACAGCTGTCCTGTGGCAGAGTTATAGATGAGGCCCAAGAGGATCTCTGGCAAGGATGAGTCTTCAGTGGATCGGTAGGACAGAGCTCCTGCACTGCGAGACACACTCACCAAAGAGCCGCATCCCTTGCAAGACAAAATAAAAACCCCAAGTAGAACTGTTTGAAATATGAGTGCAAGTGAAAGAAATACGTCTACTGCAACTAAACTCAGCCCAGTGGAAGATATAAATTCACAAAGTGTTCTCACTGTGAGTTCAGAGCCAGGCTCCAGGGTGACAGGTAGAGCCATTTTCCCCTGCAGGTTGAGTTTAGTCAGGTAGAACACTTTCTCTCCCAGCACCTTCTCCTTTTTCATCCGCCTGATGCTGTACAGGCGGAAGCGAACGGCGTAGTCCCCCAGGGCTTCTTGTTCCACTCTGGAAAATTTGAATGTTTCTGTAAAAATAGGACACGGGCCCTTCTGCACGCCCGTTTTGGCCCGTTGCTTCTTGGTGGGCAGGAGTACGATGTGAACCTGCCATGAGATGTTTCCTGTCTGTTTGAGCGCAGGGATGTCGGTCGCTGCAGTGACCGTGACGGCCAGCCACTGTTCGCTTGAGTCATACTCAAAAGCAACATCCAGCGTGCCGTATTTGGCGAGGGGCTCGGGCTCATAGGCTGCAGGAAGCTGAATACCACAACCATCCTGAGTGCAAAAGAAAAAGCAAATATGGTTTGTATTCGCTTCTGCAGGGGTGCATCATTCTTTGCACTTTCTAAAGTGATGCTTCTATCAGACTACATGTTAATAAAGGGGAACAGAGAGTAACTCTATGCTCACCTCTGGACCCAGAACAGCAGTGCTGTCACTGGGAATATCCTCCTCGCAGCCTTTGTTGAGGTAGCTCTCAGTGTCCTGGTCCACGCTGGCCTCACTAGAGCAGCAGGCGCTGTCACGGCGCCGTGGGGACGATGCCCTCCTGGCCCCTCGCTCTGAGCGGGTACGAGAGGACGTGCGCGCCTCTGAGCCCTCGTCTTGGTACGGAGGAGGCTGCAGCTCATTGAGGGAGGAATCTTTCTTTATCCTCTGGATGCTGGTGGCTGCTGTCAGTGACAACAACAAAGAGGAGTACAGAATGAGAAATATGAGATGGAGTTACTGGAGACTTAGTGTGCTCTGCAAAGATACTCATTAGTAATGCAACATAGAGTCACCACATAGTCAGGCTAAACTTTTTAAACTGTGCTGGAGACACAGCTGGGTCTATTTTCATGAAGTCATGATATTAATATCAATACTTGACGAATTTCCAACATTTCAAGAGGAGTAAAATACTATTGTGTAATACTCATCAGCTCAATTAATCAATTTAATTTAATTATAGAGTAACGATGATGTGTTGTTTTTTCCTTTCCAATAGTTAGCTGTCTATATAGCAAATATGAAGCTAACCCCAGCAGCTAGTTAGCTTAGCTTCGCATGACAAATACAACCAAGAACAAACACTGAACGCAACTTATTTACCCGCTCATTTTGATGCAGAAACAATATGTTAAACTGCACGTGTTTGTTTTTACATGCAGGTCTTTACGTGTTATTTGACCGTAATACACTTTGAGAACAGATGGCAGGGTAGTTGTTTCCCACTGTTACTGACTTGGTACAAACCCTCAATACCTGGCAGCTTCCCATTTAATGCATTATCACTTTATGCAGTGGTAGAGGGTATGTACATAAACACAAATAGAAAAGAAAAGGGTCCTTGGAACAATACTCATATCAATATTTTCTAACAATAACCAGTGGTTTCCATTTCTTGAGGTCTAATTTAGATTTTTCCATTAGTGGGCAGATGTTTTCTGTAAGACCCCGCAACAGTAGAGCATCATCTCGTATTTGAAAAGCCAGGTCGTTAAGTGTTTAACATTCACTTTTACAAAAGTTCAATTTGCACCCAAAAAGAGACCCAAATTTCCTTAAAGCAAATACAATAAGGGGAGCACATAGAAAAGGGTCAGATGCATACATTAATAAATCACCTGCCTATAGAGATACTCTATGCTCCGCCCCACCTATGAATTCTACTAATTGATGGTAAGGTGTTGAGTGTAATAGATAAGGGCTCTATGGCCAAGGTCATGATCAGAATTATATTCAGTTACAGGGGGCATTGATCTTCTAGCCCAAGTCAAATAAGGATATATTACAAAATGCTTATTTTCATTCTTGTAATGGAGATTGATCCTTAATTTGAGAAGGCTGAAAAAAAGAAATTCCCCAGAAAACTCCCCACATGATCCAAAACCACTTAAGCCACAACAAAGATTGAAACTCGAAGGTTTTGCCAATGCCTTTGGCAGAAAGATACACAATAGCTCTATCTTGACAAAGAAAGGATTGGTGCATTTATAAATAATAGATCCTCTAATATAATCACCGAGTTCTTCCATGCTATCATGTCATGTGCTTTATGTCTTTAATGATTCCCTTTTCTAATTCATTGTTTGAATATCTTTATGTTCCCTTCTGCATGTATTTGTTAGGATACTCCTCTTCCAGATTGAATAAGATTTTACATAACATGAGTAGAGCATGTGCATGCTCTCTCACCCTGCTCACTGGAGGCCTCGCTGCTGTATCCTCCCTGCTCCCTGGACTGTTTGCGTTTGCCGCTCCAGGCAGACGTTGAATTCTGCTGGGTCACAGCCTCGGGGCCTTTTTCCTCTTCGCTTTCTGATACGACTCCATCTGTACAGGACACATGAACGCTCAAGTTCAAGCTGTACGCTCATAACACAAACTGTAACGTGTGCAATATTTAAAGAAGCATGGAAGTGTCCAGAGAAAGAAGCACGCATCACTCTAAAAAGGTGAGTTTAAGGTTAAGAAAACACGAGAGGAAGAAAAGCGATGTTGGCAGAGACAGCGCACACTCTAACCTTTGTTTCCTTTCTTTTTCTTCTTGCTTTTCTTGTCTTTCTCCTTCTTTTTCTCCACATTGGAAGCTTTTTCAGACTTCTTTGAATTCTCCTTTGAACCCTTTCCTTTCTTCTTATCTGACTTCTTTTTTGTTGTAGAAGCAGCTCTGGACAGCTCAGCCTCTTCCTCATCGTCTGCCTCTCTTTCGCCGCCTTCCTCTGCTTCTTCCTCCTCCTTTCCCTCTTGTTGCTCTTTCTGTTTTGATATCCTGACTTTAGTTTCGCAGCTTGGTAATTGAGGAGTTTTATCACGCTCTTCGCTTCCTTCCTGAGCACCTAATTGGTCGCCAATCTCCTTTTCTTTTCTTTCATGTCCATCATTGCTGTCTGTTGGCTCTGTTGCTTCAGCGGCCTCGTCTTGCTCCGACTCTCTAGATTCTTTTTTGTCTCTCTGAGTCTTGGCTTCTTTCTCCAGCTGCTTCTCTCTCCTCTCTCTTCTCCTCTGTTCTCTCCTCTCCTGTTCCTCCATCACCTCTTTCTTCTTCCTCTCTTCCTCTGCTAATTCAGCTTCTGTCTTTTTCACTCGCCAACATCCATCCCTCCATTCCCACTCCAGCTGGCCCTGACTGTGCTCTCCCTCTGTGGTTTCACTGGCTTGGTTGTTTTTCGAGCCTGCCGGACCAGCATCCGAGTCTCGATGCATTTGCCACATGCTTTTATTACTGGCTTTGCCTTCTTGTGCGGCGGAGGCCTGGCCCGACTCCTGGCCGCTGCCGTTTTCCCCATCCTCCTCTTCCTGCACCTTGTTGATGATAGTAGTGACCTGCTCAGTCAGCTGGTCGCTGACAGCGTAAGTGGCATCGCTGACAGCGTTGGCCAGGTCGTCCACACGACTGGTGACTGAGTCAAAGATGGAAGAAATATTGACAGACGGGAGGGTCGGTTGGAAGCTCTTGAAGAAGGCCATCTCTCAGTCAGGGATCCCGTCACACGCTGCCCGCTAGATTAGCTCATCAGAAACACTGACACGGTCATGTAGCTGTTAGCGGTGTGTGTTGCCAGCATCACAGCGTATGCTGAGATGAACATAAACACCAATATGGTCACATTAAAGATAACACTGTGTTCTGTGTCTGGTACTCAGACGTGTTTTGGGTTTTACAAGTGTACTGTAATGGAAGACAAAAGGAAATCTTTTCCCATTTCCCATTTTATTTTAATCATGCATCCTACTCTGGCCGAACAAGATCCACCATAATTGATGAAGTTTCAGACCATTAAAAGGAAAGAAAGAAGAGCAGAGGCTTTCATAGAAGCGGGGAGTAAAGAACTAAACTTGTTACTGAAGTATAGCATTTCGTTGGATCTATTGGCAGAAATGCAATTTAATATTTATTATTAAAGCGTGAAAAAGCAAACGGCTGTATTTTTTTTTACATTAGAATAAGTATCTTGTATCCAAAAATACTATTTCCTCAGCTTGCTGCAGTGCTACTAATGTAAGCCCAAAATAGGCAAACAAAACACTGGCTCCAGAGACAGTCGTGCTTTTCACAGCCAGTGTATTTTGGCGACAGAAGAGAGGTTACTTGGTTTCAATTTTCAACTTGTGCCACTAAATGTCACCATTTCACACACTGAACCTTGCAAACTAACAGTGGATTGCATAATGAGTCCACTTAAAGAACAAACCGTGTGTGCAAAACTTAAAAGGTGTCAGTGTTCAATTCTGTTGTTCAAAGCTGTAGTCTCGACACATGCGGTGGCCACTCGACCAGTTGAGCTACACCCAGTCCCAAAACTGCCTAACTTGGCATTTAGTTAACCAAAATTCCTCAATATATCTGGGCTTAAGATCTTACAAGTAAGTAGAGCTGTCACATCAGAATGAATTAACCCTAACAATGTTCATTAATACCTACAAATCATGAAGAGCTTAGTGTTATACTTTTAAAATTGTGCTTTTCAGTGTTGCAATGATACATCGCAGGTTAGGGCATATACAGCAATATATTTAAATGTGGCATGCACACCACAACAAAGACAATCTTAAAATGTGTGTAGAAACTGAAAGTGTGCTGAATACCTTGCTGGTTGTCCTTATAGCCACTGAGATGAGACAGATTGTCAGGACTCTCCACAGACAGTTTGTTGCTGAGGTAAAGAAAAAACAGAGCCATCAACGCCATGAAGGCTGCAATGGAAGACAGGACACCCAGAAGCTCAGGAGAAACTGAGAGAGGAAAAAAAAGATGAAAATGGAGGGAGAAAGAGAGAAAAAATGGGAGGAAAAGCAAAGAGAGAAAAGAAAAAAATTAGAACATCAGTAATACTGATTATAGAGGAACATAGAAGTCAACCATCTAATCTTTTAAGAGGAAAATGATCCCATGCCTATGGATAAAAAAACACAAACAGATGGCTGCAAGCTGAGGGGAAAAAAGGAGCAAACAAAGCAGTTTGATTGCAGGAATAATTTTGTTTGATGATAGGCATCTCACATTTAAATAAAACTCCCTCAATTTCTTCTAAACAGAAGAGAATTAGCTATTGTACTTTTAAACATCCAACGTTTCTTCCACTTCAAAAGCATAGCAGATATAATCTACAGCGCTGTATGTAGGCCAACCATACTTCATGTAACTATGCAGTCCTGTTCTATTTTTACAAGAGCCTCAAAGGAACTGTATCTAACAGAAAAGTAGATTCTATAAAGCCAGAGAAACCACACTGGGCCTGCATTTAAAAGACAACCACGTAGACGCACTGCAGTGTAATAGCTGAAAAAAGGGGAAGCTGAAGTGTGATGAAGCATGAAAGACATTTCCAAAGATCAAATGCCTCGATGAAAAGGGCAGCTGCTAAAATAAAAGGACACCGCAGGCGAAGTTTAGAGATATGAGGTGTGAGTTGTCGGCTTAAACACTTAAGGCACACAATGCAGCCGCGATAAAGCTTGATCCCAAAACTATGTGGGCATATCAAAGAATAATACCTTCCTGTTTTATCTTAAAGGCTCATGTGTGTGTTTTCAACTGATAACAATTAAACACCTTTCCCAAAAGGGAATTTTTCAAATTACAGTTTAACTTGAGTTCAACACATTAAATCTGCAAGAAGCAAACAGTTGCTTA
The DNA here is from genome assembly GCA_028567055.1 of Leptatherina wallacei. Taxonomy (NCBI): domain Eukaryota; kingdom Metazoa; phylum Chordata; class Actinopteri; order Atheriniformes; family Atherinidae; genus Leptatherina; species Leptatherina wallacei. The sequence goes on from JAOXYM010000024.1 coordinate 17,620,016, forward strand.
TAATTAATAGACGTGGCAACTGTGGACATAAAGGTTTGTATCTAAGAGCAGCAGTGTGCGTTGCCAGATCCTGTGATAAAACTCCTATGCTAATGATGTAATTAAGAACTGGGAGAAGACATTTCGTACTCCCAATTTGGCCTTAATTGGGTTAAGGTGATAAAAAAAAAGCTGTTTGCATTCAGTGTCTTTATGAGAAAGTGGACAGAGAGTGATGTTACTAACCATGTAACTTGTGTCTTTTTAGATTTGATGTTAGTTTCCTTTTTTGTTTTGGACATTTGACAGTAAATTTGCCTGCCTCTTGCACATTTTGGTTGCTCCGCTCATTAGTTTTGTTGGATTTCAGATTGTAACCGATCTCTGGCACTCTGCATCTTGGCCTTCCCTCATGGACGCTTATATCTAACCTAAAACCTGCGGTTCCATAATTGGGGCCATTGACAACAGAACAAACTCCAGGTCTGTTTCAGCTCTTGCATTTTTGAAATAAACTTTCAAGGATTTCCTGTTCAGACACCATGTTCAGGCATAAGAGTGTCCATATGTGCACCTGGCACCAGGACACTCTAGGCCGCAGTTCCATGATCGAC
>JAOXYM010000024.1:17620742-17632878 GCA_028567055.1 Leptatherina wallacei
GGGCTTCCCTGCTCAAGCTGCTGCCCCCGCGACCCGACCCCGGATAAGCGGAAGAGGACGGTACGGTACGGTACGGATTTCCTGTTCACCGGTTTGTTAATTTGATTTAACAACAGCTCTTTGATTAATAACGTTCACAGCACTGTACCTTTCACTCTGTTTTGCTTTCATTTCTAAACTTTTTGTTTTAATGTGATTCTTTGCAAAGCACTTATTTGTTGGATTGTATGACTTTATGAAGAAATTAGCCTTACCTATGACCCTGTAATTGATCTTGGAAAAAATCCTGAACAATGTCTTAATTCCTAAAATGCAGCTGAAAGGACAGAGAGCCATCTTCTCCAAAGGACACATAACTCCACACTGTCCAGTCAAATGAAAGTAAATACAGCTGTCATGAATACTCCAGATTCTTATCCAGATGATGAAATTCCTGTGTCCTAGATGCTTCCCTTTGGTGTGACTATTTTCTGCTCTAACACACCTGATTCAAATAAAAAGGATCCAAAATCTTATTGAGTTCTGCACAGTGGACCATTACTTTGAGTCAGGTGTGTTGAAGCAGGACAGCTGGACATCCCTGTCTTAACTTGTGGAAAAACAATCCAGCTTCTATGTTTTTAATAAACCCGTCATTATGTCTAAATTTAGCTAAAATATCATCGTGTCAAAAATCATTTATAATAATTCTTTTTCCGACAGTATGGATATGAAACTCTTTTTTTAAAAGTATACACTAATACATCTTTATTGTTTATCTCCTTTTTAAAAAGAAAAATCAATTTAATACAATTATATATAGGATGTGAGGAAACTTAGAAATCTAACTAAGTTTTATCTCAGCAAATAGAAATTTTAAAACATCTCAATTTAATCATATATTGACATAAAATCAAAATGTTGTCATGATTAATATTTGGTATATTCCAGTAGATTAACTCATTGTTATTAACTAATGATCTAATTATGGGTTTTGGTTTGTTAATCAGACAAGACCAACTATTATGATTCATTTTCTTGAGTTTAGAAGCATTTGTCACAATTTTATTTTATTTTTTTGCGGAACACTTAACTAAACAGGAAGAAAATAATAATAATAAAAACAGTCTGTTGTAAAATATTGTGCATTTCTGACAAAGCTTCGTACGTTGTGGAAAGTCTGCATGTAGCAGGTGCTCACACATCCAACCATCAACAGATTAACTGGTCAAAAGAGTGAAAACTGGTGTCTCCCTGAGGAATATAGAGCTGGATCTTCTGAAGACAAACTGAACTTATTATGGACAGACTTGCCTCACCATAGCAACAAGCAAAGAGATCTCTGCAGCTTGAAAATCAGCACACCCAGCTGCACACTGCCCCAAAATAATGAATGCTAAATTCCCCCAAAATTTCAAGAGAAGTACATTTTAGAGCAACATGACAGCAGAGGCTTACCTTGTTGGGAAAAAAAGTAGATGATAAATGACCCAAAGAGAGGGAAGAAACAAAGTTGTCCTGCTATGAAGTATTCCCACATGTAATAAATCCCTCACGTTCAGCCCGGTGCAGCACTTGCCAGGCTTATGCATCAACTCTCATTATCAACAGTAGAGCTGATGGAGCCAGAATGACCTCTGCAGCCATGGGTACAGCAGCTACCCGTCAAAAACCACGAGCTTGCCTATAAACCAGGATGCAATGACTTCATACATGGTCCTGCTCTGTAAATGTCAGCAACAGCTGAATAATTTAAACACCTGAGGTAACTTGATGCCTCTATCAATCTACAGTGGATAGTGAAGCAGTGTAGCAAGCCGGTCTTTGAAAACGTTTGTGTCCTCATTTTCTTTTATGAGACACTCATCATTTTTAGGTGAGTCTGATATTCCTTTTAGCCACAGAGAACATTAAAGTGGACTGTAATACACTCCCCTTTCACCCTTCTCCATCCTCTTATAGTGTATGTGTGTACAATTTGTGAGTCTTAACAGAAAGCATAACAGAATTAATCCATTTTTTTTTAGGCTGTGAACTGAGCCCGAGGATCCAATCAGCTTGTTTTTCCAGGTAATGAATCCAACAAGCTGCCTAACAAACGTGAAAATGCAGCCACTGAACCAGTCAATATGAAAACAGAAATGAATAATAGCCCTGGAGAAATGTGCGCTTGTCTACATGAAATGTTTTTGTTGCAGAAAAATGAGGTAAAGTAATAGCTATAACACATTTCTACAGACATGGACAGGCTAAATTACCTCTTGTCTTCTTTGTCTATTCATGTTATGGCATTATTTGAAGCTTTTGGACCACCATTTACCTAAAAGTGCATGCTTGTCCAAAAAAGTGTAGGCAATCTAGATCTATTAGTTGCTTACACATGGATCTCTGAAACGAAACAAAACCTCCATGCTAAATAAATCATGCACATACAGTTGCCTTGTTTTACTGAGGAGAACTAACACTTGATATGGCGTGCATAATTCATGCAGAAACATTCTGCTTTCTGAGGTCTATTTTTTTTTTTTTTATAAAAGGAAAAACACATCTAATTCAGGAAAATTTTACATATAATAACGAAGTTGAAATCTTGGGTGAACTATTGGAATATGCCAATCTGCATAAATCTTGCAATCAAGCTGAATAAAAATGTGCACAAGCATGCTATGAGCATGTAGAGACACATTTGCAGAGACGTGTCTGGTTGTTCCACGGTCTTACCTCGTCTGGCACAGATGAGCTCATGAGCACCACAGTTCCTCCCCCCTCCTGGAAGACAGAAGCATTAAAAGTTGGGAGTCAGAGGCTAAAAGAGAACAATGAACGTTTTTTTGTGGTGCAGAAACATATGTTCTACCTTCGGGTTAAATAAGCTGACAGATGTGCATATCAGTAAACATAAAACTGATTAGCCGAAACCAACTGGGACCACTGAGTAATTCTGAAATATTCTTTATTTTTGTGTTTTCATGCAGACTTGGAAAATCATAGTGACACTTATATCTAAAGATAACTAGTAACATGAGACAACATGCACGTGCTGTGTTGGTCCACAGCTAAAAACAGTTCAGTTTCATTAAAAAAGACTCAAAATTGTAACTACTGTGTTTTCCTTACTCTGTTCCTATCGTGATATAGGGAGTTTTATGTTTTTGGCTTTTTGTTTGTTCTCATATCTATGCTTTGCATTGTGTGAGATCTGTGTTAGGTTCTTCAAGTTTATCTTGATTTATGGATATCTGCTTGTGCTTTCATGTTCTTGCTGTTCAAGAATTTGTTCTGTTCTCCTCACACAACTGGTCCTAGTTTCTTATTAACACACCTGCAGTGCATTAGTCATCATTTCACATTGTGTATCCTTGTTGCTGCTGTTTACTCGCGTCATTTTTGGATTTTTCACTTTTTTTTTGGCCTCAGAGGAGTGTTCTAGTTCATTGAGTCTTCCACCTGTCTACTTCCAGAGCCTTGTCAGCATTTTAAGTCCCCTTCTCCACACACATTTCCTGCTATACATGCAGGTTAGGATTCCATCTGTCAGCATATCAACGTTCTGTCTTCATTTGTGTTCCTATATCATGGTGGACTCGTTCTACGTTTTGCAAGTGTTTGTTTGGCCACAAATGTGCAAGAAATTGCTAGTTTAAGATGCATCCTGCACAAAGTTTTTTGCAATCATTGCACTTTTCTCCTTTTCTCCTAACAATTCCCCTTTTCCCCACAAAAAACATTGGGTTACAGTTTAAATTAATTCACTTGGTTAGGTCTACGGGTTTCAGTTTTATAGAAACAAATAAATAAACAACAAAAAAGTCTGAATAGTTACATTTTACACACTTAACTAGGTCATGATTCTTTCGTGTCTCTTGAGCGTTCCAAACAGAAAACACCTTACCATCTCACAGTCTACATAACATGACATTCATTTAGCAGTTGTTTTTCTCAAAGCAACAACTAACGGACACACGGTGTGGCTCAGTATCTTGCTTAAGTATACTTTGATATGAACTAATGAGCAACCTTTCATCTAGAAGGACAAACACTACTTCCTGAGCTACTGTCACCTGGATCACAATATTACTGTGATGCTAACTAACTATATTTTGGATGTACAAACATATACAACACGCTTTCTGATGAGTCAGAGCCGCATTTAAAGTTGCAGGGAGGCACATTCTTCAAATTCTGGACAGAACCTGGCCAAATTCATAATGAACACATACAGGAAATGATTATTTCCTTTTCACATTGTATAAATGATAATGAACAAAAGCAAGGCCCTTAACCCCCAAACTGCTCCCACCAAAGCATGGCAGACCACTGCTGGGAATCTACAGATGGGTCAAATTCAAAGATTTATTTCTCAATTTGGATTAATATAGTAAATATTAAGAAATTGACTAGTCATATAATAAATGCCGTAATGATCACTTTTTTTTTATAGAAATGTCCTTTTAACTCAGTGTAGTCAAAGTTTATAATTCACTCTAGAAAGGAGCCTTTAAATCAGCATTCTAATTGTCATGCAGATTTTAGATGTTTCCCACTTCACCTGGCTCAAATGAACAGGTCATTGACATGCTTGTGCAGAACTTGAGGACAAGCTGTTGAAGAGATCCATTTCATTTGAATGTCTTGGAACAAGGAAACATCCAAAACTTGCAGGGCAGCAACATTTGCAACACTGCCACAAATGATCTACTACCTTTGTTACACAAAACCATCTGGCAGCTAAAAACATTTTAAAGTTCTGCAACATTTTTCTTAACTATAATTATATATCATCTATCATATGATGTAAGCTTGACTAAATGAAGAATGTTACTCATTTTACACCTTCACTCTCAATGCACCGCACAAGCTTTTGCTGTTACACACATTAACATACCATCTCTCAGTGATTTTATATCTAATTATTCAGGTGTCTACAGTTCAGAGTGTAACAAGAGCACCTCTTGGTAATCGTGCCTTATATTTTACATTGTCAAACCAGCACCATTGTCTTACACTCAGAAAACAATACTTCATTCCTTCAATAGCCCTCATTGAACGATGGAGTAATAAATTATTGTTTGCTGTGCTGCTTCCTTCACATCACAGATTGGATGTTTGAGGTGTTTGGAGGCACCGGCTTGATGCCAAAGCTGTGAGGCAGACTGCCCCTCTCTAGACTAATGCACTTAAAGGCACATAAAAAGGTTTGCCAAAATGTAGCCATTTTTAATTTACTATTACAGCTTCCCTTACAATCGCAGGTAGCTTTACAACAAGGCATCTAAAAGCTACAGTAGTGAAGATTAAAATCCTCTTCTTCGTATAAGACAGTCTGTTAGAAAACTCTTCCTGGGGCAAGAGGCTTTAATTAGTGCCAAAAGGCAACTGGTTGATACAGAGACTAAATGTAATAACCATTTAAAATTTCAAACCCTATACTTTATTATCATTATTATTTTGTAGTTGAAATTATTGACTATCCTTGTGTTTTTTTCAATGTTTTTAAAAGAATATATTTTTGTGTATCATGAAAATTTTGATAAAATGCAGAATCTTTATAATACATAAAAAGGTAAAGACGCAAATATGAAACTGCAGGTTATCATAAGTTAAAAAGAGAAAAATGTAGCTTCCCTAAAAAATGATTTACAACAATGAAAAGAATATTGTTTAATGGCATTTGGTCAGCTAAAAGAAAACTTCCTTCAGTGCCACAAAAGTGCTGCTGTGGGCACATGAGGGGCTTACAATGCTACTTAGTGTACTTCTTTGCTTCTTGCTTATGCTACTTTTTTGCTTGCTCTGCTGCATTTGTCAGGCATATAATAAATAGTTACTTTGTAAATGTAGATTTAACATAAAAATCTTGTTACATATACAGAAATTGAGGCATTGTTACTAAGAGTGAGGTCAAAGGAAATGGTCAGCAGGGGCATGGACAAGCTCCCCAGGTGCCACCCCAAATATAAACAATAAAATACAAACAAATATTGAGTATAAACTGACCTGTACCTGGGTAAACCTTAGATGCCCAAATACAGGTGAATGGAATATGTACTGTAATATACTTGTTGCTCTATGTTCTACATCAACACTACCATGTTCTTGATCATTATGCGGCATACGGCTCAAAAACTGCCAACGTGGGTGATAATATTTGCCTGTCCAAATGGTTCACATTATTTAAGGATAAAAAAGTCATAAACTACCAGATGTGACGACTGCACAAAGCTTAACAGTAGAGAAGGCAGAATAAACACTTACACACTTATAAAACTTGTGGTTTGGCTCAATGCAAGTTTTTCTTGTTATAATTGATGTATAGCTGTTTATGCAGCAAAAGTCATACAATGTAGGATCATTTATATATATATATATATATATATGTGTGTGTGTGTGTGTTCATTTCTCTTCCTATGTACCTCTGCTGTCCATAGTGTGGTACTGCTGACGGGTCTTAAAACTCAGTGCAAGTCAAAGCACGCAGAGCTGCACGTGACATTATCAGATCCCAGGCTGTGCTCAATAAACTCAGCGTAAGTCAACGCCTGACAGGGCAATGCACGCGCCAACACTTCCCTGCTGCTCAGTGCCATGTAAAATGTCCCGGTCACTTTCATCAACATAGGTACTGAAGAGACACTTCTCGGCATATACGGCAGTCCTGTTTATTAGAAACATGAACAGGTATAAACAGTATCGATGGCACGCGCTGTTATGAAATGACTGTTAGACACCAGGGGAGTGTTTTTAAAGTCAAGATGATCTTTTTCTGACTGACAATATAACATCTTGTTCATCCGCAGTGTGGTGTAGTTCTTTAACAGCAGCTAAACAAAGTAGAAGTCATGTGATGCTAAGTAGCAGCATGCTAAGATTTTGTGTCAATATGTTTACATTAATCGAAGCGGACTTACAGGTGCGCCTTAATGAATGATTTTAACAACGTCCCTTCACGTGACTCGGCCAATTAAACCCCCAGGACAGTCTGTTTACTTGCGCATGACTTCACGTGCGCATCCCATGAACGGACCACTACCGTCCTGCATCAGTGCGGGTACCCGCACCTCAGCATCATCAACCCCGCGCTGCTAGTTAGCTGTGTGGCCAGTCTCCGCGGTACTCGCGGCGTCCATCACAGAGGAACCGGATAGTGAATTCCATATTGCATTTATAAAACATTTGTTTTCATTCTGTCCCGAGTAAAGTTTAAAACGAGTCCAGCTGGATACCTGAGACTGAGCACTTACCGTCAATCGCCATGATGCTCCGTCCCGGACTCTACCAACTGTGGGGGTTGTAACGGAGGAGGGAGGTCATTCATGTGGCAGCAGATGGTTTGTGTGAGAGAGATTTCACATTTCAACTTTCAGTAATAGACGCACAAACAGTTATTCTAAATATCGCATATTTAAAGTCTTTTAAATATGTAATGAAATAAGATAAGCAAGTATAGCCAACATAGTGTTTTGATGTATGAAAATACCAGGGGGGGAAGAGCTATTTATCTTTATTTATTTATTGTCCTGTGACTTTAATTTTCTATTTCAGTTTTAAACCAAACATGTGGTTAATCTGACGTGGGACTATATGCTCTAATTACAGGTATAAATAAACAGTTGCATAACTCAAATATTGTTCTTTACTGCAATTTTGAAGGAGTTTATTATCTTTTCATGCCTCTTTCGACTTAATAAAGAACATGCTTATTAGATGTGATGCTTTGTTTTAATACAAGCAACTAAAATGATTTGTCGATACTTTTATTATTTTTTGGTAACTTATATTAATATTTTACATTTGTTGTTAATGTTAGGGTTTATATGGGTTATTTAACCAGAAAGCAAAATAAATACAATTTTGTGAATAATTTGAAGAAAATTAATAACATAGATAGATAGATAGATGGTCACACCTGTAATTAATTACAGGTGTGACCATTAGGAATAATAATTAGTAAATAAACAGAATACTCAAGGGGATAAACTACAAAATAAAACAGGAAACAGGACAAATGACTCAAAGACAATGCACAGAAACATGCCAGACAACACAAAATACAGAAGTAAAGTTTCCTCCAACAGGAGCCAAATAGTTGCTCCTCCACTCCCTTAACCCATTTTTTTGTACAGTCACCATATCAGTCACCAGAATTTATTAAACTATACATTTGACCATGTTACTCTTTAATAATACAGGCTCTTTAGTATGTTTGTGTGGATTTGCATTGGAGGAAACAACTTGACAAATACAGTGTAAAATGTACAGTATGAGTGGTGCCCAGTCATTGGTGGTGCCTTGACTGTTTACGTCACTACGCGTGGACACGCCCACTGTAGGGTTCTCTTACTACATTTCCGTAAAGTTTGTAGTTGCGGTAGACTTACTGTATTCTAGTTATCGGGCTTTTGTTGAACACGGAACTTTTTTTAAAATGAGTGAAATCAAGCCAAGCGATTCAGCTGCAACCGCAGACAGCAGCGAGGAGCGAGACTGGGCTGCAGCCAAAGAGTTTTTTGACAATCTCAAAACTAAAATACCGCGACCCGTGAGTGTTTCTATGAAAAGATCAGAACTAAAGGCTCGTGTGTTAGCTTGACGCTTGGCCGGATAAGACATATTTATTTAATCAACCTCTCCATCCATCCCCAGCCTAAACCCCAGTATGCTGTAACCATCGCAGTGTCGTCTCGCACCCTCTTCAACATGGTGGCAGAGAGGAAGCTCTACGAGGAAGAAGGGGTGGAGAAGTACGTATCGTTTCAAGTGGAACACGAGAACGAGCCTCTGAAGCCGGGAGCTGCTTTCCCCCTCGTTAAGGTAGGCCTGAGCCTCGGGAGTGCCAGGGACTCGTAGGGTGTGGTCCCTGAATTTTTACATGTTGACACTGTACATTTAACACAAGCTTACATAACTGGTGAGTCCCGAGTCTACATGTACAGTTCAGAAGGCTTGGCACACCTGAAACCCCACCCCTCAGCAGGTATGCCTCTGGTAGTGTTCCAGTCATTGCAATCACAAAAATGCAACTTCTTTGGGGTTAATGCAGGTGTGTGGTAATCACAACCTATCACCACTTTATTACAATAGGGATATTTTACCTTTATTCATTAAAGGAAAGTACCAAGACAATCTTTTTTATATAATTTCTGTTGCTTTTCTTTTGAGGTAGGAGCTCAGTTCGGGACACATTATCATGATCATTCCAGTTTGTGAGCAAGCTATTCAAGCCAGTTTTACAGCACATTCTGGAAAGGTGGAGCATGAGCAAATATGGAAAGCCTTCATTTTGATCCAGGCTAGTGGTTGTTTACATAACAGGCTAGTGGCTATTATCTAAATTGGACACAGACTGAAAATAAATCTAACCTTCATGAAGGCAATAAAAACTGAGATGTTGATCATTTATTTATGATTTGCAATGATGTTTAATTGTGCTATTCTACTATTAATAAACCCTTATTGATTAAAGTATGCTGGCCATTTCAGTGCTGCGTAGCAAAACACAAAATTCTGATCTTAAATTAAAGTTTTTCATAAATTTTTAAAACTAACCACTATAACCTCCATGTAAAGAGAGTCTCTATCAGAAGATTTCTTTATTTAAGCAGAAAATGTGAATGCATTTTGCATTTATAAGGAGCATCCTTTGTTAGTTACTACGATTCCTTATTTGAGACCAAATATATAAAATAATGTCCCTTGAAAGTGTTCTACAGAATTAATGTTCATCAGTCCCGCATGTCCAGATTTGACTTGATTATTAATCAGACAAACAGCATAAATATTTACAGAATTAATGGGATGAGATGTCTTTAACATCTCTCTGTATTTTTCACTTGAATCTCTCCAATAAAGACATTTTTGCTGGTTGGGCTTTCCATATTTCCAGAACAAAATATACAAATTGCTTCAACCGCACGGGCTTGTTTTTGTGCTGATTTAAATGTCTCACTTACAGTTAACTCTGTGATTTAAGTCAAAGAAAACTGTTGTAATACTGCTGTTGTAACTTCGTCTTGAACACTGTGTCTCAATATTTTGTTTTTGGGTGTTTAAATGTGTGTCCATTCTCTCACAGGCGCTGATGAATGTTAATTTGCGGCTGAGGGAGCTCTACCCAGACAGCGAGGAGCTGTTTGACATCGTTTTAATGACTAACAACCATGCCCAAGTCGGAGTGCGCCTCATAAACAGCATCAATCACTACGGTATGCTGCATAAACACACTTACATAATGCAAAATAATAGTAATAGTCTCACAATGTTACTTATGTAACAGACCTAATTAAGAGGTTCTTTTCTTACAGGTTTGACCATAGAGAGATTCTGCATGACAGGAGGAAAAAGTCCTATTGGTTACCTGAAGGCGTACATGACGAATCTTTACCTCTCCAAAGACTCAGAGAAAGTCACAGAGGCCATAGAGGAAGGTAGAAGGAGCTTCTGTTAAAAAGCAATATACAATAAAGTGATTATATATTTGTAGATTAAATCCACAGTTCGAACATCATTAACAAACCAGGATGTTGACAGCTGTACGACAGCTCTGTTAGCGCAACTGTTCGTGCAAGGTTCACATCCCAAAGCTGAGTTTTAACCAAGCCCCCCCCCCCCCCCCCCATCAGGAATTGCTGCAGCTACAATGTTCATGCCGGAAACAGAGAATGACCTGAATGACACTCAGCTGAGAGTAGCGTTCGATGGCGACGCCGTCCTCTTCTCAGATGAGTCAGAGATCATAGTGAAGCAGCACGGCCTCGACACTTTCTTCGAGCATGAGAAGAAGTACGAGAACAAGCCTCTGGCTCAGGTAACGTGGCTATTTTGATGTACTGTATGCCAGCATCTCTGGTAACTCACAAAAAGGAGAATATATTGTGTAATGTAAACAGTAGAGTAAATTTCTGTCCAGTTGGAGGTTTTGTTTTGCTGAGAGTGCTTTGCATAGTTAGTCCTGAGCCGAATACTGCAGATGTAATGTTTCAGTCTATTACTGGGGGACGCCGACTGTCAGTGACTTGCATAAAAATGTTCCCTAATAAATTCCTGGCTTTATAAAAGAAGAAAATCTTTGTGTTAATACAAGGATGTCAACCTTTGAGAAATATCTATAGGGACTTGTTTTCCTGGCTGTAAATCAGATATTTTATTAGCAGTTTATTCATGCAAACCTTTACAACTTCCAATCTATTTAACCTAAAACATACAGATCCTTGTCAGAGTGTGTTGCTGTGTCATTTAACTTCATTTCCCTCCTCACATCATTTGTTTCTATCTTCTGTTCAAAATGTACTAACTTGATTATCTGACACTTTCAGGGCCCTCTTAAGTGTTTCCTGGAGGCTCTCGGGAAGCTCCAGAGAAAATTCTATGCCAAGAACGAGCGTATGAGCTGTCCGATCCGGACCTTCCTGGTCACGGCCCGCAGTGCTGCCAGCTCCGGGGCTCGCGTCCTGAAGACCCTCCGCTGCTGGGGCCTGGAAATCGACGAGGCCCTCTTTTTGGCTGGAGCTCCTAAAGGGCCCCTGCTGCAGAAGATCAAACCACACATCTTCTTTGATGACCAGATGTTCCACATTGAGGGCGCCCAGGAACTGGGAACAATAGCTGCACACGTCCCATATGGAATCGGACAGAAGTACCACAGAGGGAAACTCATCGAGCAGCCTGAGAAGAAGGATTAAAGTAAAAATGGTTCACATGAAATAAGCACTACATTCTGGTGCCCCCTGCATTGCACTGCTCCAAATTAGATAATATATTCATGAAAATTATAGACTTAAAAAACAAACAACCTATTTATAGAGAAATTAATTAGTTGACAATTCAACCTGGAAGGTTTTCTAGCATTTCCTTTATGAAAGGGTATAATTACTGAAAGGAAAACATTATCACAGCAAGAGTTACACAAGAAACCACAGTGTTTCACATAATGCTGTTTGGAAGAACTTATTTGTACTTTTTTTTTTTTTTACATTATCGGTTTACCTCTTGAAAGCCTACTGATCTGAGGATCCATTTTTTCCTCTTTGTCAGAGCATTTGATGTAATTTTCTTTATTGTTATGTCCTAAACACAGTTTTGGCTCTTTTTAAATGTGTCCTATTCTTTATACATATATGAAGTCTGGATCTGCTTTGGTTTGTATTTTCATACACATACC
>JAOXYM010000024.1:17633051-17669017 GCA_028567055.1 Leptatherina wallacei
ACAAAACTTTTATACTTTGATGTTGAATTAACTACATGTGTATGTCTGCAGATTGCATGTTTCATACTACAAAAAATGAAAGTGTGTGCATTACAAAAAAGTATCTAGGAATTACAGTTACACTTTGTAAATGCTGATGATATGTATTTTGTATTGAATGTTCAACACAGTGCTTTCTTTTTTGTACATTACAACTCTTCTATTTTTAGATATTTTCACAAATGCACTGCAGTCCTAGTTGTAGGAGCATCAGAGTTCACTAAACTCAGAGCCCGTGGCTGGTTAAATAATAGAATGTAGTGGACACCCAGTTGCTGATTTGTCTGTTCAAAAAAGTATTATAGATGGTAAAAGCACTTCAATTAAATATTTAAATTTTAAATATTTGTAGACTCTTGTGCCTTCTGATATAAGTGTATAAACATTTTATATATATATATATATATATATATATATATATATATATATATATATATATATATATATATATATAGTCAAACGCATTGTGTGACTATATATGCCCCGTTGTACTGTTTACTGGGGAAAGCTTCCTTTTTAATGAAGAGAATAAATATGTATTTTTCCCCTTATCTGTGCACTTTCAATGTTTTTTTTTCTCCCATGAGTAATTTTAACTCAATTTCTCCCAGGAAACTAACATCTATTCAAACCAAGTACATATGGTGATCACATTTCCCAAAATTCATTGACTCTTGATATTCATACTGTTGGAAAATTTGCATTTGGTTGATTATTTCTCCCCTTTAATAGCACCAACTGGTGTTGTATTATACATAATTGGAAAGCCTGATTAGTCCTGTTTACAATGAGGTGTAACTTGTAAGGATGGTGCTCCTGTGAAAAGAGCAACACAGCTAAACATGTGGGAAGTGCCCCCACAAATGTGGCACTTGACTTTTTACTTGTATCTAAGCATTTTAAATGCTTTGTTGGTTTTAAACAGAAGGATGATGCTTAATTCCATCACTAGTCTTTAAACATCTCAGCAGTAGATGGCAGTATGTGGCTTTAATTGCTTGCTTGCTCGGCCTGCAGCATCATATTTGGCAGGGAGGCCCTTCATTGTAAAAACAAATCCATCCAGGTCAGCAGTCTGAAATTAATCTTTCAGCAGATCTCTTCTGTTATTAAAACTTCATGTTCCTTGGTGTTTTATCAGGAGACTGACTCTCACCTCACATGTGCATGATGAGTGAAGCCACAGAGAGGCGCTCCTGCTCACCAAGACTGAGATCTAATGTTTGCGTTTTCTCCATGTACTGTATATAGTATACAGAAGAAACACAGGGGAGAAATAACACAAAGCATGTCACACAGTCTACCATGCTTTGAAGAATATTTTCTCTTTGTTTTGTCCCTGCGCTCCTTCTTGGCCTGTTTTCTAGGTTCCTAGTCTGTCGAGTGCAGCAACAACAAAATGCAAATCACATTGCTTCCATTGAACATTAAGACTAATTGGAAGTAAATGAGCTATCCTGCTGTTCTTGATAGAAAATATAAGAGTTAGCCTTTGACAAGTATATACAGTGGGAAATGATATTATTTGTAGAGGCTAGTTTGCAAGTTTCTGTCATGCACAGTAAAAAAAAAAAAAAAGACAAAACCTGGAGTTCGGTCATGAAACTAGGTCACATACAGTAGAAACATGTAATTAAGTTGATGGGCTTTCATGAGGGGAAAAAAAAGAAAAATAAGAGTTTTGAAAACAAGGTCAGAGCTAGAAGTCTTCTGCGTGGTGGGAGTTTTACAAGCAAATAAGCAGGACGAAGATGGTAATAAAATCTATTTTGGAATGCTAAAAAGTCTGCCCACGGAAGAACCCACGGATCATGACAGTCTCCGGACCTCTGAAAAAACAAAGGTTTCCTGCAAGAATGAACATACCCGAAACATTACTTACAGAAAACTTGTTATATTAATGAACAAATGAATGTGTAGTTAGTACTGAGGTTGTATGTAATATTTAAGTTTGTAGCGGGCTGAGGTGGTGTAAGTTTGAACAATATTGAACACTTTTGAGTACTTTAAATCCCTCAGATTTTGCGATGTTTGTATAATCAAAACCCTCCTAGTAACTAGAGCTCTCATGCGTCTCAAGGGTATTCTGCTTATTGATTATGTATACTTTTTCTTACATTTTATCACAGTTTCTGAAGTTGAGTCATTTATCTTGTCAGTGGTGCATCTTTGCATTGAGCCTCGGTTCTGTCAGGCACCAGAGCGTGTTCATCCCTGCAAGCTGGGAGCAACCGACTGTTGCCATGGATACTCGGTGCTGACACCACAAGAACTGTGTAGGCTTGTTGAAGATATAATTAATAACAAAGGATTAGAGGCAAAGGTAGCATGGGGCTCAGTATGAAAAAACCTCATCACATAGTTACTATAATTGGCACCGTTTGTGTGTGTGCGTGTGTGTGTGCGTGTGTGTATGTGTGTGTGGAGAAAAGTTTGGGAGAATATAACTGCACTCTGGCATGCATTTATCTTCTTGACAAGCAATTTGTTTTAAATATGTTTTCTTGGTTGGAGTTCCAGAATGTTTCTGAAAGTAATTTATTTGGACCAGTACAACCAGGTTGGTGTTGAGACTGAATGTCCCATACATATTTTGGTTTCATAATTGAGAAGCTTTATCCATTGTATGCATTAAGTTGAGACAAAAATCAACCTAATTGCCCTTTTTTTTTGTCATGTTACCTGCCTTTTCTTTCGCTTTACAAACACTAATATATCCTGCCTCACCGACAGTTATCTGCCTTAAAGAATATTTCATGTTAATATATCAAATACGATCCATGCGTGCCGAGTGAACTGACATAAACACAATTATCATTTTACATAAAAGGGAAAGGGAGTGGAATAAACTTCATTTAATAAATGTTAAGAAACAAGCATGACAGTGTCATACAGGGCACTGCCTGTTCTAATGAATCTTATTAAACATCTGTGGGAGTAAACCTGCATGAGTTTTCTTCACCACTTTGGTTTGGGTGAGCAATACCAAATGTAAGTGTTTGATATCCCATCAATGTTTAAAGTTTGGGGCATTTAACTATTGTTACTAAATTATTAGCTATCATCTCAACCATTTGTTAAAAACATTGATTCCTATTATTATCAATATCCCAAGAAAATTATCAGATGAAAAGCAATGTTCTTTTGCTTTTTTTTCTGCTAACATTAAAAGGTTGGGAATGTATACAAAGAGAGATTTAACATTGTTCCATTAACATGCGCCGTTGAGAGCGCCTGCTGAAAAAGAAATGTAAAAAATGACACCCTTCAGTGTGTGATGATCAGAGAGCGAGCTGAAACCATTTTCTCATCTTCTGCAGCCTTTGTCTCTTGTGTTTTGAGATGGCACATATCGTTCAAAAGAAGAGTAGATATGTTCATGAGCAGTGTTACAGATAAAAGTTGGGCTAATTCCAGAGCCGCTTCACTCCAGAATTGTGCCAAATGAAAAAAAATCGGACTCTTTGTGAGTGAGGATTTGAGCGGCGCTTCAAAGAGCAAAGGCTGCTCAAACGTCAGATGCAACTTATGAGGTGTTGAGCAGATTCTGTGCACTAGTGGAAGTAAGAGCCAAATCCTTTTATTTCTTAGTACTGATTAGGTGGAATTTATGTTCAATTATAAGAACTGGAAGCAATCTGTGCTGAAAAATTTCCCCTATATAAGCAACATGTTACTGTTTCTATTTTCATTTATTGGATACATGGAATGATGGCGCTCATTACTGAATATATTACTGATTATCTTCTCAATACACATTTGGCAAACAACGCTGAGAAACACTATCACAACGGCACATTAATATTGCTTATTTTGTGCAAACAAATGGTATGAAATTGTATAGAATTAGAAAGAAAATAATGGCATCAAAGCAAAAGCAGAATAAGCAATAATTGTGAAACATTTGAACTTTTTATTTAAAAAATGGCTTGCCAATTAACTCCCCGTGAGCTAATCATTTCAGCTAATTATTTCTGCTTTACTTGCTCATAATGTTAGGTACTTCTAATTACGGTAAATGCATGTAGTAGGGTGCAAAGGACAGTGCCTCCTGCTATAATGTGATGAAGTGGACGAGTACAGTTTTATGTACTGAAATGCTCAAACTTTGTGCATGGATACGAGAATAGACCCTTTTTTTTTGCTCTCTATATTTTGTGTTGATGAAGTTTAGGAAAAGGACTCATTTCCTCAGCTTGTCAACCGTGAAGGCTGTCAACACTCGCGGTAACAAGTCAGTGAATCTGCTGCACGATGCTACAGTCGCCATTTGTTGTGTGAGCACACAATGTGATGTGACAGGCTCTGTTGACTGAACACTGTGGTATGATAATGACATGTATTGAGGTCAGCTGGTCCCCCCTGCTCAGCTGCACATCTTATAGAAACATCAACCAAACATACATTTTAAAATCAGCAGGAATAGAACTGCTGACTGAGATACTGTAAATCTACTGTATGCATTTGAGGAGAATGTGTTAACACTGCTCGAGTCTGTAATCGGGCTCAAAGCTTGTCAAGATTAGACCATGGACTGTTTTTTTTCTTTGTGATAACAAACTGCCTGTAGCCACAGATACTCATCACCCTTGTGATGTGCATTATGTGCTTCTGTAATTGCTGTCTGACTGATATTATTGCATATCTAACTGTGCATTCTGCAGGGATCTTGGGAAACTCATCTCTACACCTTCAGGATGAGCTGGCCCTTATTCAATTAGACCCATTTTCAATTGATTGCACAGTGTGGTTCTCTGAAAGTGAACTCGTAGGTCTGGAGGCATCGACACACTCTGTCCTTATCTTGGCCTTTGACAAGATCACCTGGTAGCCATTATTGACAGGTTCCGCTAAGATTCTCGGCACAGTTAGTGCGTATGCGCCCTACTTGAACATCCAATATGCAGACCCGGAGACGGAAACAGGTTAAGTGACTTGTCTGGAAAGGCTCCTAATGATCTAAAATCAATCACCGCTATTCCTGTTCTAAGAAAACAAGCAGGGAAGGATGCTGAATATGTGTTACTTTAAGGGCTTCCGGGTGGTCTCCAGCCAGCTATTAATATACTGACAAAATTAATCAATTTGTGGGATGAAAGCTACTAATGTTTCTGAGTTGAAACAAGTTAATCTTTTATCTTCCAGCTTTTTAGATTTACTAATCTTCATTTTTTCCATGCTACGCTTATTGCGATTCAGCCTCAGCTTTAACATTTCTTAGGCATAAATGTCACACATATTTCCTGTCCAGTCAGTGTTAACATGGGGCTATGTGGACAGATGGAGAGCATAGGCAAAACACACTGCCATAGTAACAGCTGACAGCTGAGCGGCACATAGCCATACTACTTCATGGAGCTGATCAGCTTTGGCATTTAGTGTGCTCTGCTGGCTTACTAAGGGATGCAGAACGTGGCCCCTGCAGAGACTCAGACCAGCCAGGAAGCAACACGACAAGCTAGTGAGGGAAAGCAGAGTGCAACCACTGAGCAAGCAAGCATCACCAATTATCTCCACCTCTGCGCTTGTAGCAGGAGCCCATTTCAGCACCATTACCTCTATGTAGCCATGGGCTGACAGTCTTTCCCGTCAGGGCAATACTTCTAAATTGGCTCCCACCCCTCTCCTCCTCCTGAGATTGAAAAGAGATTATTAAAGACATTCATCATAGAAGAGGTCTGTGCCTGTCTGGAAAGTCTGAAAATGGTGAAGAATGGTGGCACAATGAAGAGGGCCTGCAAAAAGAGAAAAATAGAGGAATGAAGCAGAGAGAAAATGATACAGAGATATGACTGTGCTGAAGGATTGGCGCTTCCCTGAGGTGCCAGACAGAGAGGTCCCAGGGGTGAGCTGGATGGGATGTAGCAGTAGGCAGGGTGTGGGGCCCAATCGGAGGAAGCGCATGCGCACAACGGGCCACCCAAGTCATGGCTTAAACCCTACACATTGGATGCGGCGCTAATGACACCCCTAGAGACAGAAACAGTCTGGCTCCAACATGACAAGATGCACTGTATACTATATTGTCCCTGTCTAATCCAAGTCCATTTCTTGGGGAAAGGCTGTGGAAGTAGGACAAGCTGAAGGCCTGCTCTTATACTCAGGCATCACATTATATCATAATAGCTTGGAATATGAAAAGACTAAAGAAGATCAGAGGTTAAAATGTCAGATGTTGAAGTGAGTGGTTTCCCCGTGTATGGTTTGCAGTGGTGAACATATGCATTGGCTCATGGTCTCAGTTTAAGAGACACCCCAGACGCCTTTCAGTGTGTGGTATTTTATTTTTATCAAACTACACCGGCTCACTTGCCAATCTCGATCTCTTACTCTCTTCTCAGGCACAGGCTAACAGAGGTGTTATTGATGCAGTTATGTAACCACCTGAATATTGATGACAGTGACAGCAGGCCCATATGAATGCAGGCTCTGTCAAGGCAAAGCAGTCTTCATGATACAAATTGCAGGCATTTTTTAAATGATTTGATTTAGAGCTAGACAAAGATGCAATAGCGTCACAAAAGCTGAAGCAGCCAACTTAACTGCAACAATTCCCAACAGGTTCAGTCGGTGTACATTTTATAATCCTTGTTTCAGTACACAAATGAGCAGTTGACTGTAAGTGTGTAGATTATGGAGAAGGATTGTAAAATTATAATATTGCTCTAAAACTAGAGTTAAATCAGGGATTTCTTTGCTTAGGGTACTCAATTAAAAAGGAATTTTATCTTTTTGGGGAGAAAATAGACAAGAGAGGGATTGAGAAAATCAATAGGAAACATCTTGCTGTAGCTATTATACACTTAGTTACCAGAAACTGATACATGTCCTTTAAGTAATAATTAGGAAAGAGGTATTTGTGTTTTGAAGATAGTGGTGTTTAGCTTTAATTAGCATAGCAGCTTGACCGTATATAACTTAAATCAGAGTGTAACAGGTCATACAGACTGTATATAATGTTTTACTTTGCAAGCAGAGTTTGCAGTGATAAGTTGAGAATAATTAAACTTCTTAATGTGACATTATACAACCCAGCACAAAACAGCTGCCTAAAACAAATCATTTTTAAGCCTGGACTGAGAAACTGATACATATCCTACCTGTCACTGTGGATTAACTTTATTTCACCAGCAAGGAGCATTCCTCCATGGGTTTACTGGTTTACTGAAAGGTATGGATGAAGTTGGAGAGATTTGAAAGTTCTCTGATTGGTTCATGGTGTCTTGTGTTTCAAGGCTGGGTGGAGGAGACTCAGGCTGTGTCCGAATGTCCACCCTAACCCTTAACCCCTCATTTACTGCATAGGGCTGCACTACTTAGCACACTACATAGGGCACTCATTCTGATGGTGATTCGGACAAAAGCTCACTACTTTCTCCCTGCCGAAGATCACGTGACTACCAGCTGTCCCACAGCAACCCCGGACGCCATGAATATGTCATTCCAAATCAAATCCAAACTCTTAAGAGAAACTATATTATATCCTTAAATCGTGTTTTATTCTTTCTTTGTTGCAGAATTATTCATGTCACGAATTGAACTTATAAGAAAACGACAGCAGATAAGAAGACGGATGGGAGAATGATGCTTGTTGTGTCAGCAAGACATGACATTAGCTCCTACCCGCAATGCATTGTGGTCTATATTGACCCGTGTAGGGACCATCCATGCTCACTACTTTTCAAGATGCATTGTGGGTAATTTTGAGTGCACTACGTTTTTCTCTCTGGAGATTCAGACACCCGAACAATATGACGTGACCCATATATAGGGCACTATGTAGGGAATAGGGTGCACATGCGGACACAGCTTCAGTGTGGGGATTCCGTCTCAGGATGTTGGTGATCTAGCAGATTTAGGACCCCACAGATGGTACCTGGAACAAATAAGAAAGAAATGAATGATATCAAAAGGAAGAAGGTTAAGAGGAGGTAAAGGAGATGAAGAGGAGGATGGAAGGGTGGATGAGGGAGAATGTTTGAAGAGGGGAGGAAGGATAAATCGGAGATGAGGACAGACGAATGGACGAATGGATGGGGAGCGAAGAAGGGATGAACAGATGAGGGAGAAAGGGTGGATGGATGGGTGGATGGATGGATGGATGGATGGATGGATGGGAAGAATGATGGGTGAGACAGGAGAATGATTGTGTAAGGGTGAAGATGGGTGAATGGACGTAGGAGGTAAGATGGATGGATGAGAGGGGGAGAATAAATGAATGAAAGAAGATGAAGGGGGCAGTATTTGTCAAGCGAACGAGTGAGTTTTCTTGACAAATTCTGAGTAAGTGAAACAGATGTATTCAATTCAGTTCAATTCAATTCAGCTTTATTTGTATAGCGCCAATTCACGACAATGTCATCTTAAGGCACTTCACAGACAATCAGTTCAATCTGTTATCATCCAATCAATATTCATACAAGCCAATTCAAATATAGCCTAGCTAAGGACACCAACAGATTGCATCGAATCTCAACTTCAATCCAACCCCCCATCCTGAGGACGCTGGGGACAACAGTGGAAAGGTAAAACTCCCTTTTAACAGGAAGTAAAAATCTCCGGCGGAGGTGTGGTTGAGGCGTGGCCTTGTTCCCGAACCAAATCTCATAAGTTAACTTCATCATTTTGAAATTTCTGTTGAGACGGATCTATCAAATGAGTCATTATCATAAATGTTCTGAACGTCTAGGACAACTAAAACCTCAACATGTATTTAATTTTCCTTTCACTTGTTTGAAAGATGATACATTTGGATACAGAGAAGCACCAAGATCAGTTTCTCCTTGTGTTTTTGCCAAGTACCTGAAGACTAAGATTCCCACACAATTTCTATTTTCCAGGTGTCATGGATGCAGTCCCTGGACACAAATGTAAACAGATGTTGATTATTAATTATTAACAGCAAACCAAGAATAGCCTGATTTCCAGGATTTTATTTAGCCTGGAAGTAGTTAGAAAGTCCTCCTGTATTTATTGCATTTAGTCCATCTTTCCCTACAACTTAAAAAAAAAAAATGTTCATACGTAAGAAATGGTTAACATGTAATGTTGTTTGACCTTTTCAGTTATTGTACACATTAGAAACTTCTACAGATACACTTCTTGGCCCAAAAACAGTTCCCACTTAAGAAAAAAAAAAAGAAAAAAAGTTACATGCTCAAATATTTCATTGGACCACTTTTAGCTTTGAATACGGCACATATTTGCTGTGGCATTGTTTCAATAAACTTTTGCAATGTCACAAGATTGATTTCCATCCAGATTATGTGTTGATGATGGGAGAGTCTGACCACCCAGCAAAGCTTTCTCCAGCACATCTCAAAGATTCTCTATGGGGTTCAGGTCTGGACTCTATGGTGGCCAATCCATCTGTGAAAATGATGTCTCATGCACCCTGAACCACTCTTTCACAATTTGAGCCTGATGAATCCTGGCATTTTCATTTTGGAATATGCCTGTGCCATCAGGGAACAATAAATCCATTGATAGAATAACCTTGTCTTTTAGTAGTCAGCTGATCTCATTCTTTGGGCACATAATGTTTCTGAACCTAGACCTGACCAACTGCAGCTTGGTCTGGATCTTGACCCTTGTACAGTACGCACTAGGTATGATGGCTACTTCATCTGCCTTTTTTCTTACCCTGATGCGCCCATAGACCAGGAGAGTCATCGAAAAAGCAATACAACATTTGATTAATCATGATGATTAATTAATTGTGAAATAAAAATATAGATTACTAAAAATAATTTCAAAATTAACAATTAATTCATAATTCAATTTAGGAAATGCATTTGGGAAAAGGATTTGAAAATGCGAGGGGGAAAAGAAAATGGAAAAGGGAATAACTTTTTTAAATGTATGATATGGAAAAGTGTTTCTAACCAAGTTTATGAATTGAGTCATTTAATTCTGCTTTTAGAAAAAGAATTTGGAAATACATTTTCAAACCACAGGATTTGATAATGAATTAATGAATACAATATGTAATTCCTCTTTAACAATTCCATTTCAAATGTGCAATTACAAAAAACTTTGGAAATTTGATTTCTTTTATTTTTTTGTTTATTAATTGTTGAATTGGAAATTATATTTAGTAATCTATATTCTTATTTTACAATAAATTAATCATCATGAAAACACTGTATTGCTTTTTTGATGACTCTCCTGGTCCTTCATACCCATTACTCTAGAACAGGGTAAATTTGGACTCATCAGATTACATGACTGTCTTCTATTGCTCCAGAATCCAACCTTTATGCTCCGTAGCAAATTGAAGCCTTTTTCTCAGGCTAGCCCCAATGATTAGTGGTTTGCATATTTTCAATCCCAATCCCTTGATTTCCCTTTGCATTGTGTGAGTGAAAATAATCTTACCTTCTCTATTAAACATAGCCATAGAGTTCTACTGTTGTTTTTCTTTTATCTGAACAAATGTTTAAGTGATTGCAGATCACCATCATTCCGACCACCTTTCTGCCTATAAGACAATGGTTCCCCACTATCTTTCCAGTTTTTAATAATGCATTGGACAGCTCTTAGCCCTATTTTAGTAGTTTCTGCAATCTCCTTGTTTTCTCTGCTTCATGCATTCCAATGATTTGACCCTTCTTAAACAGACTAAAACCTTTTCCACAACCACAGGATGTGTCTTTCAACATGGTTGTTTAAGAAATGTGAAGCTACATATTGCATCAGCTGAGGTTATCTTTCAGTTGGCAACAACTGAAAGATAATTGATAACTCAGTAAAACCACAGATCTGTGCATTTCTGAACTTATACAAGAGCCAGAATAGTTATTTCACTTGGTGTTTGTCTTTAACTACTTCTTGGATCCAGCTCCATACTTAATGCACAGGCATGAACACTTTAGATTTACAGTTTCTTGGTATTAGCTCTAATGTTTGTAACAAAACAACAGGAAAGGGTTTTTCCCAAGCACTGTTATTTTGTTAATGAAAGATATCAATGAGATTACCGTAACCCATGACTCAACAAGCCTGTCCATTAGTCTGTGTGTGTCTGTGTGCCTGCTGCCATGTGCAATGTTGGATCAATGCTTGTCTGCGATCACTGACCTGGAAAAAGCTGAAAAAGCTTTGTCTGCTCAGCTATCAATAGACAGTCTAATTAAGAACAGAACCCTCTGTAAGTGTTGCTCAACCAGCAAAGACACTTGATAGGAAGGTTTGGATCTTCTCTCTCATTAAACTCAAACCTGAAGTATCTGCTGATAAGCTGTAATTTTCACTGTCTTTAGCTATGGCCCCAGAATATAGATGTTCTTCCCTGACATAGCAGGTTGGATACCCTGGCACTGAAGGAGGCCATCTGTCCAGCCTAGAGTGAAATGTATTGGAGCACTTTTAGGTCAGGCTTGCACTATAGTGACTCCAGTTTGGGGTAAAACTCTTTAAATTCAGAGCACTCTGTTCAACCGTGTGTCATCTGCCAGTTCCAACGGTTAGAGAGAGGACACATCTATGCAGACCAAGCCGATGGATGCAACAAGCAGTGCAGCCTGTTTTCTCCCCAAGAAAGGCATAGCACAGCAGCCTTCCCTAAAATCTTGTGCATCCCCTGGCCCAATGAGCAACGGTGATCAGGTCTGGCTGGAGGAACTTGTAGGGCTGCCATCCAGTCAGTCCTCCCCCAGCCAGCCATCAAGCCCCAGCCTAGAAGGCAGCGAGGGTAGTGGTAGCCTGGACAGCTGGAACTCAGGGGTTACCTGCCTCCTGCACAGCTCCATTAAGAAGCAAAGCCAAGAAGCTTTTCAGACTCGCCTGAGAGAGGAGAGAGGGTGGGGGAAGCATGCAGAATGTCCTTCCAGTGGGCCTCATGGCAGAGATCATCTACAGGCAGAGCAGGGAGGGGACAGTCAACTGGATCAGGGGAGGGACCCTGCACAAACTCACACCAGCCTGAAGAGCATAAAACTACAGTGTATGTTGGAGGAAAGGGTCAAAGCCAAGCTGAAGTTTTCACAGTTTCTGGATGAAGTAACTTCCAATGTTTTAGACCCAAACAGCCTGCAGGCATTTGGAAAAACAGTGTCTCCTTTTGGCTTCACCACCACAAACCCAGAGCAGCCTGAAGACCAGATCCAAGTGGTGAGCCCAAGGCTGCCATGTTTGATGGCCAAGCGGCAGAGATCTGTAGAGCCAAAGCCTCCAGAAGAAGAGAGTTACTCTGAGCTGCCTCAGAAAACCTATTTGGAGACAGACATCGACTCTGTCAGGAGGAATGATGAGCCTCAGGACCAGGTGATACAAGCAGAGACGCTGTTGCAGCTCGAGATAGATGACACACATGTGATTCCACCCCCTCCACAGTTCTGCCAAGGATTTAAGATGAAGAGTCCTTTTCCTGAATTTCACTGTGACTTCCCCAGATACCCCCACAGATCTTCCTCTCTGCCCAGGGGCATTAACATGGTGAGTGATGAAAGTCATCCCAGTCTTTAACCAAAGCAGGTCTCTGAGCATATGCTATTATTTGACCTTAAATTGTTTCTCATATCTTAAGCGATGTCTGAATTAATTGAGTCTTTGAACAAATTGAGTGAGAGGTTCTTGATATTTCTATGGCTTACTGCTCTATTATTTAGACTGTAGAGAGGCACTGAAAGAGTGGGCTAGTCAAAGTTACAACTTCATAAGGTTTATAGTCCAATTGGAAGCATCAGCTTTAATGTACAGTGGTTTGAGGCTTTTTTTGTGAAGAAAACAGCATCTTGCTAAAGGTGAAAATAGCACTAGTAAGTGTTGTGAGAATGAACCAGAACATCAATGTAAAAAATCCAATAACTTTAAATGTTTCCTGGACCTGACAGGGCCTGGAGCTCTGATCGATACTATAGGTCTCACACTCATACAATAGTCATTTGATTCAATGCTGCATGTTAAAATATGAATCAGCTAAAAGGACAATATTGGTGATCGTATTATGATGCAACATCGTCCTGGAAAAGGGTCTTGGTACTCATTTGAATGGGGTTGTGATATGTTCCACATACCTAAACATTGCTTTTGGCCAAGTAGCTATAACTTGCAGGAGTCACACCTCCAAAGGACTCTGCAAACACTTTTCTGGAAAACAGAAAAACTTGAGGAACACTACTAAGAGCCCAGGGTATTGAAGGGGTGTTTAAAACACCAAACACCCCTGATCCCACTGAATACGCTGGAACAGATCTGAACTAAAAGAGCTACTGCAAGATTTTACATTAAAGGCGTCACAAAACACCTCCAAATGTCCATGTCCCCATGAGACAGAGCAATCACATTTTTTTTAAATATAGGAAATACAAATGTTGAGACCAGTGTATAAAAATATCCTGAAATCAAACTCAAATCCCTCTTCCTGCCACTTTAGTCAGGATAGACTGATCTCATCTCAGTATTGGGGAGAACAACAAACCAAAAGATTTCTGTTTAAAAAAGAAAGAGCAATTCCTGAAGGGACCCTGTGTTTATGTAAACAGACGTTGGCGTATCGCTCAGATATCAAAAATCCTCATTTTACAGGAAACAAAAAGATATAAAACAACTGCATTGTTTAAATAATTTAAAAGTCCTTTCGTGGCTAGTGATGATGGAAAGACAGGCTGGCAGGAAGTTCACAGAATAGTTCACAGAATTGATTTCCAATATCAGGGCTTAAAAAAAAAAAAAGAAAACTCCAACTCATCAGTACATCAATACATTTTAAATGCTCTCACAGAGCTTATGTCATAACAAAGAATATGGGTATCAAATTAGATTGATTCCTGATCCTTACTGATCATTTTGAACCCCGGGGAGCTATGAATGTTGCATGGGAATATTTGTAGTTCTTTGACTTTTGTGGGCGGAGAGTTGTTAATACATTTGCAGAGCTGACACAAGTGCAGCTACCAATTGACCCTGCTATGTTCATGTAAATGTCATCTCCAACATCACCCTCAAGAGTGACTCTACTGGCTTCAGATGTTTTTGGACATTAATTACTTGGAACTGAAAGGCAATAATTAGTTATGCATACCCAAACACAATTTCAGTCTTCACCATTTTAATGGAGTTTTAAAAGACTTAAGATAGAGAGACTCTTAACAGGAATGTGGAGAGTTGTGGGGAGGGATAATGATGGTGATGAGGCCAGGGTAGTGGGTGATGGGTGAGGAAAAGGAAGCGGAGCGACAGTAGATGGGATAATGCAGATTTAGAAATGAAAGCGTATTCTTCAAGGCTTTTGCATTCATTTTGCTTTGCTGAGAATAAACTGATGTTAAAGCAGCAGGAGCAGGCTGGACTTGACGCAAGTAACGACAGGGATCTGGCACTGAACAAAGGAAACCTGGGAGTATTTATATTGAGGGAGTTAATGACCGACAAAAAGTGGTGGTATAATTTTCTAAAAATGAATCCAGGTGTGCAACATGAGCAGAAAGCAATCCTAAAATAACTTTACTGAAGAACTGAGCCAAAAACCTAAAGACCTTGACACCTGCATTGCCAAACTTGATGTAATGAGTAAAGTTTCACATTTTTAGTATAATTTCAGCTCTCTTATGACAGCTGCAATGCTGAGTTGGAAAAGTTTTGCCAGTAAGGTTATAGATCCATGCTTCACGTGGTTTATTCACAAGTTTTCACTGGTTGAACATTGTAATATCCTCTCACAGTAATAAAACGTGCTTGAAAAAACTGATAACTGATGTGATTAGCCAAAAGGTAGAGATCAGGTTGAATAGACAAGTCTTTTAGTAAAAAATCTGTGAAATATTCAGAAAGCTGTTATTTTAAATATGAATATATTTCCCGCTTTTTCTGTTTTGTCTAAGGATGAGATAAGGCCTAAAAGCTAATAAATTTAGCTCACATTCAGCAGGTGGTCAGATACCAAAACCTTCCCAAGAAGTTAGATTTTGGACATAATCCATCTTGCCAAGCTCCAAATAATGTGCCAGTTGAAAAGATACTGGCTTTCAGACAAATCAGTGCCATGTATTGCACGTGTTAAATATGACAAAAGCCAGCAATGATGGCTCCTAACCAGGCTAAGGTGATAGCTCCCTGTACCAACTATATCAGAATCAGAGTATTGCCTCCTTAAAAGAAGACCAAAGAATGACACAAATTATTTTCCCTGTGAGAATCTTATTTTAACCAACTGGTTCCCCTAGATTGGTGCAATGGGTTAAAACTAGCCAATTGACAGTGATAGAAAGATGGAAAGAGCCTGCCCTGTTCCAAACACTTTCCACTGAAGACTTCCCAGGTGGCTATTTTTTAACAAGCCATCTGCTGTATCAGGATACAGAAACCAGGCTTCATATAAATGTTAAAATGACTCAAAGTCTCCTGGATGTTTAAAAAAACAAAATCTTGCAAGAAAAATCTGCAAACTGTGACTTTTCACTCTGTCTAAGTGTGGTGTTTACAGCTTCTTGCAGCCAAGTGATCAAAATTTGATGTTGTGATAAAGAAAAAACTAATTAATTTGCATTAATTCCATTTTAGTTGGGAAGTGAAATGCTGCCAATTCACAAAAGCCCATTGGTCAGCTGTTCCAATATTTCAGGTAGATAATGTGTGAGGAGCATTGCTTCATGCTGATCATTGAGTTGGCTTTTATGGGAGTGCTCATTAGGATTCTACCCATCACCAACTCCCCCACGCAAACAATCTGAAGAGAACAATGCAGTCACTTACTGACTGAGCCCACTCACTTGCATTTGTTTTGTGACATCCATCATCTACTCAGCTTGAGACATAACCTTGGTAAAAAGGCTGTGAAAGCAGGGAAGCTGTTTAAACAACTGTTAGCTTCAGGTAAAGCAACCAGTGTTTCTACAGTCTTATGGTGCCTGTGTGTAGTTTACACAAGCCTGAAGGCTCAATCAGCAGTTACTGCGTTAAAAGTGAGGGTATTTGCAGTCACAGCATGATATTCACTTCACTCTCTTGTAAGCACATAAGTGTGTTGCTCAAATCTATCAATCCCTAGACAATGCAAAGCATGTCTCAATGACCTGATCTGCAGTGTGTCAGTTTTTCCCCTTAAACCTAAACATACCTGACAGATCTCTGAATCGGCGCTGCTCCCGTTTAATAATAAAGGAGAAGATCACGTTGCTTTAATTTATTGTCTGATTAAAATTCAGCCTTTGCCGTCACCTTAGCAACTGCTTGAAAAAAGGTGGGTGGTGTGGGGGCAGCGAGGCAGGCTTGTAAGCCTGTTGGTGTTCATTTCACCATAGTGTGTGAGTATCTGTGTGTCGCTGCTAAGTTTCGTCTCCTGTCAGAAGTCCTTGTACATGTGTGAACGCAGTCATAAAATATTCCCTACAGGCTCTCGACCTTCTGTTGTGTGCTCTCAAGGCACAAGCAAAGTTCATTTGGCATCCCCCTGCTTCAAGCTGGTGTTCTCATTTGTTTTCAAGCTGGAGAAAATAATCATTTCTGTTTGCAGGCATATGTGTACTCCTCCCCTAACAACAAACAGGTATATTTGCAACCCTAAATCCCAAAAGGTTGGGGCGCTGCGTAAAAAGTCAATCAAAACAGAATGCAATAATTTGCAAAATTGCATCAAACAGTAATGTATTCACTATATAACATATTCAATATGTGGAAATTGAAACATTTTCTTGAAATAATGCTAGCTCATTTTAAATTGAATATCAGCAACACCTGTCAAAAAAGTTGGGACAAAGCC
Source organism: Leptatherina wallacei (assembly GCA_028567055.1). NCBI lineage: Eukaryota > Metazoa > Chordata > Actinopteri > Atheriniformes > Atherinidae > Leptatherina > Leptatherina wallacei. Next base: position 17,649,790 of record JAOXYM010000024.1, read on the forward strand.
ATGTCAATCTGTAAAAGTCTAGGAACGGGTGAGACCAGTTGCCAGATCTTTGGGAGAGGAATGTTGTCCCATTTTTGTCTGATGTCAGATTCTGGCTGCTCAGCAATCCTGGGTCTTTGCTGTATTTAGCTTTTCATGATGTACCAGATATTTTAAATTGGTGAAAGGTCTGGAGTGCAGGCAGGAATATGCAGCACCAAGAATCAGATTCTCTTTTTCTGCTGTTGTAATTGATGCTGTATGTGGCTTAGTATTGTCTTGCTGAAATATGCAAGGTCTTCCCAGAAAAAAACATTGCCTAGGGTGGATTATATGTTGATTTAAAAATTGTATATAGAGTTGAAGATTACTGGTGCATTTCCGGATGTGAAAGTTTCCACCCCCATATCATCAGAGATGCAAGATTTGAACTGAGCACTGATAAACAGCTGAATTGTCCCTCTATATTCTTTATTATGATCCCCACAAGCATCCACAAAGTGGTCGCTATGGTCCCTCTCATCTTTAATTAGGAGGGCACAGCATTCAGTTATTAAAAAAAAAAGATCATTTTGATCCATATGTCCACAAAACAGTTTTGAAACTTGTTTCAATTCAATTTGAGTAAAATTTGGCCAGAAGAAACCATAACATTTCTGGATAGTCAGATATGGCTTCTTCATCGCACGATAGAGCTGCAACCTGCATTTTTGGATGGCATGGTGAGTGACCGTCAAGTAATTTTCACAATCAAGGGACTCTACTTTTAATGGAGAACTACTTAACAGCCCAAATATCTTGGCATCAAATACTGATTTTTAGGCATGTCCTCTAAACACAGACATATGGCCATATTTTTGCTTTTTAAATTATTTACTGTAGATGATGAAATATTCAGTTTTTGCCATTTTACATGGGATTATATATTATTCCAAAATTACTATACCAAACATAGTTTTTTGCAGCTTGCCCATCCTTACTTATGAGAGTCTCAGCGCCCTTAAGGTGCTCTTTTATACCTAAACATATTACTGATCTGTAACCAATTAGGCTAATTATTTGCAACATGTTGTTTCAGCTGTTTATTTTTTGTACCACTTACTCTTCAAGCCTTTTGTTTGTCACTGTTTCGACTTTTTAAAAACATGTCGCTGCAATCAAACTCAACTAATATTATCGAATATTATTAACTATCGAACTAATATTTTTCATGAAGTAGTAAAATGTCACATTTTTAACATTCGACATGTTCCGTATGTTCTGTTGTGAAAACTGTATCGTTTTCTGAGATTTGCAGATCATAGCATTATTTCTTTATTTATGTTTTACCTCTTTTTTGGAATTTGGGTTGCACTTTCTACCTTTCACCAGACAGTGACACAGCAAATTACATAGCAGCTCTCTATCAGGCATGTGCTTTAAATCTGAATGACAATTCTTGGGGAATACACTCAACTTGATGCATAATTCATCCCTTCAGAAAAAGTGCCCAGAGACTTGTATAAAACATATTTTTCCGAACAGCTTGAGACTTGATATATAAGATTCAACAGATTGAGCCACCTGTTCCCCCTTCTTTCTCCTCTACCCCCCTTTCTCCATCTTTTTCCACATCTTTTCCTCTCATTTTGTCCATCCTTGCTCCCAATCTGCAATTCAGCACCTCAGCAGGGATACTGAGTTGCTGCCAGGAGCCCTCATGGGGGGGCTTGCCATGTATCTGCAGTCTGGCTGCAATGGAGGTTCCCATTCACCCTCCCTTCTCCTCTTTCCCTCCACTCTCTCACTTCTCCTCGCACACTTTTGGTATGATTGTTCTCTTCTCACCTCAAGTGTGCGCAGATGTAGACATTGGGGTGCAGTCTGATGGGTTTTCTCATGAGCAGGAGTGGAAGGGAAATAGAGGAGGAGGCAGATGAGGGTGCAGGAAAGAGAAAAGACTGTGAGAGGGGTGGTGGGTGGGGGTGGGGGGGGGACATAAACAAAAACAGAGGGAAACCGAGAGTGTGCCTGCTGAATATGTATGTTTGGATTCTCATTTGGATGAGTGTGGATGCTACAGCGATGTTTTACTTGGCAGCTCCTGGGTCAGTTTGATAGGTCCCCTCCACTAACATGCTGTCATTTCCTTTAGCTGCCAGACGAGGAGATGAACAACATAGACGCTATCAGGTAAGCTTCTCCCTCCATCTCTCTCCCTCCCTCTCCTCTGCTCATATCTTTCAGTGCTCCATCAACACACCCACGCGTTCTCCCCATCTTCTTCCTTTAAGCTCCTTCCCTCCCACTCTTCCTCTCTGTCTTTCTACTCTTGCACAGTCTTTCTGCCTCACTCTCTCTCTCTGTCTTCCCTCCTGGCTCAGCTGCTGCTGCTGCTGGAGTGGCGTGGTGTTGGTGGAGGCAGCTGTGGAGGTGGTGAGATGTGCATGTGTTGGGGTTTCTCTGAGCTTTAAGGGAGAGTGGGGTAAGTGGGGTAAGCCAATCCAGATAATACATAGAGGGGGTTTTCTCCATCGCCGGCGAGACTCAGCCAGCAGGATTTTATCTCCCTGTCTCCAGGATGAAGCTCTGCGTGAGCAGAAGGTACTGCTTCACTGTTTGCATCTTTGATTTGGATTACAAAACTGTTCTGTTTTTGTCAGTACCTCTGTGTGTGAATGTGCGTGCTCATTTGTATGTGATGTGGCTACATTTGCTGTCAGTTTGTGTTTTCTGATGCAGTGCTGATTGGAATAATCTCTCTTTTCGGATACTTTGTCAAAGATGAAAGGGGTTTCTTTTTGCAGAACTAGGCTGATGGTTGTATGCAGGGAATCTCTTAGCTGGAAATTCACCGCAGCAAATGTGGCGTTACTGTAAAAGCTTTAGCCTTGACTGATTAATCACAACAGTTTCTATTTAATCTTGAATGTCTTTTTATTTATTTTTTTTTAAATGTCTGTCTATGACTCTTGCATATATTTTTGCATTATTTAAACAGTCACCTGTCGGATTGCACTGATTAATAACCCTGCATGATAACACTGCCTTGCCACAGCCAATAACTGAGCAAAAGTATGTCTGATTTTCATGCAGGGTATTTAAATAATCCTAATAATCTGTACTATTAGGTCTAACTGACTGATGCCTTCACATGCCTGCGTAAACAGATTTTAATGAGCTCATTACAAAATTAGAAGTGTTCAACCACTTTTCTGATTAAAGTTGCATTAGACAGGAATGAAAAAATTAGGATATGCAGGAGCAGTTCCTCCTCTCTCTTTCTTCTTTTTACCTTAATGTCCTACAGTCGACAAGTTTTAATTAATACTATTACTAATGAACCATTATTAATCCATCACAGATGGAAATAGATCCCAAGCTTTTCCTTTTGTGTTCGATTACTGATGGTGTTATTACGATGTTAGGCAGATTATAATTTAAAAGCCGTTTAACCAGCCAATGAGGTGTAATTAATCTTCACGGAGTGTTTCCCTAATGTGTGGCATCAATTGTCGTCACCTCTGTGTCACAGCTTTAATTGAATTATAGCAGCTCTGCAGAGATAAGAGGGGATACTCCTGCACCTCTTTGCCTCACTCTGAGTCTTTGCACAGGAAACAAGGTCACCTGTAGCCTAAGAAGAAGCTGAGATGAGGTTAAACAGGAAGCCGAACCTACGTAAGATTCTGACCCTACCTTTTCATCCCACTTCCACCCCCCACAAACCTCATCTTTGAGATGCCTTCCGGCCTAAATGATGAAATGTCCTGAAATCTCTCGCACTCTCTTGCTCTCTCTCTCTTTCATAATTCCTGTCCCTCCCTTGGCTGGGATCCTACATTGGGAGCCTTGTGGCAGAGATAGAGATGTAAATTTTACATGGTGACACACTGGAGCATTTTTAAGCTCCATGTGAGGATTCTCAGTTGGTTAAACAGATTTAAAGTTTCAAAGAGTTTTTGCAATGTTGCCAGAATATTCCATGGAATGTCACAGTGAAGTATTTGATTGGAAAAAGTGATTGTCATCACTTAAATGAAAAATAAATAAATAAATAAATCTGCTGCCGTTGCACAATGATTGACAACTAAAAACTGAAAAACTGAAAAAAAAATTATTACACTTCTGTCTAGAGGATTGAAAGTGAAATTGCCTTCTTAGGTGGCAAGAAAAATATCAGTTTTAGAGTTTCAAGTTTTTTATTTGTATAAGATTCTCTTTTCTCTTTCTTAATAATGACATCAAACATTCTGCAAGTGGATGTAATTGGAAAATATTTAATTACAATTTTTCTCCTTTCAAGTTTTGACTTACTTTGCAGGTGAAAAGGCATTTGAAATGCTTTCAGAAAGAAATCTTAAATAAATTCTGTATGGTTGCTTAAAGGTTGAGTTATCAAATTGATCATTCCCCTGGAAAGAGAAGTAAGGCTGTTATTTGTGTTTTAATAAATTAACAATAAGTCTAAAATGATTGGAAGTATCATAGAATGGTGGAATAACAGCTTAAATGGCAGTTGGTTGAGGTGCTATAAATAGGTATGGTCTCATTTGATGTTTTAATGATGGTAGTGGGATCACGATTCTCCATGTCTCCAGACAGGTGTTCACTCAGGTGGAGATCTGGCGGCCATGAGACCACAGTTCATTATTCACATCGTTATATATTTTCTTTCTGGTTAGAAAATTGTGTAGTTGTCCTCATACACTGTTATTTGAATTTGTTGAGTAGATATTTAGTCTCTCATGATGTACGTATAGTCTTCATTTAAACTGCCTTTTGCAATTGGAATTTACAAAATTGGATGTCAAACATGGGTTCAACTGAACATCACATAGTCTTTGCAGAAGGTCGGCAAAATGTTTGGTCCTACTGATATTTTGTCTTTAATATACAGCTCCTTCTTTAATGTCTGGTGCAAAGTTGGTGAAACTTGCATGATAGGTACAACCAGTATCCCTATCTTGTTTTGCAGATTAAGGTTAGCTTTGCAGAAATCTCGGAAACTTGCTATTTAATACCCTTCTTTTGTGTTGTTGTTGTTGTTGTTTTTTGGGGGTTTTTTTACGACCACCAAACTTTGAACAGATGAAATGAACAAGATATGGATCAATTATTAAGCTTAAGACGTGCTGGGAGGTGGATTTTGTTGCATTGAGACAGATTTATTTCTCTTTCCAAATCCAATCTTTGTCCATTGCTAAGCTAACTGGCTACAGTGGTAAAAGAAGTATCATACCTCTCATCTATTTAATGGAAAGACAGCAAATGAATGGGTTTGTCAACATCTTTGACCATCTTTTTCTGTTTAACTTGACTTCATTGGAAGTCTCATGTTCATTTGTGCAGACAACAGTCAAAACCCAAGTTCTCTTTTCATTTGTATTCTTTAAATCAGAAAAAATAATATTTACTTATTGCATGATATAATACATAATGACAGATGTGTTTAAAAACTTCAATTATACATTCAAGAATATTTGGAACAGTCAGGCTTGTGAGATGCTCTGGTTCAACGTAGTCAGTGGAGGGACAAACCACAAACCTGCCAGCATTACATCTGATCCACCGCAGGCCACACTTTAAATGAATTAAAGGATTTAAAGGAAAGTTTTGTAACCACAGGGCATAGAGGTCCAGTTTGACATGTTTGTGGCCAGATAGTCATCTTTTGGAGACATCACTGTAGATAAAGTGGTATTACAGTAAAGCAATAGAGGACTTGTATTTGTTTGAATTAAGTTTTTTAAATGTAGTTGTGACCTGCTGAATTAGACAATATTGCTCCAACTGACTAATGTTCTCCACTGCTCTGTTTGGTTTGAACAGTCAGCCTTTCTGTCAATGGATCCCCCCACCCCCACCCCCCTTGAAGCAATGGCAATTCCTCTGGGGATCATTACTAATCATCTCAACTGCATTATTCTTCCTCCCCATTGCCCTCTTCAGCACCAGCAATCAGATTGTACAAGTCAGATCTAGCCTTAATGGTGATGAAGCTGCCTGAAATTGTTTTCCGGCATATGACAGCTGCTCCAAGTTTTTGTTTTTTTTTGCTTTATAGTATTAGTTTAACATTAGCACACAGTGGCGTTTGACTTAGCCGATAACATCCACCTGTTTAAAACCCTCGCCTATTTTGCTTACCCAAATGGAAAAGCTTACAGCAACTTTTAGCTTTCTAACCCTGTAGACCATGTCCATAGAGGCAAAAGTTTTACTGAGGTTATTTTAATGCACCTGCTGTATTGATTGGAAAAAGACATACTGGAGCGTCGACGACTCGGTGGATGTTAAGAGGTTAAAATATTCTATATTTTTCCAATAATTAAAACAGAAAAATAATCAGACTTTTACAAAAGTCTTAGAAGTAGATGAAGAAAACAACTAATTAGAGATAAATATACTTGGCTATTTATTGACAAAGAATGTTGATATTTCATATCTGTGAGTGAACCTCTGGGATTTGCATCTCATTTGAAATCGAAATTAGGGAGGGAATTGTTTTCATCCATTTGGTTGACAATCAGGTTTGACTGTGTGCCCAGTTTTATTCAAATAGCAGGAATCTATCAAAGTCTGAGCACCGTTTGTGATGTGAATAATGACATAAACAAAGAAGATTTCTGGGATTTTAGAAAAAGAGTTATTGATGCACACAAGGCTGGAAAAAGGTTACATAACCATCTCTAAAGACTCCACTGATTCACAATCAGAGAAATTGTTATGCTTCCCAGGAGTGGTCGACCTACAAAGATCATTTCAAGAGAAAGACATGCAATATTCTGCAAGGTCACAGAGGAACCCAGCTTCTGCATAACTAAAGTCCTCTTTCACAAAAGAAAGTGTAGTTGTTGCTATATGTCGGCGGTTTTCTGAGTCACATGGACAAACCACAATGCTATTTTGTGGACAGATTAGACCAAGATAGATTGTTTTGGTTTAAACAAAATGAAAACTGCATTATAGCGTGGAAACGTTATCCCATCCGTGACATGTGGTGGTAGTATCATGGTTCAAGCCCAACTGTTTCCTCTCGATCAGGCTTTTTATCATTGATGGAACAGTGAATTGTCCACAATAATGCAAGAAAATTTTGAATGAAAATATCAGGATATCTACATAATAACATCAACTAGAAAATCGCTGTAGTAAAGAACGGTAAAATAAGATCTGCATGAAGCAAGCAGATGATTTGAGAAAATTAACCAACATCCCTCGACTGAAGCTGTTCTGCAAAGTTAAAATGAATAAAATATTTCAAAGGTAATGCATAGAACTGCTCAACAATCACTGCAAATATTTACACACAAAAAATGTTAAAGCTAAAGGCTTTTGCACTTCAGGTCCTCAGATGTGTAATATTGGATCATTTCTTCCACAAAGAAATAGCCACAGTGTATGTTTTCATCTTGTTTGTTTTGTTAGGTTATTTTCTTTTTTCTGTGAAAATCTAATGATCTAGACTATACTATATATAGCGGCCAAAGATTCAATGGTATTTTCTGCAGCAAGAAAAGTTCTTTTCTGAAGTTCTTTTTTTTTATACCATGGTAGGAAATTAGTTAGAAACGGCTTGTGTTTTGTGGAAGTCATTTTGACTCCCTAAAGAGATCCCAATTATCCCAAAAATAATTAGCCCAAAATGTCACGCCACCACCACTTCGCTTATATTGCAGCCTGATTGACGTGGTGGACATCCACCAACCAGAACTCCATCCATCCTGACTATCCAGTGCAGTAAAGCATCAGTGAATAAAACTGTCTGAGTCTTCATGTATTTTCTGAGCCCCCTACAAACATTTCTCTTTGTGAGCATTGGTTAAAAGTGGCCAAAATACAGCTTTATACACAACAGCAAACTTCTGAAATATTCTGCATGGAGAGATTCTTGGGATTCCAGAGACACCAGCAGCTTCAAATGATTGTTTGCTGCTCATTAGTGGCTTTTTAACAGATACTCTATTAATACAAAATATTTGCCTTTGAGATGGAGACTTTCCTTGATATGCCAACGAACCTGTTTGCTCTTTAAATCACCAGAACATTGATCTCATTTAAATTTTTGTGAGATGTCCAATGTTTTCATTCCTTTCCCAAGGCATTGCACTATTTCACGCCTTTCATTTGCAGAGAGATCCCCATATTGTATAGAAACTATGACTATGACTCAATAATATGGAACAACCTTCCTCACTAGTTTCCCTTTAATCAAGCTCACAAGGGATGCTAATTATCAAATATGTCTGAGATGGTTATCAGTGATCTCAACACATGAGAAACAACACAAGCTAAATTCTTGCACTTAAAAACTCAAATCCAAGTATTTAATGACTAAAATATCACATGTAAAAATCTGGAACACAGAGTAGACAAATTCATCCATAAAGGTCTCTAATATTAGCAAACTTTAGCTAAGAAATTTAATTATGTTGTATCTTTTGTGTTATATTGTGTTGTTTTAACGCTCGTTGCTGCCATCACGGCCAGGGCTCCCTTGTAAAAGAGATGCTAATCTCAATGGGACTCACCCGGATAAATAAAGGTAAAATAAATAAATAAAAGGGACTAAGTTGTACATAATGTGCTAATCTGTTTCTACACAAATAGTGTAAACTGCAAATTAGTAAAACTTACTTCTTTATTAAATGAATAACCCATGATTTTAAGAGCACTTTCTTTATTTGACACTATTTTCATGTCCATATTGCTAAGCATGCAAAGGACACATATAAACCCCTGTGAAACCACTGTGTCTTTTAAACTAAATATTATCTGTGCATTATCGGGATTTTATTGCCTTTGGATACAAATGAGAGTGTCTTAGATATTAAATCACAGTGACCTTCTAATGAGAAAAGGGAATTAAACCCATACAATAATACTCATCTAATTTGCTTCTATGGCTCGTTTCCCATGATGATCCCAAGTCATACAGCAAAGATTACGTTGTCTTTTCATGCAGCCACTACAGAAACAGTACTGTGGTGGAAAGATGCTTATATGTTCTCAATATAGTCTTTTTTTGTAAAAGCCCTATTCACTTATTCCACTGTTGAGGCTTTTTAGTCCCTTGAGAGTCATAGATGGATCACTAAGTATATCTGAGCCGCCTGCTGTGAATGGGGAAAATGCTTTATAAGCACACAAATATGAACTCATGCATACAGGAAAACACAGAATTCTAGCAGATTTGCAGGGGCTGTTTCTTTGTCGTGGTCTAATCACTACCTGTCCATTTGAGATGTAGTCATAAACAATATGCAGCGATGGTGGGCACTGGGCAGCATGCTATGTACGTATTTGTGTACACAAATGCATGCATGTTGATTTGAGTCGGTTTTATTTTTAAAGAGCTGATCCCTTTTGAGAGCTGCTTGCGATTTTCCATCCCATCTCCTTTTGGGTTATAGCTGCAAAGATTGCAAACACTGGTCTTATTTTTGTGTCATAAACAAGTCAAATAGCTCTAAATTAAACAACCTATTTTATTCAGTGTAGCCGTATAGTTAAGTCAACAAGAAAGAATAATAAGGAGGTAATGGAAAAGAACAGGAGATAAGCATTTACTTTTTATGGGGAAAAAATAAATAAATGCAAAAGCAATTCAGAACCAATGACTTGGAACAACGTAATGACTAGGAAACTGGAAGTTTCTACGTTAAAGTGTGGGGATTCTGAGTCGGAGAAAGAGGAGGTCTAAGCGGTTTGCTAGGACAGCTCAGTAGGATTCGCTGGCACCGTAACACAAATTTATTGTCTGGAGGCTGATGCTGTTTATTTGTCGAACAGCGTGTGCTTGTGTGTTTCTGCTGTATGTATATGTATATAATAACTTGAGTCTTTTCTTTCCTCCACTCATATTTTCAGTTTGTGTAATTAATCATAAACACTGGGAGAAAAGTAACACTAGGGTCTTGAACCTGTATGTAGACACAGTCCTGGCTTCTATGACTAAATATATCTTCTGGAACTTCTTCTGAAGTTGTGTCAACTTTTTGGGTTTCAACAGCATAGAAAGGTGCAGATTTTTCTCCTTGTATTTGGGCTTTTGGATTTCATCACCTCTTCCGCTCATCCCAAAATCCTCTCGGGATGTTGTCATGATTACACACTCCCCTGCGCCGAGTGCCATCAGCAGCACATGAAATCCGTTCAGCGGGTCATTATCCCCTGCTGCTGCTGCTAATGATGTTGGTAGCTGGTGTGTAACTACTTAGGTGCCTGCTCCCAAGTTAATCAACTCTGGAGTGAAATGGCAAAGACATAAACCCCCCACACACACTCATCCTTATTTAATAGTTTTTTTCTTTTTTTTTTCTTTCTGTGCGTTGGTTGATTCATACTCTACATGTCATGGAACTGACTTTGCAACCTTGTTAATCTGAAAGCATGCAGGGGAGCGTCTTCTTCCCCTGCTACTGAATGAGTCAGCCTCTTGGGTTCCCCGGCTCTAATGCTGAGGTCTGGGCCTGTGAAAAGGGCTTTTCCTGAGCGTCAATCTATCTGCAAGGTAGATGCAATCAGGAGGGCAGAAAGCGAGAAACAGACCAACAGAAGAAGAAGAAGAAGAAGAGATGGATGAGGATTTTCAGCAGAGAGCTAACACCCACTCTCTTTGATTTTCCAATCTAATTTGGCAACGTTTGCTTCCTCTTTACTGCCTCTGACTAAATGGTAAATTCTCCGGCTTACATTTCGCCCAGAAGCTTCCTGCTTTCCCCTCTGCCTCATTCCGCAACTTTAATGTCCTCCTCCTCCTCTACCACCTCCCTCTTCCTCCTCTTTTCAATGCTCTGAGTTCCTCTCAAATGTCAGCATGGCACGAGTGGGTGGCAGGCAGCGCCATCTGAACAAACCCCTTCTAAGGTTTTGCTGCAGTGTGAGGATCTGCTAAAGGAAGAAGAAACAAGCGTGTGAATGAACTCCGTATTGTGTGGTGTCATGTGTTGGCGGGTTCCACATTGACCAGAGATGTGTCATTAACAGCTGTCCTTTTACGTTCGTGCATATACCGCTGCTTTAGTTTGGTGAAGAAAATTGAATAGGCGACCTGATGCTGCAGCATAAAAACACACACACAGAAAGGTACACGTTTTAAAAAGGAAAGGTGCATAAACATGTAAGCAGACGTGCTCGTCCACAAATTCGTACACTGAAGGAAATATGTGTTCATCATACATTTCTGCATCTCCTACGTACTCAAAAGCAGCTCACACCTGCCAAATCTCACACACACATATTGAGAGCTGGTGTGCTATGACTCAGAGGGAAGCAGCTGGAGTGAAGGCTTCAGTGGCAGTGGTGAGCCATCACCATCTGGAATAGTACATGTCTCTGTGCCTCCTCAGCCAGCAACATAAATCACCCCCCAACAACCAGGTGTCACTGGATCAACACGTTTCTCTTTTTTTTTCTGTCTGTTTTTACCTGTATGTGTGTATATAAAGAAGGTCACAACACCCCAAACGAGATGCTTCGGTGAGTTATAACCTCCCTCAATCCCATCTACACAGTCTGTCATTGTTTTCCACTCGAATGGTCAGTCCAGTGCTCGGATCAGAGGAGCTTTGATCAAGCTTTGACGGCTGTCTCTTCTAATAACCTGATCCATTTGTCCGTGCGATGAAGCACCTGTGTTGCGGACACCATCACGAGTCAGATGGTGGGATTGCTGGAGGAAGTATTTACAAAGGAAATTTATATGTTTCAGCCTTGTCAAACTCTGTCCATTCAGATTGGGCGGGTGAGTCAACTTGTGTTCTTGTGTTTGGACAACTACGAAATGAACACACTGGGGGATGCAGGGGAACAGCAACAAATCCACTTTATCAGACCAAAACAAAATGTGTTTTCTTTTAGAAGTGCCAAACACAGATTTTTCTTGATTGGAATTTCTCCTCAAACGAACAAATCATATATCATTTATATCAGTTTGCAATCAGAAAGTTAGAAGCATTACGTTCCCTCTCAAAGCACAATTATGGGATTATTTCCTTCTGCCTTTCTTTCCTTCTTTCTTTATATTTTGCTTCCAGGGTGCCAGACTTTCCTGTAATCTTTTCAATTAGTTGATCAGTAGTTCTTTAGACTTTATGAAGGTCTTTCAGAGAGACCTTCAGAAATGGCCAAAGATAAACTTAGAAAAGTGAGCTGCTTTTAAACTAATTTTCAGGGGATTGTGTGTGTATCCATGTGAATGTGGGTTTTTTCTTTGTTTTTTAAAAATGAAGCCGCTTAACTATGAATGACTGAAACTTAAAAAAGGCACCTAGCTCAATGGATGAACCAATGCTTGTCTAAACATTACTGCCAGCTGATTTAACTTTGTTACTAGCAGCCTGTGCAAAGATGCATAATTTGGTTTTATCTCTTTTGTTGAATCTACAAAAAAGTGCCAAAGTTGACACTATTATACATCCTTGCATAATTTGAGGAATGGAAACAAGAATAACCTGAAACTTATACAGGGAGTACTCTGCCTCTTGCCCCATGGCACCTGATAAGCTCCAGTATAACTACGGCTCTGAACAGGATTAAGCGGGTATAAAAAAAATGGATTAATGGATAAATGAGCAAGTGAAGGACAAAAATGATCTACAACAGTATTTGAAAATGATGTCTTATAGAAATATATTTTTTTATAAATTCTTGCAAAGACTTGCTACAGGAGTTAATGGTCTTTAATAAAGGGTAGCTGTCAAGAAGCCATTCTTAAGGAAGGGAAACAGAAAGAAAAGACTAAGGTTTGCTAATTGACACAAGAACTGGACTAGAATCACTGGCAACAGGTCTTATGGAGTGATGCATCCTCCCCAGCGCCAACAGTAATGAGGCAGTGTGGGATCATCTTGACAGAGAACAGAACAAAACGCAGCCAACATCCAAAGAAGAGCTTTGGAAAGTCCTTCAAAAACTCTGGAGAACTACTCCTAAAGACTATTTAAAGAAATGACAATGAAGCTTGTTGCGATGGGTCAGGCTGTTAAAGAATAAAGTCGGTCATACCTAGCAATTATTGACTTCAAGCTTGGTAAACTCAATTTCTGCCTTGTATATTTCATATCTGTATTTCTATATATTTTTTGCACATATTTTAATATATTATTACACCTGTTTCCTATTTTCCTGGCAATATGAAGAAATGTGGGGTGTCTTGAGACTTGCACATAGCTATATCCGTAAGGTTTTTCTATTCAGTGTTAAAGATAAATGCTTCTGCTTTGGATACACTGCTTCTCCTTCTAGATTCTCCTTTATGTGATAGGTGAACTTTGCTGGATACCCGATAGGAGTCTTTGCTCTTTATATCTGTGGACCTGAGTTTAGAACTTGACATTTACTACTCTCCTCATAGTTCTTTGATTTTCCCCTTTAAAATTCCAATAGAGCCAACAACATGGGCCCAGAAGGGAAAAAGAAAAAGAGAAAATTAGCACAAAAAAAAATCTCCAACATAGAGGTGGATTATAACCTTGTGAAGGATTTAAATTCCTAATAATCTGCAACTCTTAATTAATGATGTTTAAGCTTTTCTTCTCCTGCAAAGGACAAAACTGTGAGGATTTTTGCCATCAAAATTTTGGCAGCTTCACTCCAGTGTTTTTAATATCGACTTTGTCCTTCAAATAGGATCCCTGCTCGAGTGAAGTTACTAATAGTTGCCAACCTGTCTGTTTGCTTTGTTTGGCAGGGTCAACACAGGTAGATCACTCAGTAATTCTGCAGGCCACTCTTAGCTGGTGTCCTTTGGAAAACTAACATACATGCCAGCTCCCTGTGGTCAAGTCCTATAAACACATGAGAGGGAAGGAACACAGACAAACCATGAAAAAGATATACATTGGCAAAACTGCCTTAAAAGTCCCCCGAAATGGCAGCAAACACCCAAAAAAGAGGTAAGAGTGAATCTCTCATACCATCTTTCCATCCGTCCTCATTTTTTTATCTGTTTGTCCCTTCATCCACCCACGAGATGTCTCCTCTCGTCGCCCAGTGGTGATAAGGCAGCCTCACCCTGCCTCTCAAAGCCCAGAAGTCACGCTGCCTCGTCATCTCATCTCACCAGAGTGAAAACACTCATTACGTGTGACTCAGCTCCTGTTCACAGCGGAGGTCACTAATGGGGGATTTTTCATCCCTGGAGCTACTTAACGTAGAGTCATCCTGTAGCAAACAACAAACACCTGTAGTCCCCTGTGAGCACCTACCAATCAAAATGAAGCGGGAGGTGAGGTGGTGGGCGCTGCTGGATAATGCAGCATTCAAATGTCAGTTGAGACATTCATTGAATCACTCGACAGCTAGTTTTCACTCACTGGCATATAGCTGCAGATACTGCATAAAAAATGTATAATTTAACTTTCAGTTCAGCATTAATCCTGTTATGGAACTACATTTACAAGTGACTGACATTGAATATGTACAAACATTTCTTGGTGCAGAGCTGTGCTGGGTGCAAAAATATTCAGACGGGTCAATTTGGAAGACAATTCTGCTGAGGATAACAAGTTAGCTAAGTAGCATGTATAAAAGAAAGTTACACATAGCGATGCAGCTTCGAAAGTTTACATACAGCTGACCTAGATATCACTCAAAAAAACTATTTAGGCAAGGATTAATCTGATATGTATATCAAATAGGTAGTTTCACTTCAGTTATGTAGCACCTGGGCTTTTGGTGCAAGTTTAGCATTGCGACCACAACAAATTGTATGCAAGAGGCATCTGCATTTGTAGATGCAACATGTATAAGAGGATAGTCAAATTTTAAAAGGTTGCACAAAACTGGTTCAGATCCCATCCCATTGTCGTAACTGGCTACTTTCTTCATTTTTCCTTCTAAAACTAATTATGTATGTACACTCAATGCCTCTAAACACAATATGGACAGAGAGTGCAATAATTATCATGTGGAACATGTAGGAATACTGCTTGCTTCCAGAAAAGCTCTGTTTCCATAAATCTGCAGCACATGTTTGTTGCATAAATCGATTCATCCAGCAACAGTTCATTCTGTAATCTGTTTAAAGATTACAATACAATGGGAGACAACCCTTAAATGTAAAGCATAGTTTAGCCCAAAATGCAAAGTAATAAACATAATAAAACAATCCGGATGGAGATCTGTAAAAAGTCTGGATTGACTTTCTCTACTTTTTATCCCATTGGCTGCAGAATTCAACCAAGTAATTAAATATAGAAATAAGGTGATACCTCCTATTATCTGGAACAATCAAATTGAATTGTAACCTGTCCCTGATGTTTTTATGGCCTAACTCAGCCCCCCGCCTTTTAGTATCTATGATCTTGTTAAAAGAGAGAAAAACAGACAAACAGAAAAACTGAAAAGAGCGACGTGACCACATCTCCATCCATTTTGTGTTATCTGTCATCCAGCCACATATAGTCATTACCTTCCTTCCTCCATCTGTCCGTCAATACAAGGTCCATTAAGCTGAGCCGTGCACTCTCAGATTCATCACAGCAACAGACATTTCCTCTTTTGCCACTCACACTTGCCCTTTTATTAGATTGAAGCCCAGGTAATGCACATACTCTAAAAATAGTCATCATTGTGCTGTCTTGCTAAATTATATGTTGATGATATCGCTGTTTTGTAAATCTGAGCCTTCAGGGTCTATTCTTATGAGGTACAAGAGTTCAGGCTCATTTGTAATCACAGAATTCGCTTCTCTCCTTTCCATGAGGCCAATCTCACTAGATTGGATTTCTTTGATGTGCTGTTTTAATACTGAAAAGATCTTATATGCTCAAAGGTCTAATGGCTTAAAAAGCTTTTTGATTAAAGCTTGTGCATTGGTTTTGTGTTTTCTTGATACAAAGCACATTTCCTAACATTTTCCCTGCCTTTATCACCCTCTCATGATGTCCTCATCACACAATGCATGGCCATTAAAAAGATATAGACCCTTATAAGTCAATTTAGATAAGGACAGACCCATGTTACAAGCTTGCTTCCTCCACCATATGTGCTGAACACAATAATTTCCTTTTTTGTGTGTGCATAGCTCATTGCTGGAACAGAAGGAGGACTTGCGGAAAAGACTTTCCTACACAACCCACAAGCTGGAGCTGCTGCAGAGCGAGTTCGACTCCACCAGGCAGTACCTGGAGACTGAGCTACGCAGAGCACAGGAGGAGCTGGACAAGTTCACTGATAAACTGCGCAGGTGGGCCCACACTGAACGCTGTACATCCTTCAGAGTAGTACGGGGCAAAATATTATGTTATGGCACAGCACAGAAGGATTAAAAAGCTTTTTGAGGGAGCTGTTTAGGATCTTTACTCCTTTCTGTTTACTCTACATGTAGCAGAACAAGAGTATAGCAATGAAGACGTAGTAAAATCACTTTTTTTTTCTTGCAGTATTTTGGATAGAATGCATTCTTGTTTACACTTTTTCACTGCACAATAAGCTAGTAAGGATATAAAAAGATGTATAATATTCATGTAATCCAAAATCTTAGGTAGTGTCTATGTTGAAAGCCACAAAAATATATCTATATTTTCCACTTACTTCTAATCATGCAGTTAGACCAAGCAGTGAGGACTCACATGGGAAGAAAATGGTAGTCTTTTGAAAGGATACAAACTTTGCACAAAAAGTAAGGAAATGTGTGTTTATTCCTTTTTTGTAACATATACCATTAGAATTCCTGTTTATTTCCCTTTCAAATGCTGCCACATTTGTAAGGAAAATGCATATGTAGGAAGAGCAGCAGAGTTGCGTTTGTGAGTTGTTCCCATGAAAAATGAACCAAATCTTCAGTGGCAAGCAGCGTATTCTGCCATTGACCTCCTTGACTGCCCTTCGCCGTCAGGCCTGTTTGCACCATGTTTCAGCAACATGTGGACATGTGGAGGAATCTTTTGTTCAGCGATGAGTTCAGCTTCTGCCTATGGCAGTTGTAGTGTAGAGTCCAAGTGTGGAGGAGACTTATAGAGCTTGTATGCTGATTGCTGCACCAATACAGTGACAGCTTTTGGTGGAGGCAGTGTGATGGTGTGGGGTGGCATCTCCTTCACTGGAAAAACAAGGCGTGTTATCGTTGGAGGCAATCTGAAAATTGTTACGTTATCATGTTTTGCTTCTAAAGACTTTAATCATGCTATCTAATAACACAAAACAAAAGTCTATAGCAGAATCAGCTGTTTGGCATTGGCAGAGATAATTTTGCAAGTTTTTCATGGACGCAGCTCAAATAATCAACTCTGCTGCTCATCCCACAAATGCATTTACCTTACAAATGTGGCACCAAGGAAAATAAAAAGGCTTTACATTGGTCTAAGACATTTATAAAAAAGACATAATCCACCAAACACTAATTTCCTTATTGTTTGTCCTTAATCTATCATTAATAGTCACCAAGTTCGTTTCAGCAATTGCACCTCAAACTTCCACATTTCTTTTGCCTTTTTACAGTTGAAAAACTTTTTAAGGAATTATGTCATCAATGTGTTGTTTTGGATAACTTCCTCTCTATTAAGCCACTGTCTAAAGGTGCTGTATATTATTTTTACAACCTCCTATAAAATTGAGTAAGCCCATTGTCTGAGTCATTCAGGGAGACGCTCGGTACCAAGATTACAGGACATCTGGAGGGCATACGCTCAAATTATTAATAGTATTTTTCTTAAAGCTAGCCACAGTTTCAGAAAATTCAAAGTGTTACATAGATTAGGCTTCAATCAGGTTATATAAGATATTCATAGGAGCTTCACCACTATGTATGAAATCCTGTGATGATACAGGCGCAACAGCATCTTAGAAAGATTGCTCACCTATTACATTTTCCCACAGATATGGTTCCCTGGTTAGTTTTTTGTTTTGCTTTGCTTGAAAAAAGAAAAGAAAAGCTACATCGAGAGGAGAAGGGAAGAGATGAAGAAAGCAAAAGGGGAGAGAAGATAGACCTTAGTGGGAGTAATTGAATCACACCCCTGAATGCAAAATCTACTAATTAATAATATTGTCACTAAATCTTATCCCCTGTGAGAAACACAACTCTTTATTTGGGCAATTTATTTAAGTAAACAAATGATTATACATAAAATCCAATTATAATAGCAAATGAGTCATTTTGGGGGCTTTCAAGTGTTAATCTTATTTGAAGGATTTCTAGAAACACCAAGAAGTATCCACGTTTTGCAGGCAAAGGGATGCTGTGGAGGAAAGTATCTGAAAATGAACATAAACAATCCAACTTTTCAAAAAATATAGGTTTGGTTTTTACTTATTTCTTTGTTTTTTACCGTCTGGCATCATGACAGCAGAATGATTGTCTGACTGCTGTGTTGTGGCAAACAAATGTACTTTACCATTACAAGCTTTATGTATATAAGACTCCGCTTGAAACTTCAGTTTTATTCTTTCATTTTAAATCCATCTAAAAATGTACATATTTAATGTGGGATCTGGCAGGGGAGGCAGATGACAAAGGGAAGGAGAGAGTTAACAGAAAAGAAAAGGAGAGAGGGAAAAGGAGATAAAGATAGAAGAGAACACAACCACAACTGTACAGTCAAACCCAAACAGATTGAAAACCAGAGAATCAGCTGCTAAACCTGTAAATAAACAGAAAACATCCTACAGCATCTGTCACAAAATACAGCAGACAATCATCAAGAGCCCCTGCAGGAAAGCAAACTGTGTAAATCATGAACAACAACGACAACAAAAAGTTTGAATATGTGTGAGTGCGCGATATGAGGAATGAGTTGCATTAAGTGATCATGCAAATGCAACCGTGCCTCCTCCAAGGGAGCAGACATAAAAAAGATGTATTTGATATTAATCTAGAAGCCAATCAGATTTATCCGAGGAACCCCATCAAGGAGCGAGTGACAGAATATAATGTCTTTCACGTGTCAATCAAAGAGTAAAAAAGTCACCTGTCGACAGATTATCTGACTGAGTTCAGTGAGATATGACAAATGACTTAAGTGGTATAATCAAAAATGAATGAAGCGATTCAGCTGCTGGGCTTGGCAATATGCCCGTTTCTAGTTTGGAAAGTTATCTGCTTCTGTATATTCAGTATGTAAACACAATATTATCTGTGAGTGAACACTGTTGCTTATTGTCTGGTTTAGAATACAAAGCAGCTACTCCGCTCTGCAGAGGATCAACCAAGATCTGGAGGAAAAGATCCACAGAAATGTAAGTCTGTAAACGTGTGTGTGTGTGTGTGTGTGTGTGTGTGTGTGTGTGTGTGTGTGTGTGTGTGTGTGTGTGTGTGTGTGTG
>JAOXYM010000024.1:17669117-17680206 GCA_028567055.1 Leptatherina wallacei
TGTGTGTGTGTGTGTGTGTGTGTGTGTGTGTGTGTGTGTGTGTGTGTGTGTGTGTGTGTGTGTGTGTGTGTTTAAAGCCTTTTCATCCATAAGTGCATGCTGCACCCACAGAAGGAACAGAAGCATCTAAGCAAGTCATGGACTGTGGAGATGGTACAGAACACTCTGGGGCCCAGATTGAAAATAAATCCCCTGCTGTTAGTGCCACTGACTTTAATTATGGCTTATTACAATTGGTTGTCCTCCTCCCATTGGCAAAGTGATAGCAAGCCCATTGTTCCTCAGAGCAGCACAGCTTACTTCATTTGTCAGACATTGCTTTTGTCTGTGGAAAGACACAATTAACTTGTCTGCCTGAAAACACTGTATGACCATCAGGTGTCTTTGCTGGTGAATAGACAGCTGAAAAAAATTCTCATGGAATACGTTTGTTACAGTGAATTATAATAATCATTATGGTCACCATAGCTGTGTATACAAGGTGAAATACTAGGTACAGATAATAAGGAGCCGAATGATACCCAGCTTTTTGAAAGAAGAAAATTGGCCTTTTAAAAAAAAAAAAAAAAAAAAAAAGGCCAAACAGCAAGAGGAGTTTTCTCATCAGCTGTTATGGATTCCTCTCACGTACATCCTCCTCAAGGGTGAGAGAGGTGCTGAGTAAGTCTCTGCAATCGTAAAGCTTGTTTACTCCAGAGGAGCCACAAACCCATCTGACCCCCGGGCCCTGCACAACTACAAAGAATGTAATTACAAGACAGATAAACACAAGTGTCTGGGCTTCTCTCACCATTCCCCAAACAGGTAAAACTTTGCACACTTAAACTGGAAAAACACATTCAGCTTACAGCTGCTATAAATCCAAGGACCACAGCTGAGCTAAGGTCTTTGGATGTGATCTGCAAGTTTTGAGGACTCAGTGAATTTATATCAATGAATTAACTTTAAGTTCACACAAAATGCAAAATCCAAAGAGAACGCATTCATTGGAGCTCGATTTAGCGATAACTCAGTAGCTGGTTAATCTTGTGGCCCAAAGTACTTGTATTCAGTTACAACTCTCTTACAACTCCCAATCCACATGCCCTACATGTATTTTAGAGCCAGATTCAGGTGCAGTCTGATTACATTCATAGATATTCCAGCATCTATTTTTTGAAGATAAAACATGGGAAACAATATTTGAAGGCTGTTTTTAAGAGTGAATGTCCACATTGTGTTTTTCTCTGTCAGAAAATGTGCTGGAATGAAGGACAGTTATGATTATTTCTGTGTTGTCATATGAGTACAACTCTAAGGTGAACATTTTGTCCACATTGTGGGTAGACTAAAAGCAGTGCCTGAAAAAGTCAGAGATTTTCAAATAGAGGCACACGAACAGGGTGCAGCACTTCTTCTCCCCGCAGCTGCGTTTGCTCTTTACTTATTGGGAACAATTGAGAAAAAAAGTGACCCTTTCCAACCCGACCCCAAATAAAAAAAAAGTTTGTAAAATGGAGAAGAGTGAGGTTTAAAGAAAAACATACTGTACGCTCCTCCACTTCCTCTCTGCTGTGTTTTTTGCTCTACTGTAAATGAAAGGTGTCAGTGTTTTCTCTCTCCTGTAGGAATACAGCATGATGAAAACACCAAGGCATGCAATATCCAAGATATTATTAATGACTATCATGCACACGCAAAAAGTTACCTAAATTAAAAGGATTT
The DNA here is from genome assembly GCA_028567055.1 of Leptatherina wallacei. NCBI lineage: Eukaryota > Metazoa > Chordata > Actinopteri > Atheriniformes > Atherinidae > Leptatherina > Leptatherina wallacei. The sequence goes on from JAOXYM010000024.1 coordinate 17,670,822, forward strand.
GATGTGTTTTTGACAGAAGCCTTGTTTCTAACTTCTGATCAATTCCCTTTTGTTGTTGTTAGTCACAGCACCACGATGATGAAAAACGAGCTCTCAGCAGAGAGATCATTGTCCTCAACAACCACCTGATAGAGGCAAAGCTCACCATTGAGAAGCTGCAAGAGGATAATGTAAGTTAGTTATACTGTTGTTTTCTCTCAATATTGATATATTCAAGGAGAAGCATGCCGTTCGTGGTGGTTCAGTCTTCTTTCAAGCTAGAACTGCGTGCTAAAACTGAACTAATAATGAAGTTATCTTGTGCGAATGCTGCTTTGTTTATGCCATCTTCCGTTTTCTCTCAGTGGTGAAAACACATGTAAACTACCACCCCTTTCTGCTGCAGAATTATGTACTCTTGCTTAGATGCATCAGAGCACCTTGCATAGTAGCTGGTTTTTGATGTCTGTTGTGTGTGTCAGGACCTTTAAGGAAGGGGTTAACTTCCTAAGCCTCTGTTTTTCCAGGAAATATACAAAAATGCATATAAGCAAATTGCACTTAGTCTTCTGAAGACGTGTTAAAGTTACGAGAAGAGCCGAAGCTGTGTGTTTTTGGCTAAATAGCATTCACCTTAATAAGACAAGGTTTATAAAAAGCTAGTAGCTCTAATTTAAGTGAAGTTACAGCCTATAAACAGGAGCTATGTATTAAAGGCTTACTATGTTTGGTAATTCGGTCATTATTTGACAACAGTTAAGACCAAGTCAGCAGGGATACTGCTTCAAGGTACATTATGAAGCAATCTGAAGGCCAGTTAAGGTAAAACTACAGTGTGTGGCGAAATGCAGATGAAGACCACACTGCAGCCTCATCATACTATCCTGCTGCTGCTTGAGAAAAGAATGCATGTGGGTATTGATGAGTATTTAAACACTAGACCAGCTTGGCTCCCCTTTCTGCTGCATCAGCTGTGGGCTTTGTGCTTTTGCCCACGTGACAATAAAGCCAGCGAGTGTCCACAAGGTTAAAGAATGCCTCTCCAAGTTTTACCCATATGGCTGAATGGAAATATCAATGAAAAATGTATTTGGTTGCGTAAGATGCATGAAAAATATCAGCGCTAGATATAAACAGCCCATGCAAACGCATGCACAGCTGAGGATCTATCAGAGAGTGAGAAAGTGTTCTGCTTGCTTATAACCAAACATAATGGGGGTCAAAGGCCATACATGCACTCACTGTACAGTATGTCCACCCGTCTGCTGGTCCTGTGGGTGGAAGCTAATTGAAACTAGCTTTATACATCTATGTTTCTTGAAAAAAAAAAAGAAGTGAGGTCGTCTCTTTCCCAAAAAGCTTCTTCTGCCCTCCCACTATTTTCCATCAGTTCTGTAGAAATATTGAATAAAAAAAAAACTTTTAATTTGAAGCTAAATCTGTCTAAATCCCCAGATGCCGAACAAGTGGAAAACGTATTATTGTAGAACAAGATACTGCCGTGTTAGTTTATTGTCTAAAGCAGATCATACAAAAAAGGAGAGGAAAAAGAATCAGAATTTGAATAAATTGTTTTGATTTTATCATTTTGCTCATGATAAATAACAACAGCAATTACAAAACCTAATCTTGCAAAGTTCCAAGTAATAGTGCAGTCATTCCCGTTCCAAATCCATTAATGCAAAACAAAAAATGAACAGATTCATTCCCAGAGATTCAGGAGAGTAAACTGCATGACAATTGATATAACTGACATAATTGATGGATGTTTCATAATGCATCCTCGCCAGTTTTATTTATTGATTGTGTCCTTTGTACTTCCGCAGGATTTGTACAGAAAGGACTGTAACTTGGCTGCTCAGCTGCTTCAGTGTAACAAGTCTCTTTACAGGGCCCAGCTCTCTGAGGTAAGACCTGCGCTCACTTTCACAGGCTTGGATGTCAATTTTTCTCCCATCCTCACTGCTCCTTATTATGAATTGCTTTAGATTTGCCCTGTCAGAAAGCATGTTTAAATATCAAGAACATGAAAGATCTTCAGTTGTTTTGTGCTGTGAATCAGAGTTAATAAAGAATGAAGACATTTCCATTTCAGCTGTATGAGTGAGGGATTGGAGGAGCAGTGCAGAGCTTAAATCTGGAGGAAAACTTTTCAGTCTCAACTGTAACGAGAAGGTCGTCTTGCCCTCCGTGGGCCAGAACAGATAAGAGACAAGACTTGGCAGAGTGATGGGAGCTGGAGGTTGCTGCAGGAAGGACAAATATACAGTAGAAGAGCCGAAGCTGTGTGTTTTTGGCTAAATAGCATTCACCTTAATAAGACAAGGTTTATAAAAAGCTAGTAGCTCTAATTTAAGTGAAGTTACAGCCTATAAACAGGAGCTATGTATTAAAGGCTTACTATGTTTGGTAATTCGGTCATTATTTGACAACAGTTAAGACCAAGTCAGCAGGGATACTGCTTCAAGGTACATTATGAAGCAATCTGAAGGCCAGTTAAGGTAAAACTACAGTGTGTGGCGAAATGCAGATGAAGACCACACTGCAGCCTCATCATACTATCCTGCTGCTGCTTGAGAAAAGAATGCATGTGGGTATTGATGAGTATTTAAACACTAGACCAGCTTGGCTCCCCTTTCTGCTGCATCAGCTGTGGGCTTTGTGCTTTTGCCCACGTGACAATAAAGCCAGCGAGTGTCCACAAGGTTAAAGAATGCCTCTCCAAGTTTTACCCATATGGCTGAATGGAAATATCAATGAAAAATGTATTTGGTTGCGTAAGATGCATGAAAAATATCAGCGCTAGATATAAACAGCCCATGCAAACGCATGCACAGCTGAGGATCTATCAGAGAGTGAGAAAGTGTTCTGCTTGCTTATAACCAAACATAATGGGGGTCAAAGGCCATACATGCACTCACTGTACAGTATGTCCACCCGTCTGCTGGTCCTGTGGGTGGAAGCTAATCGAAAGCATATTGATGAATGATGCTGCAGTATTTTTGAGAAGTACAGTGGCTCTTCAGCGCCCGCTGAAGTGCTTTAGTCATTTGCTTTGCTGCAAAACAAGCACAGAGAGGGTATGAAATGACTGGGCTCACATTAGGAGCAACACATGAAAAAGCTCAAAGTGATCTTGTTCAAAACAAGCCTAAAAAAAAAGAAAGTGAGCACAGTAATTAATCTGCAATAAGTTTGGTTGTAATCAAACTGTTATGATAAAAATGTCTTTTCATGTTCTCTGTAGCATTTGTCTCTTCTCTAACTACAAAGTTATAATTAGCCTGCCTCTGATTGGCAATTAGGAACAACTGACTAGATTCCCTGGTCATGAAGCGTATTTAACGTAATGCCTGTTGCTATGGAGTGGTACGCAGAAGAGCAGATGGAAGCTTTCTTACTGAGAAATGCTCAAAATAGAACAATGTCTTTCTCTTCTAAAGCAAGCGTTTGTCACATATAGCCTATATATTCTTAACTCCTGCTGAAGCTCTGGTCAGTGAAAATGACAGGTTTTTACTGGAGTCATTAGCACAGTTACTGCAGTCCAAGTATGTAAATATGCTGTGGATACGTTGTGGTGTCATACTCAGAAAGAAGTGACATACTGACACACATACTACAGTTAACACAGACAACAGAACTGGAATGCATGAGTTACATATTAATGCATTCCATTAAGACATTACACCATGCTATGGGGCTACAGTTCTGCATATGAATGGCCATTAAAAGGATGTTTTCACGACAACACCTATTTACCCAGCGTAAAAGCTGATAAACCTTAGAGAGTTATGGGGTCTTATCCTCATTATGAGACACAGACTGCTGATTTGGATCATTGGTGACTATAGACAGCCTGTGGCAGAATACTATTAGAAATTTAGGACCAAATTCTTGCAATGTGGCTGCTTCTACAACCATTATTTATTTATGTAAGACCTAGATACTCAACTCAAAGATGGTGCAGGGTCACTACAATACAAATTGCTCGCCAAGTGCATCCATAAAAAATTCTAACCCTTTTACAGTAAAAGGTTTACTGATGGGTTGTGATGAACTCTTGTAAATAAAACTCTTACTTATGCAACAGGAATCTTTTACAAATTTAAAACCTCCATGAAAGACTGTGTTCTCTCAAGATTTGCAGGTTTTTCAGACCTGGTATTATCACCCATCTAGAGTGATCGGATTGAAAGCTGACAGATTCAACCATGTGTGGTCACAACTGGCATTACAGTGTATCCCCATATATCCCCATTGGTGATAAATTGAGATCAGACCCTAGCAACCTTCTTTATGTAGCTCTTTTAAAGGCAGGTCCCAAGACCAAAAGGACAGATCTGGAGCTGCATTGTTCACTATCACTGCAGAAATGAACACATACTAGAAATTTTGATCCTTTTTTGTTACACAATTTTTTTCTCCCAGAAACTCCATAACATGTGTGGAGACATTAGGTTATTAGGTGATGCTTTAATGTGGTTAATGAAGAATGTGGCCACTAGATTTGTTCAAGGCCTTTTCAACACTTTCATATTGGTGAACTATAAGAAAAAAAATGTTAAGAATCAGGGATATATCTAATTGGCATCCAATTATACACATATAACTTACACATAACCTATGCCAGGAAAACAGCCAAACTGATCACTGATTGGCTTATTACAGTTTTTGAAAAAGGTTTTGGGAAAAATAATTCTCACATGGATCAAAACGATGTTGGAAAAACAATCATGAGATGTTGGAAGACCTGCCTTTAAAAGCAGTCACCACACGGTTTTCCCTATTAACAACCTGACTAATTGATATTTTGCAGCTTGACACAGAAAACTCTAACGTACAGCTCAGTGCGACCTGCAGTAAACTTAAATTATTGTGCCATTTAAAAGAGCCTGTAATGTTTACAGCCGGATAGACTTTTTGATTAAACTGACTCTAGGGAGTGTTTTCTAGTGCAATGAACTGTACAGTGTTCAAGACACAATCTACATTCAATAGATTAATAGGCTTGGTTTTGTTTGGTTTGTGTGTAATATGCAAAGAGTTACAAAATATCTCCCTCTGCTGATGCAGGAACAAGTTCATCGAGTATTCTCCCATCTTCCTCTTTTTTTCTTATATTTTTAGCTGCCTGCTGATTTTCAAGAGCGACTGACCATGCACCTTGAAGAGTCTCCTCTCTGCCACACCTACCCTGAGTCTGTGCCAGCTTCTCTCATAGCCAACGTGCTGGAGAAACCAGATGAAGCCTGCAGCAGCAGCCAGGCCTCCCGTTCCCCCAGCCCCCAAACCCAGGACCATACTTTCATTCTGGAGAGATTGGGTGGAGAGCGGCTGGGGCTGCGTGCAGCCTACAAATCCGACCTGTACAGCAGTGACACAGCCCTGTACTGCCCTGATGACCGTCACCGTGAGCGAAGGCCCAGCATGGATCTCCACGGTCAGAGGAAGCTTCTGTATGAGCCTCAGAACTCCACTGACAGCACCCCAGAAGAGGGTTCGGTGGGGCTGAGGGCCGGATTCTCCCAGGAGCACTTTGCCAAGTTCCCTGCTACATTAGGGGGAGGCTCCAGCTCTTACTCCAGCTTCAGTGGAGGAGGGTCTGAGGACAAAGGCAACGAGGCGCCCAGCAGTGCAGCCTCCTCCCCGCACCATCACTCCCTCTACATGGACTGGAGAGATGCAGGGGACTATGAGAGAAAGAGTGACTCATCCTGGGAGAGGGATAGTCCACGGGAGTTTGGCAATGCTCATTCCTTCCAACAGACGGAGATGAGCCACCACCAGAACGGCAGCTCACCAGTCTACAGCCGCACCATGTCCTCATGTTTCAGTGAGCCCTATGAGCCACTCCCTCCATCTTCTTCACCAAGTGTTGCCTATGGAGACAGTCGTCGAGGCAGCACATTAGCCCCTGAGGAGGAGGAGCTGATTGGTCGATGGAGACAGCTTAGTGTTGAGGACTTAAGCGCCCACAGTTACCGCAGCCCAGGTCGAGCATCACCTTACAGCTTCTCAGAGCAGCACTTCTCCGTCCGCCCTGCTAAAATCCGCCTTGGGCCTCTCTACAGCAGCTTCCAAGAAGGGGCTGATTACTACCATCAGGGAGCGGGTGCCATGGACCCGGGGTGGGTCGCTGCTAGCCCCAGCCCCGAATGCAGCCCAGGTGTGCGACAGGCGCACAGCCAGGCACACCTGTACCGAGCAGAGGACAGCCAAGGGTCGGAGCACAGCCTCTACCACTCAGGAAGCTCCAAGGATAGGGAGGGCAACGTTGCTGCTGGGGGCCAGAGCACGGATTATGTAGACCCAAGCCCCAACAGCTCCACCGAGTCTCTCAACCAGAGGTCTCTGGAAATGGCTGCAGAGATGCAGCACTATCAAGTGGAGATGCACAACATGCCTGCACAGGTGAGCCAGTCACCACCACCTGTCCCACCTCCTCCTCCCCCATACAACCAAAAATTTGGCTCTCTGGGACTTTCAAGGAAGGACAGTCTGACTAAGGCCCAGCTTTATGGAACACTTCTGAACTAAAGGACTTTCTAGTCGGGTACAGTCTTTGATAGAACACACAAGGCCTTGGTGTGCTCAGTTGCACCTTCTGTTGGTGCTACCCTTTGATAAAAAGTGGTCCAACAAGCAGCCAGGTGCCGCATTGTTCATAAAAATGTCCCTACTGCAGATGATTTAAGAGCCTTGATTGAATGGCAGTGGATAGCAACTGTTTACAAGGGAGTCATGATTCAAGATCTTGATGAGCAGGAACACACACAGAGGAGCTCATGAAACTATTCAATTATATAAGAAAGTCTATGTATTTGAATTACAAATGTAAAAATATATACTAATTAAAAATTTAATGATATATTTTGTATGTTGCTGTTAGAAAGAAATGCATCCAAAACATGTGCAAATCCTCCCGATGATCCTGGAACTTGTATATAAATACAAAACTGCAGATGCTATATTTGAAAAGTCGCCCCTGTGAACTGAACACAGACTAGTTTCAGTCATTATTTTTAATCGGCTGAAAAAGCTTTGGCTTTGTGAAGAGTGCTGAAGGCGGAAAAGAAAAACAAACCTCTTAGATGACACCATACATTTTTCTTATGTTAATTGAATTTGACAGTATTGATCAGTGTGTTTTCTTGAAACGTTTTGAGGTGTAAACTTCTGTTTTAGCGGTCAGTATCACTTTATTTTTTGCTCTTCTATGTCCCTCTGAGAGGTTTTCCTGCCCCCCATTCTACCTCAGATTTGGATCTCTGCGCCCCGTTAAGCCTCTGTAACCCTGTTTCTTTGACAATGATGCATGTTTATATATTTTGGTTGTTTTGTTCACTTAATAAAGCACAAATTATACACATAACACTCCCAGCCTTTTGTTACTTTTACACAAGGAGCTCTAAATTTGCGGATGCACACTTTTTTTTCTGTTGCATGTGATCAGCTGTTCAAAATAATTACTTGTCTGCTGATCCAGCAGGAAGTCGGCTGAACCAAGAGGGGGACCTTTTGTTGTTAGACTTGGATTGCTGCAACCGTGTGGTGTCTGACTGCTGAGTCACCATGAAGCTCTGCTTTATCACTGTTGTAGATTTAAAAATAGGCTAGTAGAGAGGGATTTTTGCCAAGTTCAGCAAAGTCAAAGCAAGTAGGAAGTTTGTTTTTACAAAGAATCATTATCATGACAAAACCACGGAATAAACAACTGATATTTGTGTTTATTTCACAAACAGCATCAGGATACTAAACGACATGCTGGAGACCTTTAAGAAATATCTGTATGCCTGGAGTATTTATGTTTTAAATACCACTTTTGTAAAGCTTATCTCTTGTTCTAAAACTGTGCTAGGCCTGATAACTAATCTTTTCAGAGTGTATTAGAATAGAAGCTAGAATACAACAAATATTACATTTAGAAAATAATTAGTACAAATACCAAACACACCACACATCCTAGCTCCAGTCATTCAGATATGGGAGACTCCTGTGTTTTTGTTGCTTTTGGTCTGTTGTTTGGACTTTTCAGGACTCTAAATGACTTTTCTTTCAATTTATACCTCAAATAATTGATTTGAATGCAAAAATAATATGCTGAAAGTTTATTTAGGTGAAGCAACTCTTATTTATTCACTATTCTAAGAAAAGAGATCAGATTTTTTTATGACCTGGAATTCATTATATAGCTGAATTTCATATTATATACATACAGGAATAAACCAAATTAAAGTAATCTGCGTAAGAGCCACTGAGGCACTAAGTAACATTCACAAAAATGCCAAGACCCACGGCTTCCCAGCACATTTCATGGACAAGAGTCAATCTTTTGAATCCTTTCATTTGTCTGTGGTTTCAATGTTGTGGCCGAGCTCCTGCCAAGGTGAGAAAGGATTTACTTGTGAGATTGAATCCATCCACCGGAGGGAGTCGCAGAGCAGCAGCAGCTCCCTTGATCTGCATCGTCGACCTTCCCAGACGCAGCAGAAACCATTTACACTTCAAACGCATCAAGAAGAAACAAGATTAACAGCCACTCCCCACCTCTTCTTCCTTTACACTGCAAAATACATGCTAAAGTATGCACAAATTGAGGCTTCAAACACAACAGCTCAACTTGAAATAGATGCGTTTCACTCCACTCTAAGGATTTGAAGAGCACAAGCAATAACGTGACCTCACCATGGAGATAAATTTAACAACTCAGCGTTGCTTTCATGAAAGCAGGGAGGCAATTCCCTTTGATCTTAATATGTGTGTGTGTGAATCTTGATAAAGTTACTAGCATAAAAGATTTAAAAAAGGATATCTTAGCATTATATCAAACTTGCACTGCATAGGTTTGCTTGATACAACAAATCGGAACGATTTAGTGATAATCTTTTTACATCTGCTTTGAAATGTTTCTAAATTTCATTCTCTGACCGGATAATGTTTCCCCTCACCCCAAGTCACAGCTTCTTGTGGATGATATACTCATTACATGCACTTTAACAATCAGGTTGCGACTGTTTCATTTATTTTTATTTTTTTAAAGAATAAACTGCTTTTCTAAAAATGATGGTAAAAAGGGGAAGCAGTTTTCCATAACTGGAATTTGTGGATGAATGAAACCTGGAAGTTACTGCACCACCAGTTTAACAAGCATCAGCTCACTGCAAGGTAGCTCACAGACACTTAATCATCACACAATATGTAATTTCATTAATGTTTTATCCACAGGGTGGCAATTAGTTTTCTCACAACCCATATCTGGCAGAATTGTGTCTGAAGGGCTGTAAGAGATTAACTATCTAGTCCAAGAACACTTAAGTCCTCACAATACTGTCCTCTGTTCAATTAGCAAGTCCAACCATCCTTCTGCTTATGTCCCACAGTTTCTTGGCTGCCTCCTTATCGG
>JAOXYM010000024.1:17698318-17721512 GCA_028567055.1 Leptatherina wallacei
ACCCTCCGGAACAAGGCCCTATCTTCGACTTTAATTTAATTGTTTGTATCATCATTATTATTATTATTTGAAAAAAAACAAAAAAAACAAACCTCTGCTATAACAATAATTTCCCTCTAAAAGGGATAAATAAAGTCTTTTTCCTTTCATTTCATTTCATGACAGGCTTAGTAAGATGCATGTAGTGTTTTCTTCCATGAAAACATTTTACATTCATTAAAGAAGCCATGTTAGGCTTCTGAGTTTTCCCCCCTTTTTTGCATGTAAAGTTTCATCAAAACCACAAAGCCTCTTGAATACACTAATGAAATGAATGAAATGAAATGAAAAATACTTTTTTACTTTTTTTACTTTTTTTTTTTTAACTCTAATACAGGGTTACTCATTCCCTCCTTGAATATACTAGCTCAGCGTGACTCATTTCAGTCCCAAGAGAGTCGTAATCCAGCAGGTTTTCTATGTATCCCTGCTCCAACAGACTTGACTCACATTAGTGAGTCACTGTAGACAGCAATGCGGAATAAAGCTCAGTAGAAGGCTGTGTGAGCATCAATTATTTTGGGAAAATTTGAAACAGTTTGAGTAAAACCACATGTGGATTTTTACACCACATCCCTTTTGCATCACAGTTATTGCATTGTTATATTTTCTTAACTGCCAAATGCCCATGAAGGAACACAGCTCACACTCGAGTCCTGTTGCAACATGTTGCAAAGATAAGTCATGTGAATGGGGTCTAACTTTCTGAGTCAAATGTGATATTGTAAACTTCTAAAATAGTAGTAGTTAAAAAGAAATCTCAAATGAAATTTTAGTTGTAAAATATTAAAGTTGTAATTTTAGATGGTTAAACGTTTTTTCCTTTGGTGGCCTCATTCTAAGTAGCAGGTAGCATCCTTCACACAACCCCATTCACCAAGAAAAGAAGTTGCTGTTTAAGTTGTAAGTGTCAAGGTCTGTTGGTTTTTAGGTTTGGTTTTCAACTCTGTATTTTGCTTTCTTGTTTTTTATGTGACTTTTTTTGGGTTAGTTTTACTGCTCTGGTTTTTATTTGCTAAAATCAGCTGCTCTCTACTTGCTGATCTCTTATCAAGAAACTTAACCTGCCACAGACCAGGTTAGCTGTTCAGCGTCTGTTCCTGCAGTGATACAGCTTGCAAAGAAGTGAACCAGCTTCATAGTACGGAAAACCCCGGGCTAACCCTGAAGTCACCCGATAAGAAAAAATCCAGCTTTGTAGTACAGGCCTCAGGTCTTCTCAAGTCTTGTGTAAAACCTTCCAGCTTCCAAATACTCTGGCTTGCCTTAAGTTTTCATTTTTTGAGGTGTGCAAATGTCAGAAAGCACTCCTAAAAGTTACTATTTTTGTGTCCAGATAGGAAAAAAAATTGTGTTTTACTGCTGTTTACTGTTCTGGGAAATACATTATAATTTGTGATCAACACATTACTCATTATTTCTGTTTTCTTCATCAGATCCAAAGCTCATTACCGGGCTCAGTATCTTTGGAGGCATCTTTATCTTTCTAGTGTTGTTTCTTGGATTATTCTGTGCCATTCAGTAAGTTGTGACGTGATACTAAATCAAACTACCGACCAAGAAATTTATTTTGATTAATAATGAAAGACCTGTCATGATGTTGTGAGCCTGTGTTCACATTGTTTTTTTTATGTTTGACTGCAAAATCTTAAAGAAAAAAATTTGTCTTAATGACTGTTGATCTGATTTTTAGGTGGAAGAAATTTAGGGAGAAGCTGGTGCCAAATCCACGCCTCAGTTCTGTGGGGAAGTGGTTGCCGCAGAGCCGTCAAAAGGTGATTTTCGGAGGTGGTTTTAATGTGGCTGAAGCATTGAAAACATTAATTTCTAGTTTTTTTTTCTTCTTATAAGAGAGATCTTGTTTAATTACTGTCATGCACATGGAACGAACTCTGGGTTCGTCTGGAGATGTTTGTTGTTTCTAATTTTTCAGTTTCACTGGTTGGTGTAAAACGTTTTTCTATTTTTGGAACAATGGAAGCATTTGTGTTTTGGGACACTTACTTTGTTTGGTATCTTACCCAGATGTGTGCCTGGTAAAAATCCTGTTTCACAGGTATATGGACAGTTCTGTTTACTTCTTGGCTTGTTTTGTTTTTCACTTTGACTTTGTTATCAGCTTACAGAAAACCAACAGAAAACCTGCTCAAGTTGCTTTTAAGATAAACAGTTTCCATTTTCTGGACAGCACCTGTCATCCTTTTTTTTCTAATTTCACACTCTATGTGTGTTTCAGGGGGAGTACTTCGTCCAACCATTCAGCAATCCACCCAAAGACCACTGTGACCAAGTCTACACAGAAGAAACTCACAGAGTATCCACACCCTCACTAGCTGCAGACTGTAACAGTAACGCAGCCAGAGACCGTTACACAGAGGTATTCTCTGATCCAGCTGTCACTCCTTTACCAGAAGTAAAAGATGAAAAGCTGGCCGAACCTGCAGAAACGCCTTATTCATCATGTCCTGGAGAATCCACAACATTCCTTTTTGAAGAGTGTGTTTTAGTTAGTCCATATCGGAGCCAGAGTTCTGTGGAAGCTGCTGTGCCAAAACCTGGGAAACAGAGTAAGCGTACCTCAGGAAAAATGCAAGAAGACAGCATAACAAAGACTGTCTATGTCAGCTTGGGCATGTTTGAACAAGGTGATGTAAGGTGAGAAAGTTTCAAAGACTTTGAGGACCTGTTTGAGGTGAAACAGGTCCTAATAAAGCACAGAAGAGTTCGGTTGCAACTTGTAGCTTTATATGCTGCTAGACTGCAGACTGAAAGCGAAGGAAATATATAAAGTCACTATATCAGTGTAAATCAGTGCTTTGCTTCCGTCTTTCCTACTGCAAAAGTATCTTTATAGCAAGCCGATATAGGCTTTATTAAGACATGTCGGTGTCTTCAACTGTATCGAGACTGTTTGTGGTCTCATTTAATGTGAAGTGGAATTTCTCATTTATTCACTTTTGAGAATATTTTCTGCATCATGTGAAACTAGTATTCCAAACATGTACCGCACTGTGCACTAATCTTAAAACATGCCTCATTCCTTCATATGTTGCTTCAACTGAACCAGATTGTGTCATCTTTTAAATATGTCTTTTGAAATGTTTTCCAGACTTTTCTAAAGGACTTTCAAGATTTTCTTTGGACATTGGTTCATTTTTTAGTTCTGTTCTTGTATCTGACCATTTCATGGGGAAATTATAAGGATTATTTCTTTCTGTTTTGTTTTTGCTCCCATGGAGCATGTCTTTAAAATATTTTTAAAAGGATGTCCTTAAGAAAAAAAAAAAATCAAAGACTTGACACTGGACTTTTCTGGACAGTTGCATCTTTCCCTTCAGTCCATCCATCTGCTGTTCGCTGAAGTCTCGTCAGAAATGGTCTCCATGAGGGCGACTGTCAAGAAGTTATTCTTATCCCTTTCATGCATAGTGTCCATCCAGGCAGTAAACATCCAAAGCTTCAAGCCTGGAGAACTATTTCGGAAGACATCTGAAAAAAAATGACAAGAAATGCTGTTGGTTAGAGAGAGTTAATTAAGAATGCAAAAACTGTCATTTATGTTTGAATATGTTTCAATCACTGTACCTAATTCCCCTTTTCTTGACAGTGTGTATGGAAATGATGGGTGGCTCAAGACTTTTTCACAGTACTGCGTTTCTCAAAAGACGTTTTGCAACAGAAGTGTTCGATCCAGCCGATGTTGAGCTAATGTAAAACGTCCTGTAATTATGTTTTTGTAGAGTATGTATTGTTATACACGCCACTGTAATATTTTGCTGTAGAGGTAACATTAGCAGTGTATCATAATTTGTTTTTATATTGTTTCTTGTTTGTTTTCGCGTCATTAAACGTGTACAAGTGTGAGTGTGATTTTCAAATAGTACAAAAACATCATAAAAATGGTCCTGAATGTTGTACATAAATAAACCTAAACATGAACAAATCAGTAACAAAGATAATTTGACCATGATAATATTAAGCATATAAATGTTGTGTTTGAGAAACATTAACTTTTTAAACTGCTTATAAGAAACTTAAAAAAAAGCAAATAAGAGTTATACACAGCTGTTTTTTTTTTGTTTTTTTTTTACTGAAATAATGAAATTTAACATTTGATTTTGTCTGATGATTGATTTATGGAGGAGCCCTCCTTCTTTCATAAATAAAACTTATGTAATGCCAATAACCAATTAGTAATTTCATGTGGGAGGAGAGGGAAGACCACCATCTCTGCAAAGCAACCAAAATACATCCCCTTGTTAACCTGCCTCCTCCATGTGTGCATTGGTTGATCGTGATAGAGCGTGTAGGCGCTCTCACTGTGCATTTGCTGTCCTAACAAAATAATAAATAACCACAAACAGGATTTGTATTTAATTGTGTTTGGGGTAAATAAGTTTACTTTGCGTGTTCATCCAATAAATTAAGCTAAGGCTAAAAGTAATATATTTATTCTCCATCAAAGTTTGAAAATCAGTCTTAGAATACAGAAGTCATAACTACATTTGGGGCTTTTTTTAAATCTGTCAAAACTTTCAATGAATTGAATTTGATATTTGATTGTACTGTTTGTAATAATTGCCTTGCATACCACTTTACGTGGTAGATAATTGAATAAAATGACCAAATAAATGAATTAAATAAATATTTAAAGAGAAACAGCAATTATAATATCATATATTTAAAAAAAACAAAAACGAAATGTACCAACACTTATCTTGATGTGCCTAATTTTTAGAGGAACTTCACACAATGTGGTTTCTTGTTTACCAGTAGGGGGCAGAATAGAAAAATAAATTATTTGAACTAAAAACAAGAAGAAGAATGCTAGCCATTTGCTTTGGTTTTAGCACATGCTAGCAAACTCGTTTGGTGACTATTGAGTTAATGCTAGCTACTTGCTAACAATCTGGATTAAAGAAACACAAACGAAAGAATACGTCGTTGTTTTTCGGATGCTGGCTTGCAGTGAGTCGTGACAACCTATGTATCGTGTAAATATCTTCCTGCCCGTCAGAATGCTGATCGGGCTTGAACTTGTTGGATGATCCTCTTTAATTAGAAGCCAAAGGGCCCTGAATCCACGGTGCTCGAGTGGATTATTACCCGGGATCTGTGCTGTACAAGCCACGGACTAGCTTGAAATACAAGGTTGTAGTCATTATTTCCAACCTTTACCTAACATGTCGCACACTGGACCCCCTCCTCGATGGCGAAATTGTCCCAGGAGAGGGCACCCTGTTGCTGGTGAGTGAACACTTCATTGATAAAAACAGATTGGGTATGGCTGTGCTGGTGCTATTTACGAGCTAGGTAAAGTGGGGGAACTCAAGTTTGCTGCACAACACATTGGCAGGACTTGTTCTAATGTCCAAAAAATGAATTATTATACGCAATATAATTTTAAACAACTTTAATAGAAAGAGCAGCACATATCATCCTTGCCTCCATTGTAGTCATTCAAAAGTTGCAAGGTTAGCATAAACCAAAGTGAGCAGTCTAATCCAAAGTAATAGGCTATATTAGTTAAAGTGATCAATGGTTGATGTAGCTTCGATTGCCGATTTCAGTTATTTAGTGGGACGATTTTAATAACTTCAGATGTTTTCAATGTGGCTTTCGCTTTCATCGTTTGTTTGTAGTTAAACTTGATTTGCCATATTTTTAAATCAGGGTTGGTGTGCCACTATTAAAGGCGCGCGATGATCAGCTAACATAGCGCATGTGGCTAACGGGCTGTCAAAACTCTGCTCATCTAAAAAGTGCTTCAGTGACTGTTTTTCAAACGTGGAATGTGGAATTTATAACCAATCTTTTTCCATATGAACATTTTTTGTAAAAGGTTTTAACTCCGTTGTCAATCGTCGTAGTCGAAGCATCACGTGTCAAAACAAACAGAGGCTGCACTCCTGCATGAAGTACGCATGATGCTGTGTGGATGCTACCGACTATGCCAGACCCTTTTCAATAAGACATTTTCATTATAACTCGGACAGATGTTCCGTTTCATAGCTGCAATCGGAAGCATTTGCCATATATATGTAACTTATTTGTAATAAGCAATAACAGGTACATTGGGCCATCCTATGTAGGGAAGAGTGCACCATGACAGCAGACAGCAGAGCCTCTCAGATAGTCAGATTAATCTGTGACAATTTCAGATAAATGTCCCAACTGTTTTGGAATTGGTGTTGTATTTTGATTGAGGGTGCACATTGTGTTTTGTATAAGATGAAATATTTTCAAAGTTTGGTTTTAAAGTAAAGAGCAATATTCAGATTCAATAGCTAATTTGACTAATTAAAAGAAAAGATAATTGAGTGTGCAGTTAGTGAAAATTTGCTGTCAGTTTTTTATATTTTTAAGCTTTGACATAAGGAGACACAGAAATTAGATGAAGGAATAAACAAAGGTTTAGTACTCAACCATTTTTCCTAAACCACTTCTATTTTTCCTTAGGTAAATTCCTGCCAATGAAAACAATGTTGGGTCCCAGATATGATGAAGAAGTTGCTGAAGAGAACCGGTTTCATCCAAGCATGCTGTCCAACTATCTAAAAAGTTTAAAAGTAAGTAACTCGGCAAAGACAGAAATATTGAACCCTATTGAAAAACTTTATCTTACTGTGTCTTCTTTCTTTTCTTCAGGTGAAAATGGGTTTGCTTGTGGATTTGACGAACACTACTCGTTTTTATGACCGCAACGACATTGAGAAAGACGGGATTAAATATGTGAAGCTTCAGTGTAAAGGGTATGAGCCGAATTAGTGTTGAAAATTAAAATAGTTGTCCAGATTTGCAATCTTGTAGATCTTTTTGGGATGATTTATCCGAGGACTGTCGCTCTTGTTTGTTTTAGGCACGGGGAATGCCCTTCAAAGGACGTAACTGCAATGTTCATCAGGCTCTGTGAGCACTTCATAGAGAAGAATCCCACAGAACTGATAGGTAAGCTCTATGATTTTAATCAGTTTATTCACATTAGTTGCATATTTTTAATTCACCTATTTAATAGTCAGAGGTTTATATACAAACATATTTGGATGTTTTGATATAAAAGGCTGGATCTATTGTTGTGAAAAAGAAACTTGGCTCCTTTTACAACTGTAATGACTTTGCTCAACCATAGCTTGTTTATGTTTTGTTGCTATGTTCCGTGAGTCCACATACAGGCTTCACATTCCTGACTGAGTATGAATCTTAAAATTGAACCATATTTCAGATCTCGAGAGCAACTGAGAAATAGCTAAAGTAATACAGAAATTGTTGCAGCAGAATTTACTGAAAAGCAAGAAAAACTGTTGCAATATCAGATGAGAAAAAAGTGGAAGAAACGGGGAAAAATAAAGTGATAACTGTATTGACTTATATAGAAAATGATACGACTATTTCCACTTTTATTCTATAATTTACACTGATTTATTTTACTTAATTTATTTTCCTATTCTTTTACAGATTTATTATATTTTATGGCACTCCTGTCATTCCATTTAAAAGAGCAAATCCTGCATGAAATATACAAACACCAAGTACTTTATAATGTAGATAAAAATAAATAGAAACAGTGTTGAGTTTTAAGTTATTTTTTCAAAATTTTCATGATATTGTTTAACAAAAGTTTAGTCATGTTACCTTGGAAGAAGCAGCAACTCAGTTCCTCAACTTAAAAAAGTTAAAGCAACACTATTGAACTTTGGCAGATTTTCGGACTTTGGTTGCCCCTAACGATGGCTAATTATCATCCATCTTGCATCCTGTCTCTTTTCTGACCTGTCTCCAGCCAATAAAAGTCTTGTGTTGAGTTTTGTCTGATGTCTTGATCTTTCACTTTCACTCTTTCTTTCTCTCACTCCCTCTAATAATGTCTTCTTGCATTTCTTTGCTGGATCAACCATGGTATGCGTTCAAATCGGCAAGTATGTTGACATCTAGTTACTGGGATGCGACTCGGTGCCGTAAAGCAACATGAAGCTGTCAAGTGATGCTCTAGCCTGGAAAAAAGTTGTGAAGGGCAGTTTTTCAGCACCAGGAAACTGCGGAGCGATGATGACCCTGGGAATGTACATATTGAATATCAGTGTCCATTAAAAGTGTCCAGAGTTTTAATGTTGGAGTCTTGTGCAGTGTTGTTTTAACTGTCTTATTGGTAGCGTTGCCATCTGTGTCCAGCAGAGGACAGTCTTACCTTGGCTCTGATGTTTCAAGTTTTATTCAAAGGTTTTCCAATATTTTGAATATGGATACAACCATAAAACACATTACACACCTTCCCAGTATATGGCCAAACAGCGGCGGGAGTTCTCCCCACTGAAAGTTTCCACCGGTACTGTTGTTAAAGATATTGAGCGTATTTGCACACTTTCAAATCTTTTCATATTTTTTTAAATAAGTGTAGGAGTTTCACATCAGAAACAACACTTATCTCACAGTACACAGTGTGTAGGTGATTTAGGGGTGAAGGAGCATCAAATGGCATTTAGATGGATTTAATCTTGACTACAGATGTTTGTGTGTCGGTAGGTTTTTCTTCCACCTTTTTTTTTCCTCAAAGCAAGGGTTGCATTGCTTGTTGATAAGCATTTTCTTCATATAGCTTATCTAAAACCCATTTCTAGTTTTATCAGCTGAGATAAAATATGTTTTGTTGTTTGCTCCATGGTGATGCGAAATGTTCCCAGCAGCAAAGATTGTTGATGTGTGTGTGTTAGCTTGATATATCAACTAAGCTTGATATTCATGGTCTGTATGTAACGAGGATTACAGAAGCTCCAAGTTATGTTTTAGGGAGTAAATCTAGATTTGGAGCAGTGGCAAGTTTATTTGTACTCTGTCAAATATTCATTATTATTTTATTGATGATATTTGTTCATTATCATTATTAATATTATAAAAATTCAAGTTTCTAAGCAGCTTAATTACACATTTTGCTCAGAAGTAGTGTGCACTTCCACGTTATTGGCAGCAGGGTGCGTTGTTGTAGCACTGTTTACTCCCAACTGTTGCCGGGTTTGAAAAATCGAATCGCCCGAACATTGGAGCAGAATGTGCGAATGTCACCCCGACAACGTCCTGTCTTCAGCCAGCTGGTGATTAGGGTTTGTTGTCCCTGCAGCACACATGTCCACATCAAACAGTTGGTCCTGTAATTGTGATCCCCACCCTCTGACGTCGGGTGCGTTTTTGTCTTCATCAATGTTGCCGGGGAAGCGCTCAGAGTCAGATGCTTTTTTATCTTCGTGTAGGTTAAACTCTGCTGAAGATCGCTTGTGCGTGAAAATGTCATTTACCAATTTAGGAGGATATTTGTCAAACATGACTAAAATCTCTTTTCGAGCTTCAGGGGAGAGTTTTTTTCTCTAAAATCAGTTTCAACATTCATTTCTTTCACTCTTCACCTGCCTGGATGTTTAATCACTCTCAGGGTCTCCTCTCTATGTCCAGCAGCTGCTTTCAGACAGTTCTGATGTTGGTGTAAAGGAAAGACCTCCCTCTAAAACAATCCATGTCCCTTCTTAAAATATGAACTCAATGTATCTCAAATAGGACTGTTCATAATTATATGTTAAATAGACTATGTGAAAGATTAGAGCTTAGATGGGGTAAAACATAGATTTGTTATATTGATGCCCAGTGAGGAGCAGCGGTCTCTGCCTAAGACTTTTTATATAAATGTACATGTGCCTCCATTTTTCTTTCTCCTCAAGGTGTTCACTGCACGCATGGCTTCAACCGCACAGGTTTTCTGATATGTGCGTACCTGGTGGAGAAGATGGACTGGAGGTAAGAGCCGTCACGCTGTGATCACTCAAACAGCTGGAAGGGCACTTTCAGAATCCTCGCTGTCGTCTTGCTTGATAACTCAAACCATACAACACACTGTCTCTCCAGTGGATTGCATCATTACTCTGGTTTCATTCTCCCAGCCCTGTCAGTCTTTTTTTAGCCTGTTGTTTTATTTTTTTTCTTTCTTTTTTTTTTTTCTTCTTACCTTTTTCTCTCCAGATAGTTGCTGGATGCTGACGGCACAAGAGTTTACTCTGTCAGTACCAATCAGCACCAAGCTTTTGCAAAGAAACTGGGTGGTTAGTAGTGACCAGGGTTGTAACAGAGATGAATAATTTAAAACAGCTGAGCAGGAGGGGTGAGGATGCATCTTTAGTCAGAGGTGGAGCAGCAGTCTTTAAAGGCGGAATCTCTAGAGACCCGGAGGCTGACTTAAACCCTCCCGCCACCCACCGTTTCCTGTGAAATGAATATTCTGGGAGCATTTACAACTGTCATCCATCATGATGTGTGGCAGGATGAATCCGTTAACAAATTGTCAACACTGTCCCATTTTAAGTTATTTGCTAAATGCTGATTTCAGCTGCAATAAGTGCTTCAAATAAGTGTCATATATTTTTTAAATGACCTTTAGCTGTAAGGGTCATGACGGCTTCATTTCCCAGTGAGCACAAATGAAAAGATGGCGAAATTTAAGTAAAAAAAAAAGTATATTATTCTTGTGCATGAACTGTACACATTCGTGGAAGCATGATATTGTACAACAATGCAACATATAGTCTCACAAATTGCTTGCATTAGGTAATATTGGAGACACAACAATTAAATAAGAAGTCCCCTGTCTGTGCAGTGCAAGGTAGTGGGTATGCAACTTTTCAACTTCCTGTCTGAATTCACATTCCAGTGTTTCCTGACTTGTTTTTTTTTTTTTTACCAAAGCATATTCAGTTTCCTTCTATATGATGCATAAAGGCCTTCTGTGCAAGAATTTTCGCTTTTCAAAATGTTAAATCAGGAACTCTGATATAATTGAACACTGGACTCCTAGCTAGTTTGACTTGTGTTGGCTCCTCCTTTTATTTATTCATCTTTTAAACTAGTAAAAGTGTCTGGAATTAGTTCAGAATGTGTCATGTGGCACTCGCAACATGCGGTCAAACAAGCTCTCGGTGAAAGGGAAACGGCCCATTCTTAGGCCGCAAAAACAGAGAGAAATATAAGACATAAGAAGTAGTACCATTGTACCAGATGGTTTGTGCCGAGAACAAAGCTGTGAAATCGTCACCGGTAGCTGCCAGTACCAGTTTAAGAACTTTGAAGAAATACTTGACAGGTGGCAGGAAGAACCATTTGCCTATCAATCCAGTATAACCCAGTCAGATCAACAAAGCAAAGCCAGATGGTTAATCAGACCCGCTGCAGTCAGACAGTAGAAGTGTGAAAACATATTAATTATTTATTGTTTGCTAATCTGACTGTTGGATCGATGAACTAAAACATGAAGCATCTGTTTTGATAACGATTTGAAACAGAAAACCTCCAACATATACCCGAATAATATGTTTTGCCCCCGTACAGTTAAATTTTGGTTAATGTGAAACGCCTCTGAAATCACAGCTTTTTTAAAAAGTTGCCTGGTCTGTGTTTTATTCTCCCCTTATCAGCGTTGAGGCAGCTGTGGCTGCTTTTGGCCAAGCCCGGGCCCCCGGGATCTATAAGGGAGACTACCTCAAAGAGCTTTTTTGTCGCTATGGTGATGAGGAAGACGCGCCTTCTGCCCCCCCGCTGCCTGAGTGGTGCTTCGACGAGGACGACGGGGAAGTGGACGATGACGGCAATGCGGTCAGCCAGGAGTCGGGCCCCAGCTCCTCCGGGTCAGCGCCCGGCAAAAGAAAGAAAGAGAAGATAAAACTGGTAAGGATTGTAGAGCTGCATGAAATGGACCGTAAAGTAGACGATGTGTTGATCCCTCTCTGCATGACTCTGCTCTCATGCTGGGTAATGAAGGATTTATAAGAAGGCCTCTTTTCTTAATATTAACACATGTTCAGTTATAAATAATAATCAGGGAAATATGACGCACGAATTCAGAGAAAATTACACTTTCAGTCTCCTCTGCTGCGAGAGGAGTTTTGATTAGATAAAAGCCGTCTCCCTGTATTCATATAAAGCTTTCTTCAGTGCAGCTCGGTGAAATTAGAAGTGTTAAATCATCTCCAATTGCTTAATAATTAGGTTTTTCTTTCTGTTTACATTTAGCTTCAGTATAATTTGGAGCAGTTTTCAGATGTCCCAATTCAAATGGCACCAATGATCTAACAAGCAGCTTGTGGAGAAGCAGTGAAAAGAGAACAGTACATCAAAACTTGCTGGTGTGAAACATTGGTTCAAATAACAACAATAGGACTTGTGTTTATCAGTTTTATTGCACTCAGAGCTTACGGAAAACCAGAATCAAGGCAAATCTAATAGCTGAGACTATGATACAAGAGACAGGTTTAGAGGTGGAAGCAGGAGAAGTAGCAGCCTTTTACAGACTGAAGCACTTTGCTGTAGATAAGGAGTTGTGTCTTTGTTAAGAGGAGAGAGTCATCAGGTTAGGTTGTGGCTGTTTTGAAGAGAGAAACATCTGCTTAAAGTGCTGAAGTGTTCAGGGGAAAAGTAGAAACACTTGACTGGGATTTTTGCAAAGATGTATGGAGCACATCTCAAACATTTTGACAACTATATTTTTTTCTCAAAATAACAAAAATGATTAAGATCAGCATGAAAGCGTCACCAAACTCTTTATTTTTTTTCTAATTCATTCACGTGATCATATCCCATTTTCCCCCTCAAGAGACTATAGATTAATATTGGACTTAGCTGCTGTAGAATCGCCTTTTTGGTTTGCACACCCCTCTTTTAAAGCTTTGCATTTTGAATTGGCCCGGTGCCGTCATGCTCTTTTGAACACACATTATGAGTTCGTGCTTAATCTGACTGAAAACCCTTCCATTAAGAGGGCAGTGACTTGTTAAACATAGAGTAAACCCTGTTTTAATGTCCAATTCAAGCACCAAAAAAATCTAGCAATTAAGAATAACTTTGCTGTGAAAATGTTTAAGATACACATGTATGATTTTTCCCATGGTCATCCACATCCTCTTACTATGGTTTAGCGGGATCCTGCCCCTAAAATCTTGGTCGGGTGGCCACAGTTTATGTTGGCAAGGTTTTCTCATTCCACCAGGTCAGAGATATTCTAGTGAGGGAGAGATGAGATCCCTGTCTCACTCATGTGCACTCTGCTGTAACAAACCATTTAAGGAGAAGCCGAAAAAATAGCTGATGGTAAATTGCACAAGGCTCCCACTTAAAGCCAAGCCATTACTCCATATTATCATTATCAACTCTTAAAAGAGTCATTATATGTTGGTCAATAAATCTTTCCGTAACTTTCTGTGGATCAAACCAGATGTACCCCGAGTACCGGTATCGTTTGGAACCGGTTCCTAATCTTAGTGATACCCCGGTACCGTTAAGATTCTGGACAAACGATACTCTTATTGATACTTTTTGAATGTTTACCTAACTTAATCATCACATAATCACGACACCTTCGCGTAATCATGACACTACAGCCATCAGCAACATCCTGAAGCATTTGCAGCGCACTCATAATATAAAACTGAAGGAATGCGGCGTCACCTCAAAGCGCTAATGATTTTACTCACGCCCGGTTTGAACACAGGGTTGGTAGCCTGGAAAAAGCCAGCGAGAGCAGCGCCATGCCAGCGGCTCCCGGTTTCTTGTCTGCTTCGACATCGTCAAGTCATAGTAAGAGTACATTAACATTAACCATCTCTCGTCCCACCGGATCACTGGCGCTCCGCTTGCCATTTGTTTGATAAAATCTAAAACCTTTCCAATAACACTTTGTCAATATAGGCATGCTATACCTCGTTAGAAAGCTTAGATTTTCAGCAATACAGTCAAATAATTAGTTTTATAGTATTCCTGAACACCAAAACACAATTAGTGAAAGAAAGGCTATGGCGAGCATAAAAATAACATGACTTCCTACCTGTGTAGGTGTCTTGAAGCCGGTCTGTTCAATGAATAATTGTAATCCTTTTTCCAGAACGGTCAATTGTTCAAAAGTATCAAAAATAGTTTCCCAAAAAAATTTCCAAGTCATGTATTTTTCCAGTACAGTCTTTATTAATGTCTGTCTCCTTTTTCATAAATAAAATAACGTTTGCGGTCCGACAGCTACTTTTCCTTTTTGTGAATTCAGTGTTGAAGGTAAGTTTGTTTTCCTCACCTCTGTGGCTAACGGGAAAAGTGTCCGGACGGTTCTATGTGGCGTTGTCATCCCAGGACATGTGTAAATACATAGCAAGCGCTCCCCAAGACGGATACACGGATTTTGTTTGATTTTTTTGGCCTGGAAAAATCTGTAATAATTGGCTGTCATTCATGCCAATCACTTATACTTACAGCCAATCACCGGGCCTTTCAAAAGAGGTAGGGCATGACCAGGTAGGCCCTGTAAACAGGAGGTTATATAAAAGCAAAACCGGTGAACAGAGGCTGCTTGTTGTATTGTCTGTTGTTTATGCCCACATGTTTGGAGTAAAAGAACATGGTTTGAAATGTAGATTAAGTAGAAAAATAAATTAATTAAAAAGGATATGTTTTTAATTTTTAATATTTCAATAGTCAAACCAATTTGCTCTGGAATGGTTCCAGTAGGCTATCACTGAAATAAGTATAAAAGCCTTTGGAATAATTTGGTACAATTTGGTTAAGAATTGAATAAGTTTGGCCATTTGAGACTAAAAAGTGTAGCAGACATGTAGTAAATATTTTGCGTCAGACATAAAGCATGTTCAAGTTGATTTCTTGTATAATGGCTACAAAAAACAAGAACAACAACAAAAAAAAAAACATGGAAAAAAATTGTTCAGCTAAATTTTTACCTGGTGTGGGTCAGATAATATTTGAACCACATACTAAAAGATGTCATCATATGAAACTAAAGCTTGTTACTCTTCAAATGATGGGTCAATGAATAGTTTTTACCTTATTATTCTTAAGTTATAATGTCTTTGTTCACTGTAAATTGCGGTGTAGTATCGATAAGAGTATCGA
The DNA here is from genome assembly GCA_028567055.1 of Leptatherina wallacei. Lineage (NCBI taxonomy): Eukaryota > Metazoa > Chordata > Actinopteri > Atheriniformes > Atherinidae > Leptatherina > Leptatherina wallacei. The sequence goes on from JAOXYM010000024.1 coordinate 17,713,277, forward strand.
TAAATATCTGTATTGAGAAGGAGTATCGGTATCAGTATTGGTATTGATAAAATCTTAACGATATACATCCCTACATATGAACATTTTGAACTTTTTATATTTTATGTGATTTGTTTGGAGCCAAAATCAAAATACTATATATTGCATAATCCTCATTTTATGTTATTACAGCACAGAATACAGTATCTTGAAAAACCTGTCAATATTGTGTTGTCCTGTATCCATTTTATTTCCTGCAGAGGTAACTGCTTGTTGTTATGTGCCTTGAGGACTGAGCCTGTGTCAGACTCTGTATTGGACCTTAACTTTCAGGAGCAATTTCAATCAGGAGCAATTAGCCAGAGCTACTGATGTTTCACTGAAGGTACTTGCAGTACTGAAAATGGGATCATTAATAGAGTTCTCACTTCTTTTTGGATGATAGATCTCCACTATTCAAAGAGTATTTTATACATTTAAACACATAAGCGATCAAAGCTTAATTTTTCTCAGAAAAAGTGACGTAAAAATGGGAGATAATCCCAGCCCTGGTTCCTCTGCTGCTCTTTAATTCTCTGAAATGATTTCAAACTTAAAAACTTAGAAACATTTTCCTGCATGCAAATCTAGTGGGTGTCATTAAAGGGTGTAGTGGTACGAAGGTTAAGCTAAAGCCCGGCTAATTAATGCACATAATAATTTCTGTTTTGAAAGGTACTGAAAGAGATCTCTGTGATCATTATCATGGCCTTAACCATACACTCCAGTTATTCATAACACATGCACTAATGATACTTGAGGTGACGCGTCATCTTGTCTCATCTGTTTCTGTTCTAATTATTATTTATTACTATATTGTAGCACTTGGGATGACCCATCTGTGCAGAGTGAGAGTGAAAAGGTCGCCTGGAAAGAAATGATTGCTATTATGAAGCATGGTGGATGAGAAGGTGTCACAGATGTTGCCAATGGAGGCACAGGGGTGGTAAGGAGACCGTGGAGTCTAATGTTTTGGGAGTCAATGCGGAGCAATGGGTTTTATAAAGTGGATTCTTAAAATAATCAATGTGTTAATGGTTTTTAAAGTGGTGTGGTCAAAAGAAAAGCAGAATTTTTTTAATATTCCCACCAGCTGTATTTGCACAGAGGTTTCTCAGAGAAGCAGCTGTTTGGATCACTGGGATGTGTATTTTTCTTTCTGTGTGTAGGTGGTTATGAATGTTTCTTTAAAGTCAATCCAAGCCCAACCTTCTATTTTTCTCTTTTTTTTTTTCCTCCCAGGGGGCGTTATTTCTTGAAGGCATCACAGTGAAAGGCGTCACGCAGGTCACCTCCCAACCCAAGTTAGGAGAGGTCCAAAGAATGTGTCAGGAGATGGCTGAGTGGGATAAGTAAGAAGCTCCTTAATTGCCCCCACCTCGTACACCTATGGGAAACTGTGTGTATATGTGTAGGTGTGCTGTGCTGCTAGTGACTCATCTGTCTCAACTCTACTCTTTTTCTTTTTTCTTTTTGAAAGATCTTCACACTCTCAGGCAGGTGGCAGAGTCAGAAATAGATTTTTTCTTTTCTAAAGAAATATGCAGCTACAGATTTTTTATTTTTTTCTTCTAATGAAATTGGAGAGACTCAGCCCTACTGCAGCAAGCATTTCATCACAGCAGAGAGAGCGGTCCACGCCCGCAATTTCTTGCCTACTGTCAAGTTTTTGCGTATATGTGCTCTATTTGCAGTTATACAATCTAAATGTAGTGATGTGGAAATGATTCGCCTGAAAAGAAATTTTTCTGGAATTAGTCCGTGTTTAAAACCAAAATTATTACCTGCAGGCTATATCACTCTACAGTATTTTGTACATTAGAGTGTTATTACATATACTGATATTATTATCAGCAGAATTTCAAACAAAGATGGCTGCTCCAACTTTCTATTGGAACAGAAAATAAATTACAGATGTCTTTCATAGTTTTTGATTAATAATTGCATGTTTTGTGACCCTTAAAAGGAGATATTCAGTTAGAATGTTGAGATTAAACATGCCTGTTGGACGTGCATTAAGTAGTGAAGAGTTGAGACTAATAAAAGGTCACAAATAAAAGACATGTTTTATTCTGGTTGCAGATCTGGTTTTCCTGGTGCGCAACCGGTGTCCATGGACAGGCAAAACCTTCGTTTTCTCGAGGTGAATCCATACAAAGTCAGCTGGAAAGCTGACGGTACACGGTAGGTTGATTATTAATGTCTTAATAAATGGCTCCTTGTCCAGGTGTCTGGCTTTTTATCTTTGGACCAGTTTGCTTCTCTTTCCATTTGATTTAGGCTCATTTTGAGTGTGCATCAGAGGATTTAACTCTCCTTCCAGTACTGCACTTTCTTCATTCTAATTTATTTACATACCTCTAAATACGTACGTCAGGTCAAGGCACTGTATAGTACTGTATTATGCCAAGAATTTACAATTGGATCGAGGGAAGCCAAACAGCTCCACTTTGATTAGCACATAGCAGCAGTGGGAAGGGAAAGCTTATTTTAACAGGAAGAAAGCGCAGGCAGAACCAGACATGAGGGGGGCGATGCCGAACATACAGCAAACAGGACTCAGGTCAGAAACATGCAGCTATGGTGCTAGAGACACCCACAGCAAGGTACAGAGATGGAATAAAGTGAGCATGGAAGGGTTCTGGATTATTTAAGCCAGCTATAAGCTTTATTAGAAATAAAAGTTTTCACCTAGTTGTAACAGTTTCTCCACCGGATCCCAAACTTTGGGAGTGGTTTTAAAGAACAGCCACAAGTCAGCCTTCAGAGCCGAGTGCTCTATTAGGGTAATATAGTACGACGAGGTCCTTTAAAATGTGATTGAGCTTATTCATTTTAGGATTTCTATATGTAAGGAGAGGACTGAAAGGAGAACTAATCTGACTTCTGTTAATCATTAAGCTTTAATTGCAGTATATTGCCAATCAAGCCGTGCTTAATGTATAACAGCAGAGATGTTCACTGAGGAATTGTAAAATTAGTTTCAGTTTATGATGAATGCAGACCGAGAGGAGTGACTTTGTCTCTCACCTATGAAGAATAATAAATACAACAAGGCACTTTCTCTTTCCTGTCACGTTTAGCTTTGAATATGTTTGTTTGAATTTTTCTCCCACTGGAAGGTAGTACTGTTGGGGGAGACAGGTTTTAGTATTCTAGTAGTCTGCTGCGAGGCACCGTCTCTCTGGCTGGTGCAAATGTGCAGTGTGCTGATGAATATTTAATGACTGCAGTCAATTTCGAGATTTTACATATCGGTGCTTTAATTTCCTGTAAGAGCGAGAATGGGAGAGAGCAGATTTGGCTTCTGACCAAGATACTGCTAATGTGTGTAATTAGCCATTATCTGCAAATGCTTGAAAATGCTGGTAACAGTTTTACAACTTAATTTGAATAGTGATGCTGAGCTCCCAGTTTTCCCTCCAGCTACCAGTTTTGAGGAGCAGTGATGCTGTATATCATTTCTCCAGTCGTGATTGAGACATGGCTAGTCAGGAATGACTCATCACTCAAGCTCAGGAAATCCACTATACCAAGAATATGATATACTACATTCTCTTCATACTCAAAGATAGAAATTATATAATGCAAATGGAAAAGGGGAAAAACAACTTAGAACTGAGTCTGACCTCATCAGTCAGGATGGCATGCAGCTTGAAATTGTGTTACAATCAAAAGGGCATCAACAAGCTAAGTGAAATAGTGAAATGTTTCTTATCAAAGAGGTACTTTTTAAAAACGATTCCTACTTTTCCTAAGTGAGTTTGTGAATGAAGCTTGAATTAACTTTTTTTTGTTCTTTAGTTAGTACATCATTTTTATAATGGCATTTTCCATGTATTTTCTAATCTTTAAGTGGAAAAGCTGTTCTTGATTTACCCCTTTTATACACCATTATTTATTTTTCAATCAAGCATTTGGGGAAAAAAAAGAACAAATATTAGAGCTGGCAATCTCAAAATTGCATTATTTTTCAATTTAGAGGGCTGCAATGTTATTATAAAACATGCATGCACCTGTTCCTCAACAGGATTTCTTTTTTTGTTTTTTTCTCATTGTGTGACTACTTGGTCATTTAAAAACAAATTATTTGCTTGGTTCTATTATTTTAGTTCAGCTTAAAGGCTATAAGCTGTTTAAGGGTTTTCTTTTGGTTTTCCAAGTTCCTTTTCTTGCATTCTGTCAACTTTTCCTAATTAGTTTTTTTTATATTTGCAAATCGCTATAAAATTGGCCCCGTCTGCATGTCTGTGCATCTAGATTAGATTTTATTCCCCTCACTAACAGACACACAGGGAGGGCCTGTCACATGAGGCAAGACTGATGCAAAAAGTATGCAGGGGACATAAAGTTTTTCTTTACAACTCTTGAAAAATGATGGATTAGTATTCTTCAAGACTGTTTTGGCGTACATGCAGGGTTCGGATTACAGGGGAGATAAGGGGAGCTTGGCTCCCCTGACGAGCAGACATTCAGCTAAAGGGGGAACCCTGAAAATTGTCTACCTTCAGGTTACATTAAATTTTTCCATAAGGTTCGAGATGTTTTTTTAAAGAACAGTATTCATTAGACAGGGTTTTCTTTTGTATCTTTAATTTGATTTAATTAAATTAATTAGATCTTCCAAACTATGCAGGTGATCCGTTCTGTTTCCTTCAGCACCGTGGACAGCAGCATTGTTTGCTTTATGCTGCGAGCGTCCATAAGAACGACCTGACCTGCTTCTTTTTGTGGTTGTTAATGAACTCTCTGTCCCTTTTCTGATGAAACAAGCAGCATGTAGTAGTGGCAGAAGGTTTTTTTGGTAACCATATTTTTAGCCGCACTACATGCATCTGACTTGCGAAGTCGCGATGCACACCCGAAAATAAGGCTCCCCCGAAAGCCCCTATGTAATCGAACCATGTGTACTTGTGACACACATCTTCATGTATCCAAGCAAAGTATGTGAAGTAGTAAGTCTTACCAGTTTGCTCACTTGCAGTAAATGCTTTAAGATCAATTGCAACATTTATACTTTATCCCATCAACTGATCTTTTCTATATTTGCTTGGAAGCTGGATAGACCATCTTTATAGTTAATTCATTGACACTGATGCAGGCTTTTTCAGTGTATCGCTGGGGTATATGAACTGTATTTATTTATTTATCTATTTTTATGTACAATAGAGCCTCAAGTATGTATTTCTTTGCTTCCTGGATTAGTCCGCACCTTTCATTCCCAATTGAGAAAAAGTTAAAAACGGATGACCAGCCACATTATTGTGGACGCAGCATAAGAGAAACACCAGACAGGCCATATTAAAACAACAGCAAGTCCTCAAGAAGTAGATGATCTGATTAGATTTCTTTATCTTTGCCTTGTTGCATAATTTTGCATATGAATGAGGTAAAATGGATAAAGGCTTGCAGTGATTAAAAATATAAGCTACAAACCTGTAGGGTTTCCTCAGAAAAAAATGTTTTTCAGTGTTGTTCTGATTCGGTGCAGTCATTAATTCGTCCTGAAGTGTATCTTGGCTACCACTTAAAATCATAATGTTTTAGAAGAAATGCATGATGTGAGGTGTGGTTTTAAGTTCTGTCTTTAAACTACAAACGATCCTCACTTCAGCCTCTGTATATCAAGAGGCGGAAGTTTTATCAGTCGACAGGATGTCTTATCAAAACATCCTGTCTGTGATATATTTGTTTTGTCTTTCCAGCGAAGATTTATCATGAATAATCACACACAAGACTTGCAGATTCCCTGATGATGATTTGCAGAAGGGATAATTGCTGTTATGGATATTCATAAATCTGTAGTTTGTCGCGGTGCTGCTTTGCTTCAGAGTTCTTTGTTTTACAAAGCCAAGGTCAGTCGATCACATCCACCGGTACCCTGGGTATTTTTTTTTTTTTGCTTGAAGCTCTGTTGTTCAGCTGTATTTTTCATCCGAGCTTTACTTTGTGTGTAGTTTTATTCACACAGAAGTGACGATGAGCAGTGATTTAAGAAATCAAGTGTGAAATTTAATAGACGTCAACTTCGGAAGTTATCAAGAGAGGAATTGTTTGTTTTTCAGTGGGTAGAGGCAAACTCCATAAAAGTACTGATTCTTCTTTTGATAGTTTCCTAGGTTAGACAAAATTGCAGCAACATGTGGAGGACTTGCAATCTATTGTATGATTGAGTCTTGAGTTAGTGTGCATGCTTGGTTAGATTTACTGTCTGCAGAGGAGCAGTGTAATTAGGATTTCTTCATTCTCATCATGCATTGCATGCAGTGTGCAGAGAATTTCTTATTAAATGTCTTACTTTCTACCCAGTGGCATTTTAAGACCTGAAATGGGTTTTTAATAGGAAATTGGTCTCATCAAGGTGGTCGGGAGAGATTTTTTTTCCCTTTGAATATTGCTAGAGGCCTTCACTCAAATTCACCTCCAGATTTTTTTTCTTATTCCAGTGATAAGAAAAGTTTCCTCTCTAGTGAAATTTTAAATAACTACTTTAATCTGTGACTTTGAATTTTTTTTAAAAAGATCCTATTTTACAGGAAAAGTTGGTAAACAAATTTAAAAACAATCATGTTGTTTTCAGCCAACTCTGAGGGAGTTGCTTTTAGGCCACAATGGAGGATTCGGACAGTTTTGTTCTACGGGTGCAGGGTTGTGCAACAACAAACCTGACAGCTTAACCGCCTCAAACATTAACAGTCATTGGCAAAAAGATGACAAAGTGTACAAGCAAAACTACTTACCTATGCATATTCTGAGGCACAGACCTGTTTTAAAGTAGATTTAAAGAAGGGGGGGGGGGGACCTGCCACCTCCTGCTATCTACCAAGAGCCTTGTTTCTAATGGATTATGGAAAGGACCAGCCAAACTAGTGGCTTTGCCAGGTGGGTAGACGCAGACAGTGTTGGGTTTTTAATCGTCTTCTCAGTGGTGCTTTAGTAGTTTGTGCCTCAGAAAAGAAGAGCGAGAGGAAGATGAGCCAGTTATTTCCAGGGGAGTTTAAACAAACCATTCTGCTAAACTTGGACTTAATTAGGAAAACTAAATTTGAGCTTTGTTTTTTTTTTTTGTATAAACAGGATATTTGCTCTCGTTTTACAATTAATTGGGTTTGACAGAATTAACACAAATTTTATGTACTGAAATTACTTGTTATAAGTCAGTTTCAGGATGTTACTTCACTTTCTGCCAATCTGTTGTCACACTGACACCATCAAGATGACTAATGCAAATAATCAGTGTGTTCTGTGCCACAGTCAGTACTGCTTTTGCAATTTTTATGAAAAGTAAGACTTCAAGTGCTGCTTTTTATCTAATTATTTATGTAATGAACCAGTCTGAGAGCAGATCGTTTGCCAAACTAAGATCATCCTTCCCTGGTGCATGCATGTGTAGTATATTCATCATTTTCCTTTTCTCTTTTTGGCTTTTAACTCCACTTGGATGAGAAAATCATCCTGGCCTCTTTGGATTAGGAAAAAAAGTAGACCCTCCCTTTGACGTGTCGCTAATGATGTGCAAAGCTGCTGGATCTGATCTAAGCCCTCCCCTGGAGCTCGGCTGCTGTCAGTCATGCCGCAGGACTGGACTTGCAAAGCCGTTTGCATCGGCCGTCTGTGCCTCATTAGGCCTAAAGAGCTTGGGGGACATGGCTTTGACAGGGGAAGTAAGGAGGAAATCTGAGGCTCACATCACATAAGAAGACAGGAGAGAGAAAAGGAGGCATTGGAGAGGGACCTACACTTATGTGCATAAAGGAGCACATTATATTTGATAATAACTGATTTGTCAAAAGGACCGAATACAGTGTCTCCTGGCACTTGACTTCAGAAGAAGCCGAAGGAGATGAATCAGGTGAATCTGCGATGAAGGGGAGGACCTCTGGGTGTAGCAAAGGACTAATGGTCTCTAGCGCTTTCTTTTGAACACACTTGACAGCACTAGCCATGGTTAACTGGCCAATTAGACAGCAGGGAACCTCTCCTGCTCACTGCAGAGTTGTTGTGTCTTCACTGGTTGTCAGATCCGCTCAGTTGTGACTCTCAGCCCATCAGTTTGATCCTTTTAGCCATCCGTCCTTTTCTGAGATAAAAGCTTTTTACACATGAAGATCTTTCCATCTGTGGGAACCATTATAGGCAAGGCAAGGCAAGTTTATTTGTATAGCACATTTCATGTACAGGACAATTCAAGGTACTTTACATACAAACATTGGAAACA